>JAWNKZ010000250.1:2532500-3030000 GCA_035041615.1 Drosophila anomalipes | reverse complement strand
GACAACAAAAAATTAATAAAATACAAAAAAAAAATAAATAAATTTAAAAATAATAAGACAAAGACACAGGCTATATAATCGGAGGGATCGAGAAATAGCCGACCGACTCCGTCCGACTCGCACGAAATGCTGCTCACGAATGCGGGCCGGCAGCGTGTGCAACTCCAACGAAGTGGCTGACGCAGAAGCAGCGCACCAAACAGCACAAAGCATAACGACAAAAAACGAAGCGAGCAGCGCAGTCAGCACAGTCAGCAGTGGCAATGGCAACGAGCGACCGCGCAAGTGGGAGCACACTGGAGAGACAGAGCGAGAGAGAGAGAGATAGTGTTAGCGTGAAACGTCAACAGCGACGGCGCCGCCACCGCATTTGGTTTTATTTTCAGTTATAGAGTTGAAAGTGCGCGGGCAGCGACGTCGACGGCGCCGTTGACAAAATGTTTGAGACCGCTGTGAGTGTGTACGCGTGTGCCTGCGTGTGTTGGGGTGTGTCTGTGTGAGAGGATGCAGCAGCACTATGCAAAAGCATTATTGATCGACGACTCCACTTAAGTATGGACATGTATGTATGTGTGTATGTATGAATGTGTGTATGTATGTGTGTATGTATGTGTGTATGTGTGTATGTATGTATGTGTGTGTGTGTGCATGTACACGTAGCCATCATGCACACAAACATATACACATGTGCATACACACACATATATAAAGATTACAATGTCCAGTTTATGCTTTGGCAGATGACGTTAGGCTTACAGCTGCTAATTGGGGAATCACAACATACATTTGTACATTTTACACACATACATATAACTGTTTATATGAATGCAGAAAATTATTTAATTAAGAGAAACAGAAATATCACGCAAAATGTCTCCATGTCTAGAGCTGAATGTGTTAGGATTTGTTGAATCTCTTTTCTCTTTTGCAAATAACATTTTTTTTTGTTTTTCTTTTTTCTTTTTTTTTGTTGCAGACTGTTGCTTGGCGGCAACAGCCAGTTGCCTATTAACCGGTCGGCCAATTGAAAGCTCAGGTGCAGGCTTAACGGATTCTTCCACAAGCAATCAGTGCACCAGTCTCGCTTTAGCCTTGAGAGAAGAAGCCTAGACAGGCAAGGCCAGTGAAACTGTTACTGACACTGACAGACTGACAGACTGACGGACTGAGAGGCTGAGAGACTGACTCCCTAACCGATGCCTAGCACGTTGCACGTTGCACGTTGCACGTTGCAATCAAGTGCGCACGTAACAGCCAGACGTGTGTGTGTGTGTGTGTATTTGTGTAATGCACTTCGGGTTGAAGCGGGAGTCAATGGAACGATTTATCTGGTGCAGAGCTTATCGTCGTCAGCTTCATCCACGTCTTCTCATCGGACGGGGCCGCAAGCAGTTCAACGTGAATGAAGCAATCAGTTTGGCGAAAAGGAAAACAAAATATATAAAACACAATAATTATAATAAGAAATAAGAAAAATTAATTCTCTTGGAGTAAGACACGAGTTTACTTTTAGATTTAGATACGATTCTTAAAGATTTCTTAAGATTATTTTAGTTATGCTTAAAAAAAAACTATGGCAATAATATAATTAAAATAAATACAAAACGAAAGTATTCTTAAAGATATTTTTTAGATTTAGAAAAATTAATTACATTGAAGTAGAAAAGGAAAATAATAACAATCGAAAGTATTCTTATATATATATTTTTAGATTATAATTATAATTTACCAATGGATCATCACCCCACCAAAGTATGTCATTTTATATACTTAACTTAATACAGAAAGATTTTCCAAATATTTGCTTAGCTAAAACATTTGCTTTGAAGGTATTTCATTGCACCACAGACTTAATACTTCATTTTTTATTTAAACAAATACATTGTGAAAGAATTACTTCGATTAGCCTATGTCAGTCATTGACTCATACCAACTAGTTGCATATCAAATTTAATGGCAAAGCTGTTTTCACTGTGATCAGTGCACGAGTTTAAATAAACATTTGGCCTCAACTTGAGAAAACAAAGCAGGGAATGCAGCTTTCATAGGCACGCCGAAGATTACATACCCTTCTGGACAGCAGCTAGTCGCGGGAATAATGGAAAAGTTTGGATGATTACTTTTTCACGTTTTGCTTCCAACTCAAAGTTCCTTCCAAGGCAGATATAGGCTTTTATCGTGTTTGTGGGCTGGGGAGGGCGCGGTCCAACATTTATTTTCCCGGATTTTTGAAGGGTGTTACTAGCAATATACCTTTCAGATTTGGTGACTCTAGCTTTCAAATTGTGTGAGATATATGGTTTTACCGATTTCCACTAACAGGTATATCGGCTTAGGCAGGCGGAGTGGGCGTGGCCATCCAATTTATTATCGATCTTTTAGGCGAGGTACTATTAAAAAACTTTTTAAATTTGGTGATTCTAGGTGGGCGTGGCATATGTCGATCTTTGAAGGACATCGCCAACAACCTACCAATCAAAGGTGATTGTATCCTTAAAATTTTGGGAAATAGATGCCTGTATCGATTTGCGATTATCGATTTTATCGATTTCCCAGCCCCACTCCAATTTTTACACCATGTCTGACGCGGGCACAGACTATCTTCGGTATCAAAGTATAATTTCCTTTGGTATCAAAGTATAAAAATTAAAAAATCTCTATTAATAAGAGCAGTTGTGACAATTATATCGATGCCCATCTCGATCGCACAACTTGAAACTCGTTCCTATGGCAACTATAAGATTTGGTGGTCCGATGATGATCATTTTTTTTTACCAAACATGAGCAACTTTACAATACGCATACTTTTACTATAAAGAACCCACGTATCTCCACTAGAAACTAAGCTGTGCCACATCCACACTTGCCACATCCACATTGACTGCTTAAGACACAAGACTTTTTGTTCTAAAAGATGATTTCCTCATCTATGCTCTTCGCAGCTGGAACCAACTCAAATGTAAAATTAAACCAAGAGCGCATTCTAAGGGAAATGTATAAGTGATACAAATAGGTAAGCTGAAGTAAATTAAACGAAATGGATAACCAATTTAACATATCTAAAAGTAAATATAGCATTTGAAAGTGGCTTAAACTGATCTTAAAATTCTATTCTTCTATTTTCAATGACCATAAAATATCATCTATTTAGTCATTAGCCTCAGGCTTATGCTTCTCGGTCTGGTTATGAAAATGTAAGTCAAATATAAGTTTAAGTTTTTCGACCAATCATTCCGATTTGGCCGGCTGCAACAAATGCCACAAATGTGGGCTGGATGGATATAATTCAAGTTTCAACAAGAGGCAAACGGACACAGTGACAATCTGAGGGATGCAGTCTGATTCTGGTCAAGTTGTATATACAGGCACATATATAAGACTGTCATTTAATTAACTTGGCTTGAATACTATGGGCTAAAAATACGTGTGATGCTGCAAGTGCAGCTGGCTGCTGTGATTATATGTGTGTTGAATACCCACGCAAATTTTGTATGGCCACTCGTTGGTCACAACTGCCAGCAACATGTTGCAGTGCGGCATGTTGCTGCCACATGTGGTGAGTTTAGCGTACAGGCGCAACGCAGGCGCTGGCACTGGTGGCCATTTGGGCCGACTAGTTGCCAACGGCTCGTTCAACGTAACGGTAACGCAGGCAGACCGAAGCGGGCCAGCAAGCGACAACGCTGACGCTCGACGTCGACGCCTGTCGTAGGCGTGTCGTTGTCGTCGTGCACATTGCGGACATAAAGACGTCTGTTACGAAGCAAATTGTTAAACGCCAACCGTTAAGCATTGTCCTCCACGCTCCACGCTCATTGAGAAGCCAAGCGATGCGCGCGCTACTCGACGCGCAACAAACTTTGTGATTTACGTTTTTTTTTATTGTTTTCCATTCAGTGCAACCAGAACCAAAAATCGAACGCAGAAGTGGAAGCAATTAGCGACATCGCTTAAATATTGCTGATCTCCTTTCTACAATCAGATACAATCACCCACACACACACGCACACACACACACACACATGTATAGTGGCAGCGCAGGGGATGCTGCCAAAATGGCGGCCACCTACAAAGCATTGCTTGATTATTATGCCAATGCTCGCAGTGCTGCTAGTCACATTGTCTCACTGACATTGTCACCGCTCAACGAGACACTCGACGCGGCAAATGTCAACATCAACATCAGCAGCAGTAGCAGCAACAGCTTCAGCAACAGCAGCAACAGCGCCAACAGCAGCGCCATCTATGAGGATGATGATGAACTTGCCGCTGGCAATTTGTTTGCCATCACCGAGGCGAGCATATCGATAGCCGGAAGTGGCAGTGTTAGTAGTAATAGTGGTGGTGGTAGTGCTGCTTCCGGTGGTGGTGGTGGTGGTGGCAGTGGCGGCACTGAGATGCCTGCCTGGCTTATACCCAGCTACAGTGTGATCCTGTTGTGCGCCATTGTTGGCAATCTGTTGGTCATCTCAACGCTAATGCAGAATCGTCGCATGCGCACAATTACCAATCTATTTCTGCTCAATCTGGCCATCTCGGATATGCTGCTGGGTGTCCTCTGTATGCCGGTCACCCTCGTTGGCACACTCTTGCGCAATTTCATCTTTGGCGAGTTCCTCTGCAAGCTGATACAGTTCTCGCAGGGTAAGTTTACATGAAATTACAATCTTCAATGTTTAGCACACAGTTCACCCACGATTTTCTCACGGATATGTGTGGTAAAAGGGCTGTGGCTCTAATTATGTAACTATGGATGTGTGACTAATGATGTGTAACTAGGCATGACTTAATTGTGTAATGTATCCCATTTTACTCAGTACACATGTCATAAACTGGAACCACCAAACCATATTGGCACAGCTCGAATTGGATTATTTTCGAGTTTAATAGCCAAAATTGTTACAGCCCAAAATAGAGATAATCACCCGGTCTTATACCCCTCTTGCATGTGTCCAGGTGTGTGCTGGAAGGGGACGTACATGTCACCCCATCTGATACAACATATGCACAACGGTGCATTATTTAGTTACAGGCTGAATCTGAAATTCGAATCGCATGGAAAATTATTGCATAAAAGGATTTGAAATAGTTAAAAAAAAAAAAAAATCAAATAAATATGTGCTATAGAAATATATTAAATTTCATTTTACACATTGACCAAATTGAAGCTTGTTTATAATCCTTCTTTAATTTAACTGCAAGCAAACAGCAAATATTTGGAGTGCGTGTTCCCATGACAAACGGCTAACAAGAGTATCACAAATTGAGGGAATCTATTAATAGCCCAAAAATAAGTAGATGCTTGTCAGCCCCTTTTTGCTCTGCTTAAGTAACGCAGGATTTTGTAATCAACGACAACTGAATTTTAAATTCACGTATTTAAAAGCAGCATACATATATTATACATACATATATATATATATATATATATATATTGATAAGCATGAAAATATATATTAAATGTGTAATTAAAATGATGCACCAAGTGCCCGAAGCTTGTAAATATTATCTCATTGAAGATTAAGGGAACTTAACATGCTTATATAGAACGATATTAAGGTGTTGTGTTATTTTAAGTAGGACATTAAAATTAAATTCGAAATAAAAATTAATGTCTTTCTGGAAGTGAGTTAAATGAAATGCTCAAATTTTTATGATTGAAATTGAGTGTTATTTATGTGACACTGATTGGATAGTGGAAGGACTCAAAGCATACACAATAATTGAGATGAATGCAATAAGATAAATGTATTTAATTGCTGTGGCAGTTATCTGGGGAATGTTTGTTTGTGTTCATTAAAACGGGTCTGTGCAATGTGCTCTCAACTTAAATTGAGATTTAATTTATTTAATATGCCTCTTTGACATAAAATCTCTTATGGCTTTACAAATCTGACATTTGAGGCTGCCGCAAATAGTGAGTGTGTGTGTTTGTTTGTGTGTGTGTGTGTAGGTGTGTGTGTGTGGTTGGAGGGTGGTGGGTGGTGGGTGGTGGGGTGGCTTAGGGGTTAGGCACGTGTTATGGCATCTGGGACTGTATCATTTTATTTAGCTGAACCGCCGGGCGGAGTGGTGGGGGAAGACATTCATTTATACAATTATATTGCTCCCCGCCTCTCCTCCCGTTGGGCACGTCCATTCAATCTGGGCGGTGTGACTGTCGCCTGTGGCTGCTGCTTGTCACATTTGCGACTCCTATTAAAATGGCTCAAATTAAATAACAATTTATATACAAAGAAATAAAAACGCTTCACAATTTTATTTGAATGTCTGCGCTTTTCAATTGAAATTGCTCGGCACTTCAATTGCAGGCTAAAAGTGTGCTAAGAATATCTGATTGGCAGCAGGAAGAATCAAATATTGTATACCCAGATGCTCATATATCATACACAAATTGAGTTTATCTTGATGTGCACTGCACATTACTAAAAAAAAAAAAAAAAAAAAATAAATTTACATTTTTATATTTGTATTTGTGAATTGAAAGAGAAAATGTTACATTTAGTCTTTTTAAAAGCCGGTTACAAGCTATTTCTCTCGAATAAAGCATTTCGGCTTACTATAAATTGCAGAGGATATTGTAATTCTGTCTGAAAGTTTGTAACGCATTATTGGAAATGTCGCCGACTCCGTAGGGTATAGATAAGTCCTACTTTTTTGTAATATCTCTGTGTATTGAAACTCGGAAGATATATCACATGTCATAGCCATAATCGGTCGAAAGATGAAAGTTGTAGGATCGAGGTTGGCGTAGATAGTATCATCACAACGGAAGTTACGGTATACGTTAAGGTATAGTTATGTTTCTCACTAATGGAGGCTTTTCTACCACATTCTGCTACAATATTACTATACAAATCTGTCGCATATTTGAATCGTTAGAAAGTATTTCACTTATTGGGGCTTTTTGATGTTTCATTGATATGAGAGTGTGTTGAGCCCGTTCATCGTCGTTATTCTCAACGTTATTCCCTCGATTTAATTTATAATGAAATTTAGATGTCCGCAGTTTGAAACCATTCGGCAAGGGTATGTAATATTCGGCGAAAGTTGTTCTATGAAAGCTGCTTTTACTTGTTTCTATTCAATTTAGCTTTTTCTTTTTTGCCTTTTGTGTCGCCCTATTTGGAAGTTGCCATTTGGCATCCCTAACCACTCGACGATTCGTGGTGCCGATTCTTATTTTTGCTGCTCTTTTGTTATGCAAATGACATGCAAAGCAAATGCGAGGGCGTCACACAAGCAACATGTAGCACAACAACCATGTAGGCATGCAAACAAAAAACACAAAAAAGGGAAACAATGATAAATTGCAAAAGAGGAAACGCCTCGTGTTGGCGCTGCTGTGTCCAGTGTCCAGTGTCCACTGTTCACTGTTCACTGTTCACTTTCCTGGGGAACCTCTTTGCGTATACTCAATGTGGCGTCCCATATAAAAGTCGTGCTGTTTTCCGCCTATTATGTGCCATCACTTTTTGCCAAGATGAAATCTGGACGCGTGTTGCGCATTTCTTGTGTTATTACGTATTACATTATTTTTGTATTGCACGAACCGTTCGAGAATTGTAATAATTTTCGCTTCCATTTGCCACTTATTAAGGATGTGCCACCAATTTCTTGTACTATATGCGTTGTACATACAGATGAAGACACATTTATATACAGCTGCTTGAAATATGCGATTATTCAAGATTTGCCATTAAAACGAAAAGCTCTCCTCAATTTCAGAAAAAAACATGTTGATAAAAGACGCAAGTGAGATTCATAATTCCACTTTATGAAATATAATCTTTGAATGTGTATCGTGCTAACAATCTTCGCCTTTTGAATAGTTTTCATTCATCTTTGTGTCGAGTCACTTATAATAGCATACTTTTTCGGTCTTAAGTTCGATTGTTGTGCATTACAAATATGATGGTGAATGAATTTTCAAACTAAATTCCCTTGGCCAAATAATTGTCACTCTAAGCACAGAATAAAATTATCTGAATTTTAGAAAATCGCCATGAAAACTAGAAACATTTTTGTGGTTGTTGGAAATAATTTCCAAGTATACGAAAATTTTTATTTGAATTAGATTAGTTTTTTCTTTTGACGTTTCAGAAATATATTTTTATAATAATAAGTTGAACCCATTTCTAAAAAGTGGAAATGCAAACCGCCTTTTAAAAAAAGATATTTTGAGAAATTTAGAAAATAGTGATGCAATTTCTGCCTTAGAAGGTGAGTTAGTGTTTCGTATTCACATATAAAAAGCAACATTCCGGATCAAAATCGAAATAATTTAAAATCGAGCCTTTTTTGATGATGTGTTAAACCAGCACAAATTGCGTACCCAACTTGAAGCCATTAAAGCTATTCAGAATAACGATTGCATTAGATTGAAGTTGATTATGTTGAAAACTTTAGACAAATTTCTTAAATCTAAATGAAATTCATTATTATTACTTTTGTTTCGGTTTCAAAATTCACAACACACACTTACTGAGCAAGAACTACGGGGTAACCTAACGTCGAGTATGCCGCCATACTGCTGTAGTCTCTTCGTTAGGATCATTGTTTCTTTGTTTGGCTTGTCGCTTACATAAGTTTCTAAATAAAATTTGCCATCGGCCTTGAGAGGCCGCAGCAGTTATAAATTTGTTTGTGGATATGGGGCCTGAGGAAGGGGGGGGGGGGGGGGGGTGTCCCTGGGCGGGTGTGTGTGTGTGTGTATGGATATCTGTGTGTAGAAGTGTATGCTTGCTAATGCGCCTACAACATAATCATAAACATAAGCAACAATAAGCAGCGAGCTGAGACCTAATTCCGCCTAATTGTCTGGCCAGCTGAAGCTGAAGCTGAAGCTGAAGCTGAAGCGTCCAACTCCCAAGCTGCCGAGAATTCAAAATAAATTTCATTTCCATTTTCAGGCGCGCCTTAAGTTGAAGTTGACAAAAGTGTGACGCCAAATTACTTTGCACCCACGCCGTGCACGCTGGTGCTTCGTAGTCAGCGGAAGCGAACACTGAAGCCAGAGTCCTGTGTGGCAAATGTGTTTTTAATAGAATCTGACTTGGCAGCAAGTTTTTTTTTCAGCTTTTGTGTTTGATTTGAAATTATTTTATTGGTATTTCGTTGTGTGGGCTATTGCTAACATATATACATGCTTATCCTGTTACTTTATCACAAGGGTCAACCAAAGCGAGCTTAGTAACACAACCACAAGTCAAGGAAAGCATTTAATTTAAATCCTGCAGCCTAACACAATACAAACAAATGAGCACACGGCTCACCGCTACCCTGTTTTCAGGTTCTAAGCGGAAGTTTCTTTTTACATTCATCTTGGTCTATAGAATGTGGAAAGATCCATATAAAAAATCAAAACCGAAAGCATACAAATGTTTTCGAAAGTCAACTCCACTACCATAGGTGAAAAATGGATGTTAAAGAGAATGTTTTATTGCCTTTTGATATTATTGATTATTTAAGCATTTCGAATTGAGAATCTCAAGAAAATTCGAAAAAAAATGAAAAATTGTTTAACTAAAAAAATTGTTTTGAAATCGCTCGGAATTTAAAAAAATCGTCATAGCTCATGAAAGTATATTCCTGAAACGGAAGGTTGTGTCACCCCAAAAACCATGGTGTTTCTTGTTTCTTAATTTCAGGGATCATGTTTTGTAAAATTTAAAAGAAATCTGATAAATATTCAGGGCGATTCTCTAAATGTAGTTATTTTTTTAATATAAGAATTAAAGATAAAAATTATCCAGCCAGCTATGGTGTTTTACGCTTTTTCCTCGTACTCAGCTGGAATTCGGCACAGGCGTCTAATATTTTCAAGGTCTGGGAAAATTGGAAAAAGCGGTTTTTCCAAATTTATTTATTTGCTGATCTTTGCGGGAGGTTACCAGCAGACTACCTCCCAAATATGATGACTGGCATGCTTTAAAATGTTGTATACAATAAACATTTTCGTTCTTTTGGAGCCGCTTGTGTTGTAAATACCTTTTAATATACACATATGTGAATAGCGCATGTATTGGTGCTCACACACACACACACACACGCACGTACATATTTAGGAATGTTTTGGTATCCTGACCAAATATTTGTCGTTTGAGATAATTGGCAGTATTTTAAGGCATCGCTTGGACTTAAGCCTAAATATATATAGAAAGAAACCCATCGTGACTGTATTTTAGTGGGCCATTATTATTATTGGCTTACACTATTTAGCAACGGAAAGCAGTTGGGCAAAAGTTAAATAAACTTTTTTTGGATTTATGCTTGAGTAAGCTAATCAATGGAAGTGTTTATCGGAAAGCAGCAAAATCCCAAATATGGTCAGCAAAAATCTTGTTTTAAAATGGCACTTATATACATATGTACGCTAGATGTAGTCCAATAGACTGGCCTCTTCTAGATCGTATGAGTTTTTTTGATTCATTTGTTTTGATTTTTTTATTGTAGGCATATTTGGATGCAAGTATTTGAATACACATTCAGAAAAAATGTAAACTGCTTTTGAAAAAATCGCTTCAGTCTTCACATTATTATTCAGAAAGTATATTTATCTTTATAAATATATTGTTTTATTGTTTCTGAGCTACGTAGTCTCTAAATCACACAGCAGTTTAACTATAACATATCCTTTGGGAGAGCGAATTTTTTTGCTCTTTTCTTAAATTAAGAATAGATATTTCTAAAAATAAGGGTTTGCACTTAAACTTTGAATGAAAATATTTTCCAATATTAAGAAATATATTGATTAAAATTAGAAAAAAAAACCTTGAAAATTTTAGAAAAACTGTTTTTGTACATTTAGAAATTATTTCCAAGAACCAGAAAAGCTGTCTCCTTTTCCTGGCGATATTTTGTTAGTGTGTGTATGCATTTAATTTGATGGCATGTATAAATAAATATTTAATTTGGATTATGGTGAAATTGCGTTTATTAGCAACAAATTTGAATAGGACGATGGTAGTGCCATTTAGCATTTTGGTATTAATAGCCTTCACTTTGCCATGGAGCTCGACCGTGCTTGGTTCAGCTCGACTAGGCTTGGCTCGGTTCGCTTCGCCTGTGCTAATGACGGTACTTTAATTTCATTTCATTTACATTGCTGTAAAAGCAAGTGGCGCTTGCATTTGGCTATTACTAATGTGTGTTGTGGCAGTTAAATTCATTGTACCCTTGAGCGACACAATCACAATCATAATCGGGGCCCAAGTATGTTTTTACACAAAAGTCGCCCTAGCAAGTAATATGAGTTAGTAAGAGATAGCTCGATAGAATGAGAGTGCTGGAGAGATTGAGAGAGAGAGAGAGAGAGAGAGAGAGAGAGAGAGAGAGAGAGAGAGAGAGAGAGAGAGAGAGAGAGGGAGGCAGAGAGAGAGAGAAATAGATAGAGTTAGATAGAGAAGGAGATGCGAGTAAGCTGAGCCCAAGCAAAAACTCATTGGGCAAATTGTAAAAATATCGTCTTGAAATTTAAGAAAAACGTTTTGAAAACTAGAAACATTTCTGGTTTTTGATATTAGTAACATATATATTCCAACAGTTTTCAGAAATATATTTCTTAATAGTAGAAAAAATAGCCAAAAAATAAAATTTAAAATAAACCTTTCTGAAATTCCAAAAAAATGGTTATAAACACTTTTAAAATTAAATTATATGAATTTATAAACTATATAAAAGTTGCGACATCTTAATATACTTATCTTTAATCTAAAAAAATTTAACAAAAAAAAGGTGACAAGAATTCTGCATTCACATCTAAAAAACAACACATTGAAAATTAGACATATTTTTTCTAAATTTTAGAAACTTTGCCAAAAAAGTATGTCGATTTTCTTAAATTCAGATTGTTTTTTTTTCCTGTGTGCAGTATTTGCTAGCTGCTCTTCTGCTTCTCTGCAACAGCAATCTAAGCTACCACAAAAACAAAAATTGTGCTAAAAGGCAAACCAGGGCCGAGCACAATGTGCAGCAGTGTTTATGGTTAATTCATGACTGACTATGAACCAGAATGTATTAAAAGTTCGGACTTAAGTCCGTGTTACTTAGTTTGGTCGCCTATGTCATGTGTCCACTTTTTCACACATATTTCCACGTGATTACCCCATGTTAACAACACATTTTGCATTTTATATATATTAAAACTTTGGTTTAACACATGCTTCCCACAAACAACAACTTACGTAGAAAAACCATCCAACAAAAGCAAAGTATAAAACTAAATAGTGCTGAAGTGTACTCCGTTTAAAGTATAAATAACTTTCTGACCGCATGTAGCCATAGTGAATACAAAAAGCACATTTATTATATATTTTTGTCAAATTTCAAATGTTGTTTTATACTTCAATTACTAAAAAATATAAGGACTACACTTTTGAGTGCATGCACTAGCCTTAATAAACTGATAAATTTATCATTTATCAAACAAAATCTACTGAAAACTTTTCAAATTCATTTGTCGTCATTTACATTCAATTTACATTTTATGCAAACATGTTTTATATTATTTTGCTTACATTTTAAATTACAATCTACCTACATATGTATGTCTCTTAACTTTAAGCGAATTATTTTTAATTTAATTAATTTGAATTTTGATTGAAAGATTTTGTTTTTATTTTCTATTTTTAATATTTTAATATTTGTGGGATGATTGTTTCTTTTTATTATTTAAATACGGTTTTCGGTATCTACAGTTTAAGTGTTTTTTTTTTTTTGTATATACTCCGATATATATTGAAGCTCGAAACTTGACGGACGCTGTGAATCTCTATTTGAAGACGAACATTTAAGTATATCAAAATGAAGAAAATAACATCGCTCGAAATATTTTGTGGAATGCATTTAGTCTATATTAAATGAAACTAAGCTTAGTCCATTTTTAAATTTTAATCTATCATTTATTGTTAAAGAAACTGATATATATGTATATTATATATTTTGATTAATTTGCGCATAAATACCAACTTTTGATACTCTGGCATGATGCTGCAATAACTAAAAAAATCAAAACTCACGCCAGTGAGATCAAATTAAAGTTTTTCTTTTGTGGCTAATGACTTTGGGCTTCAATACCCGTCCAGTTGAACAGATTTTTCTTGCAGACAAAAATCTTTCATTTGCTGGGTTTGCCAGACAAAAGTTTCAGCCGTTGGAACCTTGCTGAAAACAAACTTATTAATGAATTCACATTTGACGCTGACTCGACTCGCGAACTTTTATTTGTTGGAAATTTTTGTTGGCATTTTAAATGCGTAGCTAAACACCAAATTCTATTAAATTAAACTTGAATGAGCCTCAAAACATAGACATTGGTTTGGTCTACAAAGCAGCTGAGCTAAAACAAAGTTTTCTTACACACACACAACCCACGCATAGAAATTAAATTTACGTTGAAACTTTAAAATACTTATTTAATTTGATAAGGAGGCGGGTGTCAAGCGCTTTGCCAAGTTTGTTTCACTTTTGAGTTAAATAGAATTTTTTGGGCGTGCCACGACTTGAAGTGCTGCAACATTTTCTCGACATCGCCCCGGGCGATTTCACGGCAAGGAATAAGCTGTCATTGTAGCGCTTAAATACTGCCAAGTAAATGGCAGTATGTGTTAAATCTATTGAACTTAATCAAATTTGCCAGCTTGCTGTTACGCAAAGTTTACCCAGCTTGAGCCCGTATCTTTTGAAACAAAATCAAATAAATACAATGTTTATTTTGTTTCGGGCAAATTACATTCCATTCCCCAAAGCAATAAAACTCCAAAAGTGACCAAAATGTGCGGGCTTTCATTGAGCCTTTCATCCATGTCGTTTTTAAATTTCAATTTCGATTGCGAACAACTTAAAAAAAACGTAAACATTTTTTTAAACACTTTTCTTTTGTACAGAATGTACCCATTGAAACTGCGTAAAGGGATTTTACTAGGCAACAATCGATTTGTAAATTTTGAACGTTTCTTGTTGAATTTCTTCGACTCATCCAATTTATGACAGGTATAGGTTACAGAGTTTCCAGGTCGAGATTTCTTTTCTGAAGTACTCTTGATTGATTGTTTTTTTTTTTAGGATTTGCTTTATCACCGAATTAAAAGTTTTATTTAAGGCTAAAAACATTTTTTTCAATAAAGCTAGAAGAATAGTGCTTGGCTATAATTGTCAAATAAAATGTAACTTTTGCTGGAGGTTTATCTTGTCTATATATATGTGAACTTTGATATTGGAATTCTCACCTGACCATGGATCAAGAGTCGCAGTAGCCGCAAGTATTAAGGAGCGAGGGCGTGCCGGGTACTTGAATTATGGGATTGAGAATTGAGATTGAGATTGAGCATTGAGAAAACTTTGTCATTTTTCTATAAGCAGCTGCACTCAGTTGACAGCCCTTGGGCCAGCAAGAGGGGCGACATGTTAGTGAATCAAAATTAGTATGGCAAAACTTTGCTAAGTCTCAAGTGTTCCCGGGCGAAAAGTTTTTTAAGCTATGTGCAAATTTTTAATTTGCCGTCTAGCAAGTTAAAGTTCATCATTCTAAAGGATGCACACACCATTTTGATTATATATGCATATATGATGACGGTGACGTGACGGTTGAAGTTTAGCAAAAACTTTAAGAACTTATAGCAACTTAACTTAACTTTATGTGATCTACATCAGCAGCTGTCACAAGTCTGATAATTTAATGCTTAAAATTTTCATCAATTTATTTCTTATATTTATTTGCTTAATATATGAATTCATTGCTATAAATAAATAAATAAAATAAATTATAGCTAATATTCATAAATTTAATGCTTTTATTAAATTTAGAGATTGCAAAAAAGGTTGTGCCTTTCTTGGTAAGTTCTTACGTTAGCTCTTCTGGTGTTACTTGTATTACAATTAAATATTAGATTCCACACTTACAAGTATTTCATATAGTTCATATATATTCACATATTTTTTCTAGTTTTCACAATCTTGCAGAGAAGTGGAGGCGACCCTTGCGAGCAGGCTAGAGCCAGCAACGTTTCTTAGCCCGCAATTGCCGTTTTGAGACGGCGTAGTTAGGCGTGGCATATTCTGATCTTTGAAGGACATCGCCAACAACCTACGAACCAAATTCGGTGACTCTGGCTCTTACAAATTGTGGGCGATATGTGGCTTTATCGATTTGCGAATATCGATTTCCTAACCCCATATTGGACGTAGCACTCCAATTTTTACACTTTGTCTGACTCAGGCACAGACGGACCGACGGACATTGCACAAAACCAATATACTATGACACCTTCGGTATCAAAGTATACAAAAATATGCCAGCCCTGCCAGTGTTTGTCAACCAGGCCTTACTTGCGCGGCTGACAGCATGCAACATTTATTGGCAGCACAAGTGGATAAAAGTGTTGCATACTTTTGGGTATGGATTGCCGTATGATGAGCATGTACAAATACCCTGTTATACAAACTAAAAGTGTGCGTGTGTGTGTGTGTGTGTGTGTGTGTGTTTGTGAGTGTGTGCATGCTTGCTGTTCAACTGTAGGCAGATAGCTAAGCAGTTTGATTGATTGGCTAAAAACGCTTTGGCAATGAAATCATTTTAAAATACAAACGCAATTTGCAGGCAGGCACCTTATTGTGGGTGTGCGATTTTGGATAGGCGTGAGCAGTGTGTGTGCGTGTGTGCGTATGAATGGGTGTGTATGCATGCGTAAGTAATTCGATTGGCGATTGCAAAAACTGACATCAAAATAAGACAAGCAAGAAACGGCAGGGACACATCTCAAGACTATAGAATAAACATGGAACACAAATTCAATTTCTATGTTTACTTTTTCATTTACATATGTCTATAAATACATATGCATAAGAATTTGCTGTTGATTGAATTTGATTTGTGTGTAACTTGCACAGCCAGCTTACCGAGGGCATCTCGTAAGCCCGCTCAGCCGCATAGGTCCAAATTTTCGACTCAGCCTCAGGATTTTAGGTTTAGGAGCACTTTCCAATTCGGATTCAGATTCAGATTGCAAATCAGGCATCTACGTCGACGTGTTAAGCATATTACTTATACGATACACACACACACATATGTACATATCTGAGACATACTCAGACTCCAAGAAAATATAAGTATGCGTAGCGAGGCGCTTTAACGGACCCAAATTTATAAGCGCCAGTTGGGCGATAAAATTTGATTGCCGGAAATAAAGCGAAGCAGGGGCATGGGCATGGCGATGGCAAACAGGCTCCACAGTGCCATACCATGCATAAATACCGCAAAATTTGTTTAGCCAGCCAAAACACAAACGAATCCGATTCCGCAGCGCACACGGCAACGAAACCAGCTAAAGTCCAAAAAACCGGATGACATATGGCCAAAATGTGTTCGTGCCCGTTTACGTTTGCTCTGATTACGACTTTAATCAGCAGATCCTTCATTTCCCCAACCGATACTGTCGCGCTCGTTTCAGTTTATGTCTTAGCTCATATGCCAGCGATTTGCTAATAGAACATTCTACGCCAGCCAATTTACGTGGCAAAAACACATTTCAGCCATATCTACAAATTCATTACTCAATGCTGCTGCTGGTACAAGACATTTTGGATAAGATGTACAGAAAAAAAATCATTTAAAAACATTGCTCTTAAATTAAGATAACCCAATATCTACACTGAGAAGCTTACACTATCATCACTATCATAATAATTGTCAAACGTTTCAAATGAATCAATAAATCAATATCTGATTATGTCGAAGCCCCCAAAACCGTACGTGACCACAACAAAAATCGTTTAATCTTTGTGTCTTTGATTTATAAATATTTAAATATATCACATGAATTATATATATTTGTAATTATAATAAATAGTGAAATTATTTTTGTTTTTTACATTTACAGCGGCTTCTGTTGCCGTCTCCTCCTGGACACTTGTGGCCATCAGTTGCGAGCGATACTACGCCATCTGTCATCCACTGCGGTCGAGATCATGGCAGACAATTAATCATGCCTACAAGATAATCGGCTTCATTTGGATCGGTGGCATCTTATGCATGACCCCAATTGCGGTATTCAGTCAATTGATACCAACGAGTCGGCCAGGTGAGTGACAAAGTTTTGCAGCTAGCTGAAAATTGGCAGCTGGATTATTGGTACTTTATTGACTTTGCCGCCAGGGTATTGCAAGTGCCGTGAACAGTGGCCCGATCAGGGTTACGAGCGCTTCTATAATCTTATGCTGGATCTCATACTGCTCGTCCTGCCACTGCTGGTGCTGTGTGTGGCCTATATACTCATCACGCGCACCCTGTATGTGGGCATGGATGCGGGCAAGGAACCAAGGATGCCCCATAGCAGTGGCAGCGCGCAAGCAATGGCAACATCTGCGATAACCGCCACACCCGGCAGCAGCAGTTGTGTCCTGGTGCTGAACGCCATTAGCGAGTACAGTGGTAAGTATTGGACACGCCCATCCGCCCATTCGCCCATTCGTCCACACGCCCACACGCGTTACGCCCATGCCAAACGGTATTTATGTAGAAATTTGCGCTTTTAATGCATTGTTCGCAGAGAGTAGCAACAACAACAATGGCGGAACGACTGGCGCGACAACAACAGTAACAACGAATACAACAACAACAACTACGACAACAACCACAACGACGGCAACATTGACAACGACACCGACAACGGTGACATTGGCCAAGTCTGCCAGCTCATCGCCAAGTTTGCGTATACACGACGCAACGCTGCGCAGGTAAGCTGCCGAGACCTGTGACCTTTCACCTTCAGCTATAATCATAAATTATTTACAAGTCAGCTCAAATTAATTTTTGAGTGAAATGAACCACTTTTCGCCGCTATTTTCTGTTTTAGATATCATTAATTATATAAGCAAATTAGTTTCATTTAAAACTTTGCAGAATTATTTAACTTTTTTTTTTTTAATTTGTGGACAATTTAGAATCAATTATGATTTTTGGCATTTGCTGGAGTAGAAGCGCTGCAATAATGTTTACCTAAGTATTTTGAAACAATTTGAAATATGTATATATGTAATTAGATCCAACTTATATATTACTAATAATCAGTGTGAAATGAAATGTTGAAATAAAGTTAGGTTTCTATTCCGATTCTGGTACGTAAGATATACAAATTCCGAAATAGATTCCTGCCTTTTTTGATATGGTTTGATATTCGGTTATGTATTGGTACCTTTGACTGTGATTTAATGAAAAAATAAGTAAGACCATTCCAGTCGGGCATAATACTCTGGTACCAGCTGAGTACCGGTAGCAAAGAAGCTTTGAGAAAATATTACAATGAAGTTATTCAAAGGTACATAACAGGCAGAAAGAAGTATCTCTGACCATAAAAGGGATATATATTTTTGATCAGCATCAACAGCCGAGCTCTCGTATAATCCGAGACAGATCAAGTTCATTTAGTTTTATCGATAAGCTCATCAGATTCGCAAATATCGCTAACTATCCAGGTAGCGTCGTCAACCATGATGGTGTTTTCGGTCCGATACCGTCTTTTCAGGCAAAATAATATCAGATGCGGTATTTTGGATTTTGAATTTAGGTTCCAATTCAGATTCTAAATATCAATTGGAAAAAATGCGGTTCGATTCCATTACCGGGTTGACCGTCTGACAGCCTAAATAATTTGGAAATTTGTTATAAGAAATATATTATTATTATTAAATCACTGATAATAATCTGCAGAATAAATGTAGTTGACACTTTAAATTATATATACGATATAGTTGAGTAGTGAACAGATGATCATGGATGAACCTCGAATTTCTTTTTACAGATCCAACGAAGCTAAGACGCTGGAAAGCAAGAAACGGGTGGTAAAGATGCTGTTTGTGCTTGTCCTAGAGTTCTTTATCTGCTGGACGCCACTGTATGTGATCAACACATTGAGCATGTTCATTGGACACGCACTGTATGAGTACATTGACTACACATCGATCAGTTTTCTGCAGCTGCTGGCCTACTCCTCGAGCTGTTGTAATCCAATCACCTATTGCTTCATGAACGCCAGCTTCCGGCGTGCCTTTGTGGACACGTTCAAGGTTCTGCCGTGGAATCGTAGCGCCAATGCTGGCGGAGCGCTCTCGGCCAGCCAGGCGGCCATGTCCAATGCACCCGGCCTGGCCATTGGTATGGAGACCTGGCGGACGCGTTCCCGCCACGACCAGCTCTTCAACTCCGTGGTATATTCAAACAGTGCTGCCGCTGCAGACAGTCCGCAACTATAATGCGAGATACTGATTAATGAACTCTTTGTGTGTAGTTGGTCTTGTAAATATGTAAAAATTGCGTCGATTTTTTTGTAGCTTTTTTTTACATTAATTAATTGTTAAGTACTTTTCATGTTTCAATTAAAACTTCCTAAGGTTGCAAACAAAAATAAACAAAATGAACTAATTGTCGCTTGAAATCAGACGTTTCTCAGAATCTCAGTTCTCCAACAAATTTTGATCAAACTATAGGTTTAGTATTTTTCTTATCCATATTATTACAACTGTTTATATATGAGCGATTTTCGCTTTGTCATCGTATTTATATACATTGTGCTTTGCATCTAACTTACTGATATCCGACGACTGGATGTAATAACATCTGGGATATAAGCTCACCTTCTTTTACGCGATCTTTTACTTGTGGTACCTCAATGCCTGATGCCTGCTCAGGTGTCTCGTATATCAAATTCATACGAGGGTTATACACCTTCACAGTTTTACGCCTATGCAAAATGAGGTCCTGCAATTGGTGTGTTGTGAACCAGCATTTTCTTACAAACATTGGCCTGTGGAAATGGATTGCGAAGATGTCTTTGGGAAGAGCCGCGCAAAAAGATTTCATCCGCCACAACGCCAAAATAGGGTTTCAAGTAATTATCGTATTTTTTGCTTTTCATTTGTTCATCTTCATTATGCACGAGTTTATTTGGACAGAATTTGTGTATTTTGGAAGAATATTAATATAATTGTGGTAGAAAAGCTGACGTTTAAAAAACTTATTAGTATACAAAATAAACAGGCAAAGGAAAGAATTGATTGTACAAGAAACGCCGCCTACTTTAAGGAATTAGAATAGAATGGAATCAAACGTTGCATCGTAGAAATATTAGGCAATGGTTAAATCATTGTATATACTATTTTTTTTTATTGTTGCATCACTTCGTAGGAATAGTAGGCATTGGTTTAGTCATCTATATACTACAAATCTTGAATTATAAAATTGCCAATATATTTCATTAAATATATATATGTATATATATATAGATATGTAGGCATATATAGGCATCACAAGGTAAGTTTATTATTGTGCTAATAATCATTGCAATGTTTTCGAAAATCGACCGCACAATGTCGTCGCCGATAATAGTAAAATTGAAGTAAAATGAAGCCATATCTTGAGACTATGCTGGAATATATCGGCTTATTTCATCTACAAATGCGGGAAGGTAAGTTCGGACAGTGAGTTATATCACATAGATAGTAATAATTAACGCTATTAATAATATTACGAAATGTTTTAATAAGCAAGTATTTGGTGAGCTCGCACAAGTAGAAGTAATTGACAACGAGCCAAATCGCCCATCCAATAAATTACGTTAAGCTTAACAAACAAAAACAAAAACAAAAACAAAAAATAATTAAAAATTATTCCAATCAATTTCGGCAAGAATCTCCCTACAAGATGTGGCAAATTTCGCAATTTCCTAACAGCTGAAAATTGTAAAATTAAATTCTGCACACACAAGACCAACTTTTAAATTCGGTAAACGTTAAGCTTTAAGAAAACGGCCTGAAGTCGATTACGTAAAATGTAACAATTGTTAATAAGAATCGAGGTTCTGCAAAATTGCTGTCTTTTCGTTTAATTGTTGCCACAGTTGTGTTGCTGATGGTTCTCAAATATCGCCTCATACAGTTGTCAGGGCTGGCTCTCAACCGAGTCAACCTGGTGACCCTTGTCCTGAACATAACCGGCTTTTGCTTGACGTTTTTTTGCATTTGCTGTCATCATTCAGCTTGCAATTAAAACGCTCATTTGGGCTGCCTCAATTATAAATTTGTGGTGTGGAATATAGAGCGAGCTGAGTGGACACTCAACTGTGGAATATAGAGCAAGATGAGTGGTCACTCAGCTCAGGTCAACAGTTTTAACAACAATTTAACCTGCTTTGCACACTGTGACTCTATTTTCGGATTTTCTTCAATTTAGAAATTCGAAATTTTGATCTATATATGTATATGTATATGATGTGTAGAACCATGTCACAAAATTAGCTTATTTTTGGAATTAGTAAGGCTTTCTTCTTTGTATTTTTCAGAAATATACCTCAATAAAACAAAATATTTCTGAAAAGTTGTGCAAACATTTATTTTCGGAAATAATCTTTTTAAAATAAAAAAAAAGAAATTAATGAAATTCGCTCTCTCGACTGCTATTTTACAGTTTAAGTGTTGTCTGACATTACGCGGCCTTTAAATTAAGCGGGATGTGCTCGAATCGCCGTAAATTCGAAATTTAAAAAAGTGTCCCTGGAATGAAAGGGAATATTCGATTTTTAGGAAGACACAAACATTCATTTTAGAAATATTATTGCTGAATAATAAGGTAAGTTACTCTTGGCGCCAAAAGCGATTTTCTAAAATTCACACAGATTTTTTTCTCAGCGTATAATTCAAAGTCTGTAATAGTTCACATTGCCTGAATTTCTTTAAATTCCGTTTTTGTTAGAGGTATTTGTTAGAGATTCACATATTTTCTTTAGCAAATTCTTCTTAATTTCTTTTTATTGTGAGCTCAACATTTATGTAATGGTTCTTTCATTGTTCATTTGGTCTTTCCTTCTGCAAAATTCCAAGAAAATTATCTTCTTGGAGTGCACTTTCTAGCCACCATATTGGCCAATCATTGGCCTCAAACGTTTATCGTTAAATCCACAAACTCGTTGATTGACTCTCGTTCGTGTGGGTTTCAGTTAGTTTTTTGCTCAGCATTTTCATTGTCCCTTAAGTAATTTAATTTATGAGACCCCCGCTCCAGCGCAGACGCACACACGCACACAGGCAGGCGCTGGAGAGAAGGAAAGAAAGAAGGAATAAAACTAAAAAGTCTAGGGAGAGCTACACTAGGAGGTACCCAGCATTTGAGGCGAACCGACAGCCTGCTAATTGGGAGTTCATCTACTTGATGGGGTTGCATAATCTGTGTTCAGCGTATTAAATAGATTTGTGCAACTTCATAATAATCATTTTACCCTTTTTTATTGAGTGCAGGCTATAAAAGTTAAGAGACGAGTGGCCATAGTAAAAGAAGAAATAAGCAAACCAAAAAACCACATGCTGACCAAAAATAATTTGTTGTCAGTGCCACACGTAGTGATTGCCAGTTTTGTTGCCGTTGTTGCCGTTGTTGCCTTGTTCCTTATTTATTTTTTACATTGCCACTGTGACAGAAATAAAACAAATTGTGACTGCGTTCAGAATTTCAGACGATATAACTTACTATTACGCCTAGCCTGCATCTATCTTCATGGCTTTATTCATGGCGTTTTGTGCGGCGTTGGCAAAAATAAAAAATGACAACGATCCCAACACACATCTTGTTTATGCTGAACATAAGATACCCTTGCTAGCATTTGACAAATATAAAAAAATAATATTCGGTTCATTGTCAAAGAATAGTGTTTTTCCATACAATTTAATGTTCTAAATATATAGAGAAATGTTGTCTGTTAATGCTTGGGAAAATCATAATACCTCCAAGAAGGGTATGAAAGCGGGAAAAAAAAGCGAAAGTGAAAATCGCTGGGCTCATAACGTGGTAGTAAACTCGAATGCTTCGATTTGTATTTGCTTTCTTTGTTTGAGTTTGGGTTTGAGTTGGAGTTGGAGTTTGATTTTGGTTTTGGGACTAAGTTTCAACTCAATGAGTTTGGTTAGTGTGCGTCCGGGGGCAAATGGCAAATGGCAAATGGAACTCACTCCGAGCGCGAAAAATGTGCAATAACTGAGTTATGAGATCAGTGAAGTAGTTTGCATTCGGCCCTCAAGAATGCTACAATTAGATATATATATATAACAAATACTGTATACCCTAACATCGTCTCAGACTAATCAGTCGGCATACGATCTGAGGCAAGAAAAACGAATGTAGATTGGCAGCTTAATGAGGCTATTTGTTGGCATCAGGTGACATTATTCATGAGGTTTTTGTGCTGAAGACCTCATCAATTTAGCGTTGCCATTGGCCAAGACAGTGCATAAATTGTAACCGCAATTGATCTATAGCGAAGTAACGTCCATGATTTATTGAATGGGTTTCCCCATTTTCTCGCATTGCGAAATATAAATAAATCTTTTGCCTTAAAGAGGCAGATTTTCTTATTAATCATCCAGCTTTATTTAGTACCTAGCCGACCACATTGCAGTGTATCTCAATCTTTGACCAAATTTTTACGATTGTCTTCTGACCGAGCAATGTCTCAAACGAATAAACACCGAATGAAACTGAGACTTTAATCAAATGCAAATAAATATTCAAGACACGCGTCGAGAACTACAGCTTCCCAGCTTCTGTCTGGCAACGTCCATTGCCTCGAAAAATTGCAAAGGGGAATGGGGGAGAGAGGGAGGCTGGCGTATGCCCATCAGAGGCAGAGGACCAGCTCCCCGTGGTCTATCATTAAATAAACAAACGTCAAGATGGGGCCAATTGAACACCCTCGATTGATGGCCGGAAGTAGCTGGCCAAACTTCGACACTGCTGATGACGAGAGAGATGGAGATGACGAAAATGATGATGAACATTCAGATGCATATTAGAAACGTATGGACAATCGATGCCGCCAGCAAGGCTCAGACTCTATATGTAGTGTTGAAATTGAATTATCGATTCGAAAATACTACTCTACTACTACGTCCAATAAACGTTGTTCCAATTCAACACTTGGCTGGGGAGTCAGGGAGTTACCCAGCTCAGCTCATTTGAACAGCCTTCAGCACCAAACATTAAACATGTGTGTCCTGGTCATGTTCTGGCCGTGTGCGAGCTATTTGCTATTTACTGTTTTGCTGGTATACATGACATGCGTGTATAACTTGCCACATGCATATTTGATTAGAATACAGAAGCAATTTGCCCGCTAGCATTAGCAAGTCGCATGAGAAACATTTCAAAATAGCCACTGAATATTCATACGTAATTTGCGAAAGAGTACCGTTTAAAACATATACAAACGTACATCCCTTTCCCTCAACCCCTCCCCCTCCCCCTCCCCCTCCCCAAGCAGCAGGATAAACGATTTATTTGTCATTGATGGTCGCTGATGGTGTCTTTTTATCGTCCATTCCTCCCATGAACATGAACATTTTCAACTGACCCGCTGCAGTCTACGAATTTACTCAGCACCGATGGTGCTTTCGCTGTTCCAGTTCGTATATAGTCTCTTCTTTAGTTTTGAAAGCTATTTCACATTCCTCACACATTGCCTATTGGGATTGCCTTTTATCTTACACCGTGTGTGACCCGACCCACTTTTCGGTTCCAATTACCTTGGAACTCTTGCTGCGATTTCCAAACTTTAATTTGATTGTTCCGAATGGTTTAGAGCCTTGTTGTTGTTGCGCTCGTATGTTACGGCTTCTTGGAATGCTAAATAGAATAAATGCAATCAAATATATAACTGAATAGTTTGAGTGCTTCTAACAATCAACAGCAAATAACTGGGGTCGTTTTCCAATTGAATTCCAAACGCATTCCCCGACCAATGGAAATGGTTGACGAAAATAAAATAAAACGCGAGGGTCATGCAACTAGACAACTAAACGACACACATTTAGTTGTGTGTGGCACTCACTCTTCGTTGGTTTTTGACTGAGAGATGCAAGATAAGAGCTGAATCAACTGCAGTGATTCAGCTGATATTTGATTTCTCCATTAGTTAAAGTGTGCGTTTCTTGACGCTCCCGGGTGACCAGTACACAAAAACCCAATTTGAATGTTGTTTATTGGTGCTGTGAGCCCTTGCCAGCTGTTAACTGTTACAGCAATAGCTGTCCAATAGACCAGGTTGGGGAAGATGCGCTTGAAATGTGACAGAAGGGTTTGTGTTGCTCGTTGGTTGGTTGCAATGGATAAAAAACTTCCACAGGAGTTAACAATTTTTGCAGAGGACTACGAAGTTCACATGCTAAATCAGCTTTAAATGTATATAGATGGGACTTAAATAAGCACATATAATTTCGGGCCACAAGTTAAAGCCAAAGCATCAATTCCAAAAAAAAAAATACAAATACGGCAATTACAGTTGTTCACACACCTTTAACGAGCTGGCAGAAGATGAATTGTAATTGCATTCACAGTTTGTTCAACGGCGTTAGGAACGAATGTTGACCGATTTGCTGGATAACTGGCTTGAATGTGCATCGCAGACAGCTTTCAAAGGTTTTGTAAATAGTTTGCACAACATGGCGTATGAATTTTCTGCCGGGCACGTACGTAGTCCTTACCTCTTCACCTTTTTACGTATGCAATGAAAACTACTTTGGCCTGAACGTGTGTCTGACCGCCACGAGCAGGACCAGTCACCACCCCACTTGTAGCAGTTCCACCAATTTCGGCCGCCAGTGCAGTGGATATAACAAAATACGTGACTGTGTCTTGATTGCACAACCGCTAGAATCATATCTAGGCCACGGTTCGGACCATCTCCGGGGAGTGTTGCACATACTACACTTCTCATACTACACTTTGAATATGAAAAGGGTATGGAATAGTTCTTGAGCAAAGAAAAGCCTTTGATCAGAAAAAAGGAAAAATATATTCGAAAACAGAAGTTTGCGTTTTTCTAAAAATCATGATTCTTCTTTTGTAAATTGTTGGAAAAATATATTTGATTCTCAAGGTGTTTATTATTATTTTATTTGTGCACAGAACTCTAACATTAGCTTTTTGTTACTTGTATTATTATTACACATCAGTATATTAATACGTCACATATACAAACACTTTGGATAGTTCATAAATGCATATAATTAAATTAGAAAAATAAGATTTTACGAGAGCAAATTTATTTTAATGAATTTAATGATTTACTAAATTTCATTAGAGGTGTATCTTTGAAGCTATGAAGTTATTTATAGACTTATTCAATTAGGTATGTAGCTGAGGTATTTAGAATATATATTTTTGATATTATTTTGGTTGATTTATTTCCAATTAAGCTGATTTCATGTCAATGCGGTCTTTGACCAATTAGGAGTAATTTATTTGAGCTAATGCGAGTTCACCACAATAGTAAACGTACACAGACAAGAGAATAAATTACTTATGATTTATGTAAATGAAATAAATTGAATGACTTTGGAAAAGCTTTAATATTCGAACATATAATCGAATCTATTTAAGAGTTGCCAGCGTCAGTTATGAGTCAACTTATACTTCAATTGTTTTGAATGCTTATTGGTTTCCACTTGGGAAACTAGTTGAGAATAAGCTCGTAGCTGTGCCAAGCCATCTGGATGGTCCAAAGTCAAGGACATACTATTCATATATGTGGTTACTTTGAATAAATAGGTGGACATGGTGGATATAACATGGGTGTGCGATTATCTAAAGAGTTCTTTCAACAGTTTTGTTGTGGAAGTTGAACTTAATGTTAGCTTTGGCTTTCGCCCAATAACAACACTTTTCGGGCTTCGTTTGCCAAAGGAAAAAGCCAGTATTTTTCGCAAAACACCAGAACCCACATGAGTACAGACACACACACATACACACACATACGCACACACACACCCACTTCCACACCAAAGAACACACACGTGAAAAAATAAAAATAAACACAATTATTATTTGTTTTATTATACCCTTGTGAATGGCATTAAAGTTGCGTTTTGAAGTTTGATCTAGAGATCTAGACCCAAAAAGTACATAAATTCTTCATCATGTTCGTCCTTCCATCTGTCCGTCTGTATGCTAACTAGTTGCTCAGCCTTAAAGCTATCTTGCCAAGACTTGGCATATAGTTCTTTAAATATATAATCAGATGTGGATGCGGGAGAGTGAACGAAAGCCTGCAAGGGTATGTTATCTTCGGCGTTTATGTTTTTTATATATTCTTTTTTATTTTGCCACGTTACAATATTGTAAAAAGTTAAGTGTGCAGGCTCGGGCAGCATTTACCACTTGCCACTTGCCGCTTTTCAGTTGGAGCTTACTTTGTTTTACAACAGTTTTACGCGTTTCGGTCCGCAAATGTTTCACACAGTCGAACTCAGTGACGCGGAAACGGAAGCGGAAGCTTTCTGAGAGCCCAACAACCGCACCAGGCAATTGCCGATGGCGAATCTGTAAGGCCCAAATGGCCAAAATCGTGAAAGTTGGACGTCGCTTACAGCCGAATGATTTCTTTGCGGCAATGGCAATGCATCAATAGCAACATCAACAACAGCAACATCAACAACAGCAACAATACCATTAACTTTGAACATTACTTACATCACCCAAAATGAAATTATTCCCGCATTGTTGTTGTCATTGGTTTTGGGTTGCCTTCAGTTTTAGTTTCACTTTCACTTTCACTTTCACTTTCAGCTTCAGTTTCAGTTTCAGTTTTGCTCTTGATTTTCGCATTTCGCTAGGATATCGCTTAAAGCGCTTTAAGTCACTGGAATGAATTGTTCTTAGGCCTGTGCTGGTATGTCCAGTGCTGTTCGCCCGATTGCCATTTAATTAACATCCACATGGCTCAGCACATTTTTGTAAATATTTTGTATAAAGTTATTTAAAGAATTTGTATTAGAATCACCACACATACACTCACAAGCACTGGGGGGCTATGTCTTTTGAGAGTGTAAGTCTTAGCTCCGAAGACATTTGACAAACATTTGAAACTGGCTTCAGTCCTCACCACATGCAGTGGTATATCTATATCTATAACATTCACACGTATATTTCACCCAAAATCATCATGAGTAGCACATATAAAATATAAATAAAATGTCTCAGTTGCACTTTAATCCAATTGAATTGAATTTCATTTAAGACACTTGGAATAAAAGCTTGATTCAACATTGGCAACATCTTTAATTTACAAATGCATGATCTAAATCTTGTACTTTTCCCCTTTTCTATATATAGCAATTCAAGGGCAAATGCATTTTGCATTTTTGTAGCCGCATCTATCTTAAACTTGCCCTAATGAGATTATTTGCATGGATGCCTCTGGTTTTTAGGGTCAAATTAAGGTTGCGGCCATATTAATTTCCTTTTGAGGTTATATTGCGAAAAGAGTCAACCACACACACACACACACACACACACACACACACACACCTATACACAGAATAACCTCTTCACTCAGTATTTGCACTGAGAAAAAATCGCATACTTTTGGCGCCAAGGGCAATTCTCTTTATAATTCAGAAAGTAAATTTCTTAAACCGGAATGTTGTGTTCTTCTCAAAACGGGGTTTCTCTTTTCTTTTTTTTTTTCTTTTAAAATGTAAAAAAATATGTCCTATTTCCTTGGGGTATACATAGAACTCTAACATTATTTTTATTTTATAATTAAACATTAGTGTTTTAAGACGTCACATTTACAAAGATTGTACATAATCCTGAAAGTCTTTCAAAGTTTTTGAAATGATTTCGTCTATTTAGAATTTCTAAGAGGCACACAGTTTTTTTCTTTTGTATTTAGTAACAACATGTGTTCATTTACTCGTATTTGGACTTGTGACATACATACATGATTATGTACGAGTAAGGGCTCGCATCAATGTATGTATGTGTCTATGTTTGTCAATTTAGTAGCTATAGCAGCGCCTTTTGATTGCGATAAGTGACACAATTTGGTGCTCTTTGCATCGTGGGCGTGCTAAAGCTGATTCTGCTCAATTTGGGAAAATGTTGTGAAAGTTGAGGAGGAATAAAGAGGACAGATAACAGCTGCCCAATTGCTGCTGACTAGGCTAGTTGGGGGCTTGGGTTGGGCAAATTGCGCAGCCAGATAATCGATTGCGTTGCAACAATAGCAACACTTGGGACTTAAAGGTAATCAAATAAAAAGCATTCTGCACTTTGCACTTCGAACTGTAATGTAAACAATATCGCAATATCCTGTGTTTATCCCTTAAGCAAATATCTTATCCACACCAATGGACCATCCTTCCTTCGGGCTACAAAATACATATGTCAATAAATTCCATACATTTTCTTCGTATTTGTGCACTTGAAGCCCGAGTGGGTAACCATGGCTAACAAATGCTTTGCAATTTGCTATTTATTATGTTTACAATTTAATAAATATTTTGTGGCGAAAATTCTTTTGAGTTGAACCCGACTCCTAAATTCTGGGCGCAAAATCGAATAAGAAAACCACGAAATAGAAATAATACAAAAAAAAATCATCAAAAACGTGGGGGAGTCCAGTGAAAGGAATGGAAAAAGACAAAAAACGAGAAAGTCTTGTTGATGGAATGTTTATTGCTTTGTTTGTTAAACAACCAGTAAATCTGCTCAGCTCAGCCCTATTTTATTAAGTTTATAATTGAATTGAAGTTAAGCTGTCATTGCCTCCGATTAGGCTGGAAATGGAGACACGGCCTGGGGCAAGAGGTTTAATGAATGCGATTAGAAGCAGCAATTAACTTCATTAAAGTAATTAGATACATTCCCAAGACGTGCAAAATATGCAAATCAAAAGAATACATAAATATTAAATAGAGATTTTTTTAACTTCATACGGAAGCATAAATTGTATATACCTAAATTTTAAAGCATACATTTTTGAAGCGTGAAAATATAGAAAATAATATATATGTAGGACTGATTATGTCCTGGTTATTATTAATACAATAGTTATAATTATATTACAGTGGAGTGTGAGTATTGGATTTACAGCGTAATATTCGACTTTATAACTTTAGCTATAACTTCACGAACTCGACTCTTCGTCTACAACTCTGCTGGTAGATCTGTTAAGCAGCGCTGCCACCCAACATCACTGTAATCCCACTGTAACTACCCGTTACACACATTTCAAGTTACTTTCACATACATCATTTAACACGGCAATATACATTTAATCATAACTTAATTTATGTATATGCTGATTCAGTTGTAAACAAATCGGAGCCATAAAGATGTTTGCATCATTGCACGGCTGACACTTGCCACAGAAGGCTAAACGAATGCCAGTTATAAATTCTACGCCGACTTAATTAGATAAAAGATAAGAGCCAGTAGTCAGTAGCAGAGCACTCTGCCTGTCATGCTGAGCATCTGCCATTTGGCAGCACGTGTGTGTGCCCCACTCCCACCCCTGAAAGGCCGAGCAATTCTGAAGTTTGGCAAACTTTGGATGCAGAGCAAGAGGATAAAAATGTACACCAGCTAGATTTTAATAAAAGCGAGCGCCAACTGCGGCATCAACGGCATGAATAAGCTAAAACTGGAATCAAATGTTCATCGGTAGTCAACGTGCACTTGAAGTTAACCTTACAGAATCCATATCCTTGCCTGCCTCCAATGCGTCTGTTTGCGCCACAAGAGGGGGCAATTATGCCGAAATTACAAACTTGTTATCTCATTTATGGCGACAGCTGTGTGTATTTTTGATTTCCTGCTATTATTTTTCAAGACTTCCTAACAAAATGGAACACTTCGCCACCCAACAGGTACTGCCGCAAACAACCTCCCACCCCACTCCACTCCCCCCATCTATCCACTCCCCAATGCTCTACCCAGGTGCGTGTGCGTGCGTGTTTCCACAATTTTTAATTAAAAATTCGGTAACGAGTTCAGCGAAACGAAACTACTTATGAATGTATGTATTTAGCGATACTATGAACCAACTTATTTATTTTACCATAATCAGCAGACGCAACACGTGCCCAAAATGGCAACTCATTTCGGTTATCTGCAAACAAATACTCTCCCACATACACACACGCAAATCGCACAGTCGCACATTAAGTATACGCATCGCTGCCCACGCCAATGAATAATTGCGTATGTATCCATCTACAAACATATATCTACAGATATATATGCATAGGTATTTGTAAATGTTTAACCTGACTGCCGATTGGCAATAGACGCAGAATCCAAACCAATCCGCATTGTAATTGTAGCTGTTCGAGGTTTTAATAAAATCTATAATTATATTTTTAGTACAAATACACGAGTCGGCAGTGGAAATTTCAAATTGGCGGAAATACTAAAACAAATAAGAATGTATTGAACAGAAATTTACCAATTATATGAAAGGCTCGGTTAACCTTATTTATTTGAATTGTTAGCAAATAGACCAAATGATGATGTTAAATTTGTTGAAAATGGTTTGTTTATTTTTTATTTCGATGGCAATTTTATTAGGGGACCGATTCGCCATTGCTGGATACGAGAGTAGGCTGAAAAGTAATTGCAATCAAATAAAGCACAAATTCTTTTATTGTTCAACTTCAGCTCAACCTCTTCAAGAATATATATAATATGTTATTGGGTCAGAGATGCATTATTTTGTGTTTTTTTTTCTTTGGCCAGACCAATTACTTTGCTGCCTGCCTTCGTATTTGCGAATTCAAGCATTTATTTGCGCTTTGCCAGCCCGACCGCAATGCATTCGAGGCAATAGAGCTCCTTCCTGGCATGCCTTTCCAGCCATTGAGTGCAGCTGCACAGTTCAAGCTTTGTCGTCGTCAGGCCCAGCCACAGGCTTCATCTATTGTTATGCTGTGCGTTCAAAGACAATTTCCGTTTTGCAAACACACACACACAAAGAGATTTCGCACTATTAGCTTGTTGTTGACTTGATTTCCTTATAGTGCCTCTTAGCTATTTGTATTGCCTTATGTGTCAAACTTGTTGCCAACCGGAAACCCTTTGCCAGTTCACTGACTTCTCAGTAACATCTCGTTCCATCTTAAGCCGCATGTCAAAGACAAAAATATCTAATAATATATACATATGTGATATAATTGAAAATTTAGGCATTGCGCTTGTGGGTACTTGCTGACCGTTAATTCGGATGATTCTCATTGAAATCTGGACGTTAATTAATAACTCACCCGAATGCCTTTGATTATTGAGCTGGTACTGGGAAAGTGACAGCTGACAACGGGTCAAAGCTTGCCGAGAAGTCATCTGAATTTAGGAAGGTGACTTGTGGTTGACTTCTGATTCACCTGGTGACGGAGGCACATCACTTTTGTTGAGTCGGCTTTTGTCCAGCACCTCTTAGTCAAAAACTAACCAACCGTAAATGGGAAATATAAACACATCACTATTCACTCTATCTTTCTCTGCCAGGCACAATCTTTGTCATTGACTCTGTCCATCTGTCAGTGTCTCTGTCTCTGTCTCTGTCCCTGTCTCTGTCCCCATTTCCATCTCTGTCAACTCTCAAAAGACGCAACCAGCATTTCAATTTGTTTAGTTGTCAGAGATGCAACGTTGCACTTGTCGTAAGCACACATTCCACACACTCGTGCCATGCTTTCAAGAAATCCTTTATCTGACCAACAATACATGACAAACATCAAAGAAAAATCGGTTCACCCGGAATCTGTAAAGGCGCTCTGGGTCATCAATTAATTGTGGCGCTTAGTTGTCTAGTTGCCTGACTCTGGTGGCTTGTCTTGTCTTCATCGGCATCGGGTAGAGTCGAATGTGTTTCGAATTCAATTAGATAATGACCCCAGCCATCTGCTACTGGAGCAGTGAAACTATTCAGTTATTTTTGATTGTATTTATTCTATTTGGCATTCCAAGCTACTACAATAAACGAGATTGCAATGAGACCTGCTTGCCTCAGGCAGTCATCACTCTTCAGCCATCAGACCTAACAGAAATATGGATCCAAGCGGGGAGATTAGCACGCATTATTGGGGCATTTGCTCATAATGTGGCACCATTGGGGTCCGTTAGGGCTTTGTATCAAGTGTTGGCTGTTGTGGCTACTAATGCGCCAGGAGATATAGTTGAGGAACACGTCCCGACATAGTCTCATAAACAGCAGACCCTTACGACAAAACCGCCTGTAACAATCAAATTACTTGGCATGAGTACCAAGGTCATTGTGAAGCGACCTAACAGTGGACTGGCTGGATCGGGTCACACAGGGTGTAAGATAAAAATAAATTAGCAATATGCGAAGAATGTGACTTGCCCCAAACACAAAAGAAGAGACAAAAACTGACAGGGATATATAAAGAGATGGCAGAGACTGAATTCGCAGACTGCATTGGTTAGTTGAAAAACGCTCATACGATTTTATTGTGATTCATTTTTAGGACAACAAACCATGAGGACCCAACTGAAATGAGTTATACATGACAAATAAATAAATAAATAAAATTATCTAGCTTCATTGCGATATGTTTCGCTGCCTACATTCGTTCCTCAGTCAGCCAGAGGGATGTACGTGCCACGACGTCTGAGCTATTTGCCACGATGTCTACGATTTCCGCAGGTCGACACTTTATTGCGAACTCTGTCCTTGTTTTGAACTGTTCCAGTCACAATTCGGGCATGGCTTAGGGAAATGGAAGCTACTCCAACTCGCACGTGGCTAGGTACTCACGCACAATTAGTTCAACATTCAGTTCAACATACTCATTTGGAAACACTATGTTTGCCCCTGAGCAGTTGATAGCAAATAGCTCGGGCTTGGCGATGTTTGATCTGAGAGCTGATTTCTGATTATCCGGTCAACACTTGCAGTTGAGCAACTAGCCGAGGTATTGTTTCCCTGAATCGATAATTCAATTGCGGACATGTTTACTTCTGTTGCTATCATGCATCTTCATTTACAGTACCATTATCATTATCATTATCATTCTCATCATCATTATCGTTCTCATCCTCATTATCATTATCGTTCTCATTATCATTATCATTCTCATTATCGTTGTGTCAGTCAACTTCATCGGCGTTCAAGTTTGTCCGGAAAATTGCCTTCATATTTATCGTTTGACTGGCAGCAGAAGATGCAGCTGAGACAGCTGGATGTAAGCTTGCCAAGTGCAGGATTTATGTTAATATAAATATTTGTGAATGTGTATGTATATATGTACATACATATGTACATCCTCTGCGTCATCTTCTTACATTTATATAAGTATAGGTTTGTGTGGGTGCAGGGAATGCATTACCAGCGTCTACGTCTCGATTTTCTTTTGATGTCGCTAATTCAAACGATAGTTTTCATCCTTTGGCTTGCAAAGCGAGTTGTTTACAGTTGACAGTTGTTTATTTATTTCAAGTGAATTGCAGCTGACCTCACCTGATAACAATTTGAATAGCTGCGCTGAATGAAATACCACGAATGCTACGCAAAGAGAATGAATTTGAGGCATTCAATGGCATTGTTGTTGTTACAATTGCTATCTCTCATTTGCATGGGAAGCAGATGTCGCCACAAAGAGGTCCAACGAGGACCCGAGGTCCATCAAAGCTCAATTACGCAGGGCTGGTCCGAAAAGTTTATTAAAATTGTCTGTGTACCCTGGCAGCGGGTATGCCAACAAGAACACCTGGTGACTAAAGTGCCAACAAAAGTTGCAGCTGAAAAGGCGACAAAAAAAATAAAAAGTAAAAGCGCACAACGGATAAACATTTGCAATTGGAAAAAGCGGACATAGCCGTTTGGCATAACAAAAAAATGGACAGAAAGGAAAGAAAAAATGAAAAAATTACTGCTAACTTTGGCTGGCCGAAGAATACTCTTCCAGACCAAAAGCCATCAGATCACAGTTTGATTGAAAATTGTGAATACCAAGCGCTTGCCCCTATGGGAGCTAAACTAAGTCCAATGTTGAAAATGTTTTACATTTATGTTTAGAGCACGATAAAAACCGTATACACATTAACAGACCGACAAGCAGACAGACTTACGAACTTGGCTATAACGACTTGGCTACTAATGCTGATTACAAATATATGAAGATATATTTGTCAATGCGTTACACATTTCACGGCACAACTGTAAGAGTATAAGAAAATAAATAATACCAAATTGCTGTGCACCACCTGGCCTATTTTTGGCCAGGGCCAATTTTAGGTATTCTCTTTCAAGGCTAGAAATATTAACAACATTGCTCCAATGAAGCGAGCTTCACTAGGAGATACATTTCTCTTACATAAAATATGCATACATAAAATATGCATACATAAAATATGCATACATAAAATATTGCTTGGTAAATTTTACAATAAGCCGAAAGTGGGATTATGATATCGCTTAATAATAATTTATACATAATACAAGAATATGCAATTTCAGTTTATAACTGTTAGTCAGCCTATACTGAGTGATGAATGCAATAAAGCCAGTGTGTGCAAATCATAGTGCAACTGATGCTATTCTGTTGTCTATTCAAAATGCCATAAATTGTGACTTGTTGTTCCTTTTCTTGTTGCTCTTTTGACGGCGGCGGTTGCTTTGCTGAGTGCCCCAATTTGATTTGCCAGCTACCCAGTCAACCAGCCCTTTGGTTAGTTAAGCAGGAAGTCGAGCGACTTTAATGTTGCCTGGACAGTGCATAAAAAGATATTATCTGTTTTAAGTGGATACTAGGGGCACCTTATGCAGCTTCAAGCTCTCGCAACTACCTTTCCTCTCCTCCGTTAGGTGCATAAAAGCAATGGCTACGGAAATGTTAACTGGGCAACAATAACCCAGTGGCAGTCACAAAGTATACAAAGCAAACGACTGTCGTGGGTGCAAGCGGCAACTCTGTATTTTCAAGCATAAACCCATTTTTATACTCTGATACAGAAGGTACCATTCTCTGTTCGTCTTTAACTCTAATTTTACATTTAAATTATATTTATTTTTTCTTCTTTTAAATTCAAGCAAATTCTAATATTTGTACATACATCAACATTTCTCACATTCTTGAATGTGTACCGCATGTGAATTAATGTGGCTATACTTTTTCCCATACAGAACATCATTATGAAGATTCAACGTTCGTAAATTATGTTATGAATATTAGAATTTGGCTCAGACTTGTTCATGTTTTTTACGATTTTACGAAAATTAAGCGCTTTTTATTAAACCACAATTAGAATGAATTAATTTTAATTTGTTTCTTTTAATTATTGTAAGTTAATGCTGACTGCAAATAGAAAGGATCTCAGAGACAATAAGAGCTAGAGACTTCAAATTTGGTATATCGGATAAGATCGGATCAGTTCGGTGCTCAATTTTTTCACTCTTCAGTGCCTGAGTTTGCTATAAGAAACGAGTGCACATTTGGGCGCAAAACTTATTATGGCGAAATTTGCCAATAGTTGTAAAATATATTTAACAGCTGGGTTCAGGGTAAATCGTAGTCGAGCTCACTCGACTACAGCTCTTTACTTGTTTACTCTGTAGTTCAAAGTTCAAACTATAATATACATATTTAATAGCTGGGTTTAAGGCATATTGACTACAGCATTTTTAATTTTTTTAATTTGCATCTTACTTATTTGGTGGTTTCAAGAAACGTCAAACGGTAATTTTATCATTCACTCCATTAGCGACAACGGAGACTAATTAGGAAATCGCGAAATATACAGTGCACCTAAGCTCGCGTATGCCAAGCTTTTACGGCTTAAGAAGTATGGACCTACCCTCCGAACATTGGAACCTGGGAGCCACCGCAGCGCAACCACTTCAGAAGACCCCTAAAGTCCATCAACTACCAATCTCTGCTTCTCAAATTGGAAGCCATTGGATGGAGGCTACAGTTTTTCATCCCCCTGGATCGCACTCTAACCTTCCTGCAGCTATAGCCAATTTGGCAATGAATAAATTAGCTAATATAAATAATAAGCTAAAAATCAAAAACATACTACAGGAAAAAAAATCATTACTCTGTTTAAAGTAAGTGCTTAATGGTCAGGAGTGAGAAAACATATATATATATATATCATAAGTATATATAATAATATAAACGTGGTGGTTTTATTATAACAGTTAATAATATTACGAATATTATGATAATTTAATGTAATTATTAATTTAACATCTTTATCGTCCATCCTCTTCTCTTGAGAAACAGCTCATACAACCTATTCCATCAAAGGCCGAACTACAACTCTCTCGTGTTCACCTCGTTTGAGAAACAGCTTCCATAACCTCTTACGCCAAAGACCGAACTGAGACTCCCTTATTCGTCGTCATCACGAGTTTTTCTCTCGGTCTTCGCCGATCGTCTCCTTAAAGCAGATTCGCCGGCTTGGGAATTCGCTCTCATCGTTGTTTCTTTGCTCGTCGTTGTTGTCTGGGGATCGTCGTTGTTGCTGTTTACGTTCATCGTTGTTGTTGGGATTGACCTCAGAGGCCACAAGCTAACCCACATGAATATCCAAATATTTAGAAATATGTGATGCGCTCCTAGCCATAGCCTTTCAATTTTCTTCTGTTCAGCTGCAGTGCGCTTGCCTAAGTTAATAAAATGTTATGCCTAAGATTATGCTTTGGTTTTTTTTAATACCAAGCCGAGGTTTTGCGACGCCCTCTATGAGATAAAGTAGTACAATGTCGAGCCCTTTTTGGTAAGTTGATTAACAAATTTTCTGATCGCGATCTTTTGAGTTTTTGTCTGCCGAAAGAGATGATCGTGCGAGTTCCATCGACTCGTGGACATGGAAAAAGTTACACGTGGACGCGATGAAAATTGACTCTAATACGCAATAAAATTTCTTTCATATTATTGAATTTTTTTCTATTTATTTCTTTTGGGAGTCATGCAACGCACACTGAATAGAGGATGAAATAAGTTGTTTTAGGGATCATCAAATATTATTGGGTTCAGGTGGCTGATGATCTTGGTAGGGTAGGCATCTGCTGTGGCAATTACATCAGCCCAGCTCAAACGACGAAAGTCCGGGAGTGTCGCCTCCATATTATATTCTTGAGATCGGACCAATTCCCCTTTCCTCTCTTTCCCCCTTCCCAGTAATTTTGTTCGAACTATAACCGCACGCGATATCTTTGAATTAGTATTATGCACATCGAGTTACAAAAATCAAAAATGCCTAAAATACAAAAAAAAAAAGAATTAAAAGCAATACAACAATGCTAGGAAAAGCAATGTGCATAAATTCAAAATAATTAATTGATTAATTATCAAGGGCTATATGTATGTATAAAGGTAAAAAAAATAAAACCAACCAAACTCATAAGTATTTTTGTGTTGTGGAATAATAATAATAAGTTTCAGTGAAAAGAACAAAAACAAAACATTTAAAAACCAAACAAAATGCCTTTTACCGCATCGGAATGTATGTAGGTCAAAAAACACCTTTTTTAAATTAATTTTTGGCAAAATTCTATGAAAAAAAATAATATAATAATATAAATTTTGTTGTACAGTTTTCTGCCAGCACAAGAATTTTTCGAATTAATTTAATCCCATTGATATATATAAAAAATTTCCAAGATTATCACCCAAATCCTTGACGTGAAAATAATATGTTTGAGTAAAAAATACACTAATAAATACATCTCCCTACATAGATACATACATATAGCTCTAGGCTTATCCAAAGCTAACTTTGCAGCCTATCCTAAGCTTGCAGCTTTATCCGAAATAAGCTTACAGCTTATCCGATCCCATAGGCGCTTGCGCAATAGAGGGCGCTACCTCAAGCTTGGTGATTGACTTATAAATAAATCTTGATAGGTGGCTATAAAAGTATATTCTATTGATATTAAATAAAAACTTTTTAATTAAAACTTAATATGATTATAATTATCTAAAATAAGAATAAAATAAATATATAAACTCATTATAATAATATATACCACATATGGCAAATAATAAGTTGAAAAATATTTATCAATAATAAAAAGGCAATTAGAATTTTTTGCATTTGGTTTTTGCATGATAAATACTTAATACAAAAAAAAAAACAAATTTGGTTGTCGTCCTTAAAAATTAAATTGAATTGAAGGGAATGACTTTTTGAAATTAATAATGTAAGTTTTTTTTAACTTTATATCTTTGAAATTTATTTTAGAGATTAAGATCAAATTTTATATTATATATTGAGTACAATCTATCTATCCCAACCCAATCCCGAAAGTGGATATCAAAGATCCCGACCCGAGGTACCGTTGTATGTGGTATTTAGAGGAATTCGATTCTGTGGAATACACTACAAAGGACAGTTTGACGATTACACAGGCCATAAGATATTAAATATTATATAAGTATATATATTTTTTTTCGAAATATAATTGACCTGAACAACTGTCTACAGGGTCTTAACAGGGCACTCTCGCCAGCGGCATTTTCACGTATTTTCCTCAAGCGCCACTCCAAACGAAATGAAAATAATGGGACAGTTTTTTTAGACGCTTGGATGACCTTTCAACCCAAACAACATATTTAGCTATTTAAGGTATTTAAGTTGAATGAGTCGTAGTTGTCTACTACAAAATACTTGGTTTGGCCTGAAGCGCGAGTTCTCAACGTGTCTTACAGCATTGTTTTTGGTATGCAAAGTTTGTCTTTCTGTGAGTGGAAGCTTAAGAGGCACCTTTACCTTTCTTGTTTATTTATTTTTATATGCAAAAACTATGTGCCACATCTATACGAAAATGATAGTTTGTATATATTATGCTTGGCTGCATGTTATGTTGTAGTTGTAGCTGTCGAGCATTATCCAGCTTAGCTCTTCCATTCAAAATAACAAGCATATGTAGATTGAATATGAAATCACTGTGCAATAAGTTTTCGCTTGGTCGAGCTATTTAATCCATAATGTATGCTAGAAATACTAAGCGACATTGAAACCATCTCCTGCAGTTAGCAACAAGAGAGAACGTTGCAGTAGGGCCTAACTGAAATACTCTGATAACAATAAGTCATACCATCACAAAAGATGTAAAAGAAAAGGGTGGGCTTAGCCAAGAAATAAAATTGCGATAGATATAAGCTTTTGTGAATTTTTGGGAGCGGTAGTGGGCGTTGCTGAAAAGTTAAAAATGTAGAGAAAGTTCCAAGTAATCTGCCTTCCACGTTAGGTGACTCTCTTTCTAAGGGTGTCGAAATAAGATGCATTCAGCTTGTGTCGCATTTTCAGCAAATTTCTTTTCGACTACAATGCTCGGAAACACATCTTGAATGCAATTGTGTATGGCTATCCTTGTTTGCAGCAGAAGTATTTCGCGAAGTATGCGTTAGCAAAGCTGATGGAGCAAATATTTTTCAATTTAGACATTTAAAATCATATTCGAACATTTTTAAGGGTTCAATTAGAGGTACATTAAATTGAATAAGCTGAACTCCACTTTTCAGGGTCACTGATACGTATGCGTGACAAAGGTGAATGATGAAATGTCACATGAACATTCCTTACGATACATCATTTTATTAAACTAAAAAATTAAAATAAATTGAATTGAATTGAAAAAAAAATGTACACAGAATTAAAGTTTTGATTTTATTATTACTGATAACTGCAATAAAATACACTCAATTGTTGTACATTGCAAGCCCACGTAATGGACATTCACCATATCGTTAATTATGTCTTAACAACCAGATTGTATTTAAAGAACCGCCACTTACAATTAAAATATAACTCAAATGAGAGGGAAACAGCTACGCTCCATTATTGGATATATGAAATATTTTTGATGTATCTCATGGAAAATTGTTAATCTTATGCTAAAGTTATTGCATTGATTTCAACCAGCGGAATTTATGGTTGGACCAAATTCGAGGACTCCTAGAAATTCTGCAAGCAGGCCGTTACTAAATCTCGCACAAACTTATAATACTGGAAGTGGCAACAGAAACATTCGCCAACGAACCACAAAATACATTAATTACCTTTTGTCAAAAGCAGTGGCAATCAACTAGCAAATGATTGGCACGTGGCCACTTCGACTAGCAAGCTGGCAGAAGGCAGAAACCAAAAAGCCTAGGCGATTAGATGAGCTAATATCCAATAAATACTTTGGCTGATTTATGACAAAAGCCCCCACCCCTCCCTGACCAGGAAGTTGAGCGGTATTCAAGTAGGACTCCCTTACTGTGTCCCATCTGTCATAAAATTCATTTTATATGCAGATAAAATACCAAATTACTAAGCTTACAACTTTGTCACATTCTCCTATTCTTTCTCTCTCTATCGCTTAGCCACAAATGGAGCCCATTCAATTAGTGGCGATGCTTGTGACTTTGCACAAAGTTTACTACTCGGGACCGCGGACAAAAATGTACTCGATGTGTACTCAGTCTGTTTAACAACTTGCGTGTGCCGCATTGCGTTTGCATAGCATATATATATATATATATATATATATATATATTGACTATTTTTACTCATGATTATCATTAAATTCCGAGGGTTGCCTATCTAGCTGTTTAAACAAATTGATTTCAAAGATTATATTGCCTGCAAAATCTATTGAAAGCAACTATAATCTATATTCATAGGTAAACAAAAACAACTTGAGTAAACATCGCCTCTTGGGTAGATGCAGTGGCTGTTGAAATCAAGGTTATCTTTGTTCAAGTGTCTTACTGAAAGTATTGCAAATGTTCGCGTATGTTGTCTTCATCAGGCAGAAACTAACAAAATTAAATTGCATATCATTAATTCATAATGCGTATTTCGTCGAGCCGAATGGAATTTATTCTTGTTTCACGTATAGTGACTTTCAATTTAAGTCCGACCATGAACAATTCCTCACATAACTCTTATGCCTTAAAAAAGAAAAGAGTGTCAAAATAATTTTATTTATTTATTTATTTATTAGAATAAAATGACAAATTAAAATTTTGATTTGCGAATACGGCGGCGACTTAAAGAGTAGCTGATCTGCATCTCTCTGATTGACAACCAGTTGGCAGGCCTTATTGGTGCAGGTGGCAACGCCCATTGCAATCGAAGTGCAATCGAAGTGCAATCGAACTGCAAGTGCTGCCAACTTCACTGGCCTTCGATCACTCTTCTTCTACCAAGCATCTCAGCCGCTCTCGATAAATGTTTTCTAATCAGCGTGCATCTCGAAATTGTGTGGGAAATATGTAAATAAATGCACTCCATACCGTAACGAGTCCACTCCGCGATCGATCGATCTTCGGTTTGTTGCCTTATGTCTCTGTCTATCATTTTGATATATGTAACGCGATCGTAAGAGAGAAGAGAAAAGCCCACGTGTATTCGTTACTCACTATTGCACTTTCTGCGACAAATGCTATGGCTATGATTCTACCTATATATTTTGACCTACACCCAGATTTTTCCTCTTGCTGCTCAGAGACAGAGTTTCGTTTCTGTATTGTGCAGTTTCAACTTTCACTTCATATGTACTTTCAATTGTTCTTCCTTGGCCAGGCTCTATGATGAAACGATGCGACTTGCATTTTTTTTTGGCATTGCTGACAGTGCAAATAATTTGAGTGCTCTGAAGTGATGGACACGAGCTGAGTGGATGTCGCACTTGAGACTCATGCATCAGTGAGTAATGTTCTCGCTCCCTCCATCCGTGCTTCTTCTTTCTTTTTTCTTTTTTAGAGCAATCTCATGATTCGTTCTTGACTAACTCAAAGTTCGGCCTGCGCTTGCTTTGTGCCAGTGCAATTTGTTTAGAAACCCACAAATGAAAGCAACAAACTTTAGCTGCTGCGATACTTGTGTAATATTAATCAAGGCAAACTTATAATTAAAGTTACTTTCGCAAAAGGACGAAACGAATTTAATGTTGACTAGGATTAGACATGAAAGAAACATACCCAAAATGAAATATAGATATATGTATATGACACAGGATTGTGAAACTCCTTTGCATTTTAAATATTAGTTGTTCGATTCACCTAGCTAAATTTAATTATAGATCAAACCAAGTTGTTGATTTCATTTGTTTATGCTGCAATATTTCTCTTTTAGGCAGAAGCGTACCATGTTCAATTGTTTTATTGTTTGCTTTTTTTTTTTTGCTTTTTTTGTGTCGTTGTCTTTGTCACCGTGTACCGTTTGCCGTGTCTGTTGCACAAATAAATTGGCTACATTTTAATTTTCCACTAGATTTGCGTGGCTTTTTGGCACGTGTTTGGTATGCCCTTTGCCCTTTTTTGGTTCGCTTTGATTTTTATATTCAACATTCTTTGGGTGGGTGTTAGAGTATGTATGTATATCCGTGGATTTTGTCTGTGGGCTTGTGCTTTGTGCATTCTGTGTCAGGTTGTTTGTATTTGCTGTGTATTTACGCTTTTACATATTGCATATACTACATACGTGTAAGGGATGTCAAGCTTATGGCCAACATCCTTTCGCAAATCTTTGTATTCTGAGTATTTTTCACGTGTGTTCTTTATTCATGCTGTGAGTTCTGATTGTTGGCTTTCGTTTTAAGTCTCGCAAGTGGCACAGTAACTGTTGCCTGGCATCGACGCGTATGATGAATAGATTTTTGATATCTACGTTGGGTGTTGGTGGTGTAGGTTATGCAGAACACATGCCTTTGCCAACGAACTGTTATTCCTGTACGCCAATTACGCAGTTCTTTTCACTTTCCTTTCGTTTTAATTTGCCCACTAACTTACACAGAGCAACACGAAAAAAAAGAGCATTTCTGAAAATAATTTTCCTATTCTCAATTTGAGCAGGCGACGTGCCTATTATCAATTTGATTAATTCTATTGTTCTGCCAAATGAAATGGAAGATTCTCGCGTTCGACGAAGTGGGCGCTGCTCGCAACTTGGTCATGATTTATGAATGAGATAAAAAGTCTCAATGGCAAAACTTTTGCCTATCTCCCCAGCGACAATGCAGACGTCGTCGCTAGCAGAAATTTATTTTGGGCATACCGCCGGGATGACAAGTGTTGTCGCCATATGCGGGTCAAAACTAAATACATTTAGCACTGGAAGATTATATTCGTCTTCAGTGTTTGCCAAATGTCAAGGACCACATAGTCAAATGTTAACTAGCCCATTTTATTAGACGCGTGGAAGATCAAATAAAGTTGCCGCCAAGTGGTTTCAGATGTGGCACATGCCGGCTCATGGACAAAGGTTAAAATGGAAGAGTGGCTTAGGCTGCACAGACATCCGATTTGATGCGTTGCAAACTTTATAGGTAAAACAAATAAATAATACAGTTAAGGATGGTCACATTTTATGCATTTGAATTTCGGTGGCTTGTTGCTGTTGAAGTTGTCATTGTTGGAGTTCTCACTCAATTGCGGTCAAGAACGCGAAGCTGCTTCTCGACACACTCGCGACTGGCTTCGTCCAATTCGGTAGCCTGTATATATTTATGCACGCCAAACAGCTGCTGTTTAAGTGCAGCAAATGAGGTCGAGTAGAGCATCTTGTCCTTAATCTTGGCTTGCACTGGGCACCAGAGCATCACAAAGATCTTCTCCTTTAAGCAAGTGGAGGAGGCGCCCTGGCACTGATGATGATATGCATAGTCATAGACAGCATACCGGCACTGTTCCGGCCCCCCCTTCCGTAAATCAACTAGAAAATCATCATAGACGGCATCACGGTGGCCCACAATCTCAATGTTGATCTCACTCTCCTCTTTTATGGCAAGGATCACATAGCGATGCTGCTTGAATTTGTGTATCTGCTCGAAAATGCCATTGCACTCCATGGAAACTTGAATACCTGAGGTCATGTTGTTCCACCTTTTGTGAACGGATGTATTTACTGGTTCGTCAAGTTCAAAGAAAGTCGCGTATCGTCTATCTACAATTTATGTGCTGCCTAAGGTTTCTTAAAAATTTCGATGAGTTGTGTGCTTTTCTCGTATTGGTCAAGGAAATGAAACTTACGAGACCAGCTGTGGAGACTCTAAATGTATAGCCTACCTGGTAATATGAATACACACTCATATCTCATTCCAAGTAGCAAGAATCGATTCAAAAAATCATTTCACGAATTATACGTCTTGAAAAAGTACCGCATTCTGTACGGGTAAGAAAAAAGAAGGCATTTATCCGTTCATTATCTTATAACTTTTGCTTGTATATACATATATACATATCCCAAACTTGAAAGGTAAAGGTTAACCGTCTACAATTTAAGAGCTAAAGTCGAAGCTTTGAAGTCAGATTACCAAGAACCTTTTCCTTATACTGGTAAGAACATTACTTGGCAATGTCAGTTTTTTTTGGAAATAGAGTCACCAAAGTTAAAAGGAAAAAGGTAATTATATTTCAAATGTAAATGTCATTAATTTAACTTGTATTTTAGGAGACTTCCAAAGAAAATACGGAAATAAGCCATTGTGAATAGCGAATGATCTACTGTATATGGGAGCATAGGGTACAGGGATGGCATATGCATTTTTGAATCTGAATTAAATAATTATGTAAAGCTTGTATTATGCTCCACTTGGCTGTTTTTTTAAAGAGTGTCAGGAAATGTAAGCATAATTAATGAATTCTGCTGTTGCCATTTTATTTCTATATGTTTTTACCCCATGCAAGAGTGCTTCATCATGCATAGCTTATACACGTATTCCCATAAACAGTCATCCCAATTTGCCAGAACCAACGCGTAAATCGAGAATCTCGTATGACGGCTGAGTGTGGCCGTAAAGTAAAAAATATTTAAACGAGAAAGGAAAAACTCCAAATAGGAGTATTATAGTCGAGACCCGAGATGCTCTGTATGCTGAAATTGCCACATTCGATTAATAAATATACATTTTTTACTAAGAAAGATTTTCTGGAATAATATTTGATTTGTAAATTAGTTTCAAATAAAATAGATGGTTATGGATGTATACATTTATTAATTTATTCATTTAATCTTTTGGCTGCAGCTAGCTTATGTTTTGTATTAGTTTTATAATTAAAATAAATTTAATGACACCCTGTTTTTTTTTTAACATTTTACTGGTTACTGGTTAAAACAATATGAATAACAAGAAATAACATAACATGTAAATATCACAAGACTCTAAGTCAGCAATACTTAAAGCCATCGATTATAATATACAAAATTTATACTAAACAGCCTTAAGAGTTCGCTGGACTTAAATTTGATTTGCTTTGAGTATTTTTGGTGAGTATCAAAAGTGATGGTTACAGTGTTTACTCCGGCTTTCTTACGGGTTTCTCCACTGGAACAACGACAACAAATTGTGGGAATTAAAGACCACGTAAACAGAGCCACCCTGTGGCCAATATTCAGCGGGGATTTCGCTTTTATTACGCGTAAATGAAAGACATTTGTTGTCGAATGTCGCATAGGCAGATGGAGTGTGGGTCTGGGACTGAGACCGTGACTGGGACTGGGACTGGGACTGGGTGAGTATGGGTATTCACATTGGGTATGAGGTTGGATTTGGTGGCTAGAGGTGAAGCGGACTGCGGGAATGGTTATAAAATGTTTTACTCGAAATTTAAATGCGAATGATTAACAAGTAATCGAAGCACCCCTAGACATACACAAATAAACAGGATGGCCGGCCTGCTTTCAATTAAGTGTTCAGGCATTATTCATGAGTCTTTTGCTAATGAACCCAAGTACTAGCCCAGCCAGGGCCCCCTGCGACGCAACGCAAAATGGCAGAAGTTCACTTGAGTTTAATTGATTTGAGCCATTTGTTTAAAACAACAGCACACACACACACCCACAAACACCCACACATACATGGGCACAACAACTAAGCACAACAACAAAGCCAACAATTATAGAGGCGAGCAATTATTTTATTTTCTTTTATTACTTTTATTTTGAATATTGTTTTGCCAACAGCTACGCTCGTATACTTTTTGCATGTGCTTTTCAACTGGGCTACAATTATAATTAGTTTTTCGTTTATTAAATTCGAGTATATGTATTTTGAAAATGTTTGCCCTCAATGAACATGCTCATTGTTTGCAAACCAACAGACAATTTTGTATTTTCCAATTGCCAAGTTATACAAAACAATTACATACATGCTGATTAAAGGGAAACTATGGATTTGCAAATAGATTTCTTTATATTCATTTTAGTTTCTTTTTTTTTTTAATTAAGCCTTATGGCAATAGTGACATACATACGTAAAATCAAGCGTAGAAAACGGGGATATCAAAAAATATGTAGTCTAGGTAAAGTTTTTCTTTTTTAACAAAAGTCTTAACGAAGCTGTCGGCTCTACATACTAAATGGGAAAAGTTGAACGGTGAAAGAAGTGAGCTAATGACTGATGATAAATTTAAAACTCAACGCAGAGTGGCAGACACCAAACAAAGTTGAAAGTTGAGAGTTGGATCCGGCGGATGGCGGATGGCGGAATTGGCATTTTGCAATGCGATGCAATGCAACCTGACGTACACTCAGAAAAACAAGTAAGAATGTTGAAGTCGAGTGAGTTTGACTACGTGGTACCCTGAACCCAGTTGTTAAATACATATTATTCTAATTTTATTGACATATTTCCCTTTTCAAATCTTTACTCAATCAAATCTAACTAGGTGTGGAATTGCTCTATGGACTGCAATTGCAGTGAGAATTTTACAAGAACTGATAGCTTCAGTTCAGAAACAGTTAAGAAATTTAAGTGCAGTCTAGCAAAGACAAAATAATATAAATACTAGAATTAGTCATATTTACGCAGTAGTTAATATTTAAGGTTCAGTATGTAAAATATTGATATGGATTAACTACAGATGCCCGAAGAAAAACAATATTAAAAGATCAAAGAAAATAAATTGTGAGTGCTACTCATTGGCGTCGCATGTCGCCGGAAATTGAATGTGGTGGGGTTTATGGTGGTGGGGCTTCTGTGAGCGTACATTCCTAAGGTAACGGCTAAGGATAAATTTCGATTTTCAGTTCGTGACACACACGCAATTCCGTCAGCCGTGTGCCACATGTGATGGCATGTAGCATGTAACATGCAGTCTCTGTGTGCTCTGAGACGGAGCCATCCTTTGTCAATTTGTCTTTTGTGCGGAGCATCGCCAAAGCATCTTCCGTTTCCTCGACATACGTGTATTAGCGAAAGTGGTTTCGCAGCAATGGCAATGGAGAAGCCAGCGATGATCAGTGCATGTGCCGAGGAATCTGCTCGATTAGTTCATCAATGGAATCTGCCATGAAAATTGCATGTACACCTTTAACACAACAAAAAAAAAGTGTTGCAGACTTTTGTTTAACATGAAGCTCAAAGCGAACTTATTACACATATCGTGTCTGTATCTTAATTAGCCTAAAATCTTACATAACTGCGTTGCTTATCACCTTCCTTGCCATGTTCTCGATGGCAAACTTTGGCCTTCACCCTCCTCCTGTTATCCAACGTTAGCGATACATTCGCACATTTCATTTGCATTTCGGGCTGTCGAGTTAATAACTGAAACGCTTTTGAGAAACATTTAATATTGTTGCGAGATATTTGACTCATTAAATGCGCGTTGAATAACGCATTCCTTAATGACTTTGCTAATGAATTCGTAATGCGTTTCACAACACAGAATGGTTTTTTACACCCTTGCAGCGGGTAGTATAAGTAATATGAAATTTGGAATTAATCTATGATAATATGAGAACAATTCATAGGAATTATTAATTCAATTTAAGGGGGACTTACGTTGTCTATATTATAAGTGTTACAAGACATTATTTTCTTTTTAATGGTTAATCATCTGCTTAAAAACTCTTAATGCTCGCTTCGTTGAGTCCATAAGTGGTAAACCCGTTTCATATAAACGATTTCCCATGAATGGACTTGCAGTTCACACAAAAACCTATAGAAAAGTAAATGTTGAATCGGTTGAAAAGCCTGTATTTTTGTGGTGGGGTTGACAGAAAAGTACCGCTTACGAGGGCTAAAGGTGTATATAAGCGTAGGATTAGGAATAGTAGGAGAACAGGTAGATGCCAAAACAACAATGTCATTTGTTCCATTCAATTTTGCAATGTTCTTTCCTGTATATTATTAATATATATTCGTCTCTTAAGTTGGAGGGAATATTGTACTGGCAGTCTTCGCTGAGAGCTGTCAAGTAAAACGGCGTCTAAAAAATTTAATTGAAAATAAAGTAATGTTTATGATAGCAGTTGTTTTACCTCAAGAAGTGGTTACATTAATTATTTTGTGTTAATTCATTGAAGACTTCCGCATAAATATATTAATATCTTTTTTCTTGACCTAAGGCTACAAGACCTAATGCCTCCTTATGTCTGTTAGTCTCCTGTCTCCTGTTAGGTATCGTCATCGCTCCAGGGTATAACGACGTTTTGGTGCTCTTCGTTTGCCTGTGTCCTTTACAACCTCAATAGCAGCTAATCAAATTTTTACGGCTTTTGTGCAATTAAACTCGTATCATTGAGAAAAGCACAGAGCACAAGGACGAAGCCGACGCCACAGGGCTTGCCATTTGTTTTCACATTACACACACACACACACACACACACACACACACACACACACATACACACATACACACATACATACACAATTATACGAGTATATACATTGGCCATGTTTGAGTATATGTATGTGAATATTTTGTCACTTATTTGACATAATATAACGAGAATGGTTTTATGGTGAAGAGGTTTCCCAATTCCCCTGCTTTTCAATTTGTAGGACAAGCTTAAATTTAAAATATTGGTGGTATAGCTGCTTTTATATGTATATGTATATTACGGGATAGCCGACGTGGAAGATGTAAAGCTGCCATGGAAAATGTATGTCGAAAAATAACAACATGTTTTAATAGGATAGTAAAAACGTATCTGGACATCGGCACGCCGATAATAGTGTTCCTTTATTATTTTTAACTTTGTGAACAACACGCCTTGTCAACGGTATCCCATGCAAATGAAGGACATGACGGTGACACAGGAACTTTTCTTGTTCGCTTCTGTCTCCCCTCGCGATGTTATACGGCCAATGACATGGCAAGAATGACACACAACATATATAAATAAACAAACAGAAAATACAACAGCGCATAACAAGTGGAAGTGATATTGGGCGTGCGTGATTAGACGATGTCAGGACTTATAAAATTTTGAAGCTGGTATTTTTGATCACCTCATTCATCCAATTTATTCTTTTCACTAAAATAGACGTTTTTCCAGGAGTTAATTACGAAGTAAAGATTAATTATTATGTTAAATATTCAAAGATAATTTTAGGTATTTATTGTTATAATATTAAGGAAACTAAAGATGAATCGATTTGAATTTTTAGCTGCGGTGCTTACCTTTAAGTGTAGTATAAAAACATTAACATTTTCTGAAAGTAAAACTTTTACTTTTAAGCTTCAATTTGCCTATTTTGCATTAATAAAGAATCAGAGAGCGAAATCGGACGAACTGTAATGTGGATATATAATTTTGTAATTAAATAAGCTATAAACCCAATAACTGTCTAGCTCTCTGCCTGCTTGTCGAGCAAGCTGCTAACGGATTCCTTTGGACGAGCGAAACATGCACGTACATCAGGCAGCCTAGCGAATGTTAATGCCCTTCGAAGCTGGTCTCGGCCACAGAGGACACCCAGCCAACCGTCAACCAGAACCCTGTTGCGTGCTTCTAACTTTCTACAATGCGCACGCAGTTTGCATATTTGCACATCAATTTGGGACTTACACAGGGAGGTGTTCAGATTTTGGAGGTGAAGCAGGTGAGCAGCAGGATGAGCAGCAGGATGTCTATGGCATCAAGGAACAGGCCAGCATCCATCGTTTTGATTACAGTGCAGTGCGTGTTTAATTTGTGCTACCAACTCAGCGATCAAACTAAGACTGTAATTAGTTCACATCCATATTCACGTATGCCACACGCCACATGCCTCACCCCATCCGTCACTCATCGCTCGGGACAAACGGAAGTTTGAGAAAAGCATGCCAGCGAGCCATTGTCGCGCAATTAACCAAACAATTAATCAAGATGCAGCCAACTCGCAGGCAACTTTAAGCATAACTTAATTTAATTTTGCGCTAATGTAAAAATTTTGCAAATGCCGAAAGGCGGCAAGGCGGCAACGCGGAAAAAAGCAATTCAAGTGTCATATGCCAAAAGAGAGGGAGAGAGAAAGAGAGTGGGGAGAAGGGAGAAGGGAGAAGGGGGTTGCAGGAGGTGTCTAGAAGTAAGATGCTTGTGGAGTTCAACAGTATGGGTTCGTGTTTGGCAGTGTGACTTTAATTTTGGACTTTGCATGTTTTGCGCTGACGTCTTTTGATCACACTCATAAATCATGAAAAAGTTTGAGTTTTTTCGCGCTCTTGGACCATTGCAGGGGCGCTTCATGCCATTTGGCAGATCCCCCAAATTAATCAAATCGCGAACGACCAAGTCCCTTTTTATACCCTGCACACATTATAAATGGGTAGAAATGGTATGATGAAGTTGTGCCAAAATATGTAATTGCCAGGAGGAGCACAACCTAGCCATGCTCGTCGTGTATTATTTATTTATATATATCGATAATTCCACCCGTTGCGAGAATATCGATATAAATCGATTTCAATAAAAGCCACATTTGTAAAGGCAGGGCCTTTGATTCTTGATCGAATAAAAATTTCATAAAAATCGGATAAGAAACTCCAAGACCCAATAGTATTCTCATATTGATCTCATTACCATCGGCATACGCAAGCATTTTCTGCATTTTCTGCATTTTCCCTCTTAGCCTTTCCGTTATTTCTTTCCACTTTCTCTTGAAAGTTCTACAACTAATTATTGTTCGCATGAATCTTTTCGAGTAATCTGTACTGACGACGACAGACTCTAATGCTAATAATTCAGAGTCTTCTATTTCTATCATTAAGAAATCATGCTTAAGCGTTTTATTCGCTAATAACTTTTTTGTATGCGTTTGTGGTTGGGCATCTTCGTAAATCATAATTTTTTTTTTTGGTCTGATAACGTGTTTTCTGGTTTTTCTCCAATGCAAGAAATAATGGATCAATTTTGCTATTAAATGCCTGATTAGGGAATTCTAACTTGTTTCTTTCGACAATTGAAATATACAGATATAAACTACAATTTATGTCATGTTTCGGAGAGACATCGGTTGAAATAAGTTGGGTAAGTTTCATTAAATTGCAGCCAACTTAATACTTGAAGCGTACATTTAATAAAGCATTTTATTCTTTCATGCTTGCTGCTCAATGCCAAGGAGGTTGCGCAAGAAATTACTGCGCATTGCCAGGGCACAGCAGAGAGAAAACGACCTTCAAGCAAAATTCATTTCAATCTAGTTTTGATTCCACTTGGGAAACTTGAAAGTTGATAAAATGGCACGAACGAAGTCAATAACAATGCGAATGCACCCAGTATTAGCACACAAATAAAAGATAAAAGAATTCTCGGGAAAGCTGTTGCCCATGAATTTCACATACTACATATCGAGAGCAGGGCAGCACAATAGACGCACACACACACACACACACACACACACACATAAGCCCCATACACACCCACAGAAATGTGCATTCACACAGAGTTGATTGTAAAAATCAAAGCAAAGTCGAAAAAGACACAGAGCAAACAAAACACGTGCCAAAAATCCACGCAAATCTAGTGGAAAATTAAAATTTTGGCAATTTATGCGTGCAACAGAGACGGCAAATGGCAGACAGACTGTGACAGAGACAAAGGCAGAGAGATAATGGCTGAAAAGAGCCCACAAGGCCACAGAGGCCGACAAATTTACGACTTTTGAGTGTCTCTCGTTCATTGTGGAAGAAGGATTTGTACACTGTTCTTTGATTTGGCGTTAAGAACAAATTCCGATGCCTTAAGCCAAATGCGGCCACTGACGCACATGGGACCTCGTCTGTATCCGCCACCAGCAAGCCTTTATATACAACTACGGAACCTGTCACAACATCATGTTACATTAAATTTGAGACAGTTAATATATATATTATTTACCTTATATGGCTTCACCTCTCCTCATTTACGTGTAATATGGGGCGCAATAAAAGGTGGTGACTTTATATACATTAGTACACACATAAAACCCAAACTTCTATTAATTCGTACCTTGAGAGTATTTCTGTTAGTAGTACTTAGTACTACTTAGTACTGTACATAGAAGCTTATACTTTTTGGAAGGCTAATTTAATTGCCCTAAATAACATATATATTTTAATATCATACCCTCGAAGCCAAGTCTTAGTTCCTTAAGCGGGATGTGGAAATACTATATCGTGTTCAATTATTATTCCTAAAACATTTTATCTATACATATTTACTATTAAAGCGTAAATCAATATCTTCTGCACCAACTGGCATATTTTAAGCATGTGTTGAGTCTTTCAAATGGCAATCTACTACGACTAGTAATCTGGAATAGTTATATATTTTGCTATCATACTTTTAGAAGCACGCAAGCAGCATGAAAATATAAGGACATTATACGTTCCATACTTGCTACTTAAAACATTACTTAAATATGCTTTAAATCATAACAAAATTTCTGATTTCAAACACAAATACAACACTCAAAAAATCCCTAAATAACTAAGGCGGGTGAAACACCAGCTATATATGTATGCAAATTCATATATGATGAGAAAAATTTGAGACAATTTGTGTATTTATATGCACTGGGTTCATCGGAATTAATAATTTAAAGAATATTTCATTATATTGTTGACAAGAAAAATGCGTAGGAGCTTCTCATTTCTGGCTATGCCTGTTATGGGTATATCGAGGTGGCATGCAGCGGAGGGGCAAGCACTCTATGCTAATAAGTCAGCAAAAAGCTGCACTAACAAAAATTGAAGACGAAATGCCAATCAATACAGGACGATGATGGCTGATAAGTTACACATGCACAACACACAGTTCAAGCTTACAATCCCTATTCCGAAAAGCTTTAAAGGGCGACAACAATGAAGCTAAAAATCTGAGCAGGCCCGGATATAACATTGGTGTAAGCTGGTTGTGAGTTGGGTACATTTTGGACCACTCCATTTTCCTGTTGTTTACCAAGAGTGGAATCATGGGACAACATGTTCTTTGGTAAGCAAACAACGTCAAAATATTATATGCATTAAAAATTTAGAAAAGTTCTCTGCAAAAAGGCATATGCCATCTAATTATGCTAATATATATATATATATTTATATATATATATATATACATATATATTAACAGCTTAGTGAATCAAGGGATCGATAATTTAAATTCAATTTTTTTTTAATTTTTGTGCTTTTTATATTATTTTTTAATGTATGCTTTGAATGTGTGTTGTATGAGCGAAGATGAGTCTAAATGCCCAACATTGAGGAGTACAAAAAATTATCGCTCAGATGAAATGAATGGACTTGCTCACTAAAATGATTGTTGGAGACGGGAAGCGAACTGTTGATGTTCCAAATGTGCTGCATACTTTCAGGCGTCTCTGGTTTGAAATTGGCAATTCGCCGAGCCGAAATTCAGATGAGCAATTTATGCATGCCACAGCATAGGAGTGTATCAATTTGAATTGCAAACTTCAATGAAAGCTGGCAACGACACAAGCAGTGGTCCAGCCGCATGAACAGGGACCGACACATACCCTCATCAGCATCAGTTAGTACTTGTCGCATGTGGCATGTGGAACGTCGCGATTGGATTGTGGCGTGTGGCCAATGTTCAGACGGCTGCTATCAAGGAGGGCTCAATACCCTTTAAAATTAAAACACAAGGTACTCGAATTTAATAAGAATTCGTGGAGCCGTATATTAGTTTGTTAATTTACTAAGTTCGAATGCATCTATGATAATAATAATATATTCATTTTAAGTCTCTGAAATCGAATATTTTCGATCAAACCAAACGAATTCTCTACTGTCTGTGGATGAGTAAACAAAAAAGTATTTTTCTTTTCGATTTATATTTTCATAATGTCTTAGACAGTTGAATCAAATAGCATCCCAGGCTAATTATAATCTTTATAAGCTAACATGGGAATTTCGGTTGTTGTATTTTCTGTTGTTCTTTAATAAGACTACCATGTCTCAAAAGATTATAAGTGTATTAAAACTTTGGCATCTTGAAATCACTTGAATTTCGTTGGTAAATACATGAAATTGACATTTTTGTATTTCATGCTTAAATATTTAATATGTTTCCCAATTCCCAGCCATCGAATGAGTATTCAGACATGCTTGGGGATACTATTTAACTATCTATGTATGTGCATATGTTTTTGTGTTGTGGAGCTTTGACCTCTTTGGAATATTCTTGGTCGACGAACTTGCCACCAGACACAAGACGTACGAGTAGGGTGAGGTATACAAAACAGCAGCCTGGACAACCATAACCGCTGTCTAAAAGTCTGTACGAGCTTTTGAGATTGTGTAATTGGTTAGATACATATATATTTGTTATGCTCGCATGACAACCAATAAGCATGTATACAATTATGTACATCTGCAATCAGCGAAAGAAACGGTCGGTTGGAGCTCTCAATGGACTCGATATTAAGCCGCACACGAAGTCCAACTACATACCAATTAATAAATATCTTATTCTATTCGTGCAGAGGGTATTATAATTAAATAAAAAGCAATTAGTTAAAAGATGAGTTCTCGTATGAAAGTTCGTATGTTCAACAAGGTATGCCGGGCAACTGTAATACAGATGATGCCCTTCCAATTGTGTCTGTTATTGCAATCGGATATCGATTGTTATCGATATTAGGAAAACTATGGAAGTTGTTGATAAGCAAACTCAAACTTTATAGCAAAAAGTACATAAATTTTGTTGAGTTGGGAATGCTTTCTGTTTTCCTGGCCCAATTTCAACAGTCGTCCTTAACCAATTTTTTTTTTGAAAAGGGTTTAAAAAGATAATATTTATGCTATGCTTGTACACGCATTTTTGCCTTGCTCAATCTACAAAGGGACAACACTTAAGTGGGTCACAAGATTTGCTCTCCTAGGTTAGGTCACTGGCAGAACTTGGTACGTGCTGAGGGTATGTCGAGGGTTGAGCATGAGGTCACTAACTGCTTATGTGATTAGCGTTAAAATTAAAATGCTTTTTGCCACTTAAAAGCTACCATGTGCAGCTACCAGGCTTGCGGCTTGTGGCTCAAAGAACTGGTGGATTGCTTAGCAACAGAGACAGCAGCAATTCAAAGTAATTGTCAGTGAGGCTAGAGAGAGAGAGAGAGAGAGAGAGAGAGGGAGATAGAGATGGAGAACATGAGATAGAAAAGAAAGAGAGAGAGAGAGAGCGGTAGAAGGACCTCATCGCTTGGGACTTGGGCCCAATTGAAGTTCAGTAATTGAAATGAGCTGCGGCTCGATGGGTCGCTGTTTAGCTAAGTCAGTGGGTTGCTGGGTCGCTTGGTCGGTGGTTTATTGGTCTGCTCCCTGACTGTCAAGGTGTCATCTGGCTGGCTGTGAGCTTGCAGTGGGTAGGGCAAATTGATGGTCGCTAATTAATTCGCCTAGCAGCGCGATGCACACAAATGAAATACTCATTAATTAAAAACGGATTTTGCGTGACCTAAGCTGTCAACTCATTCAGCAACCGTGGATAGTGACCACCCACGGAGCGGTTGTGTATCTATCAGTGTGTGTATGCGATTATTTATTTATTATAGCGCTACAAGTTTGGAACTTATAAATTATTACGCTAGCCACAAAAGAGTTATTAAAGAGAATATAATTAGGCTACAAATACGACTGAACTTGTAAATATAGTTAAATCTTATTAATGTTAAATTGTTAACATTATTATAAAGTTCATTTAGTTTATTTACTTGTATATATGGTCTGTGTTGTACTCAAGAGTGGCTTCTAAGATTCATAAATTAGCTTAGACGTAATTTGAAATTTGATTTTAAAGCACAATTTTTGGCTGTCGCATCAATTTACCAGTGTTTTTCTTGTGTTTTCATTCCAAATTTTTTATAAAGGACATGCCACACATGCGACTTATGTTCGCATTCAAAATTACAGTTAATTATGAAATATGTCATCACAAGTCACAGATTCTTCAATTTCACTACGGGATAGATGTATGGAGTCTGGAATGTGTTCTTTAATGCGCTGCACATACATATACCCTTTAAAAAATTATACGATACGGCGCACTTCAAGCGAGTGAAGAAACCACAAAAGTTTACAACGACCAACACAATCATAAAAGGCCGTGAACAAGATAAAGGGGCCAACCGAGCAAACGAGGCAAAGCGAAGCCAAATGGACCAAATGAGCATCCACTGGCGACACGTGGTTGCCAGAGCCGAGAGGGCTAAGTCTGCCACAAGCTTTGCCACAAGAAAGAAATAAAGGAAGTGAAAAAAAAAAAAAAAACGACAAAGCCTAACCCGCATCTGCCAAATTCCCATTCCCATGGCTTCAACTGTTCTTTAGGCGCCATCCGGAATTATCATAAAATTGCGTCTTAAAATATTTGAGTTTACTCGTTTTGTTTCTTGCTGTTGCATATCCGGATGTTCTTGTTGCTGCCGCTGTTGTTTTTTGTTGCGCTGTTTAAACATTGATAAGCCGCTGCCATCTGCAAACGGCTGCACTAAACGCTCTGTTTTGAACTGGTCCTAAGGCTTTGTAGCTGCTGGTCACTGTTTTATTCCAAAATTTATGTGCTTAAGTTCAGACATTAATTTTATATACGACTGTGTACCTTAAATATTTTGCTGGCACTGCGCTTTCATGCCTTAACAGCGGAGACACATTAGCTAAATTTTGACAGCAACTAAGTAACGCGTTATAATTTACATTTCCGATCTTCCCAAAGTACGTACATAAAAATGAGAGTTTTATAAAGTTTGGCTAAGACATACAGAAGTTGTTAAGCTAAACTTATTTTCATATGGAGACAACAATATGCACTCATGTATATGTGTATATATGGATGGATGTATATCCACTCGTACAGGATATCGTCTAGTCGGGTGACTCGTGACTAGAGCACTCTTGCATGCTATTGTTATTTTTTATATTTGCTTTGACACTAATGTTTTTTCTTATGTTCTTGATGCCTTTGCTGTTTGTTAACATAATGCGCTGGGGCCAGCAATGGGTTTGCCGGGGAAGAAGGGTTAAAGGGAAAACTAACTGAACTGCCAACAATATTTTTAGCTCGCAAGTGAAAGAAAGTTGCGTGTCGTTCAGTAAACAACATCAACGTCAGTAACACAAGTCGGAAGTGACTTGGAAATTGTCTAGTCAAGGAGCAATATAAATTCACGTGTGTGTATGCCACTTTTTGTCCTGTGTGTGTATGTGCGTGAACAAAGAGGCGTTGGTTTGTGCCATTGTCAACGGGAATAACGAATAACGACAACAACTGGAAAACAAGTTCAACAATAACACGCGGAAATTGAAATGCACTTCGTTTGTGGCACACATTCTATATACAGATTGGTGCAACGGAAGGCTGCTGCACGGGTAAACTGTTTATAAATCACATAGCTCACCCAAATCGATGGCTTTGGCTTAACAGCCAGTTGTCCAATCGTCCAATACCATTGTAGATGCGCGCTTTTATTTTTTTTGCTGAGCGCCATTTAATATTTCACAAAAAACTGTTGTGAATCAATAAATATAAAAACATTTCCCAGAAGCGCATTATAGATAATAAAAAGGAACAACTGAAGCTGCAGCTTGTCAAACTGCACGATATTCTATTTAATAGCAACAATTTGTTCAGCTGCAGGATTAAGAAGAAAGTGGCATGATTATGCAGGCTCTATTGCTGCTGTTTTCGTGCTACTGCAGCCCGATGCAGGCTTTAACTCTGTATCCGTTTAAAGAGGTTCCAGTGATATATTTTGCAGGGTATTCAATCTTTTTTGGCGTATCTTATGTGGGTTTTGGACTTTTTATGTTCTGTAATTTAGCTTGAAATGCGGCTACAATTGTGTGACCGGAAGGGGGGTGGGAAGGTGAAAGCTGAAATTGACGGGTATCTGAATTCAGCGGCACGTGGTGTCAATGTTGTCTATTCCAAATTTGATTCCTCTACGTAATCATTGGTCCGCACTGCGATTGCTATCATTCATCAGAGCTGGGAGCTTAAGTCACTTTTCGCTTATTTGCTGTGGTGTCGATCCATAAATTATGACATGACCATCAATCAAAATTAAAATATTGCACGCGTAATGTCGCTTACTTATTTGCCGGTCTCTGTTGCATGCCTGATACTGGTATATGCATTATTAATCTAAGCATTTCTGATCTAAAACAAGCATTAATCAACCCTCTTGCATTTATTTCAGATGCACCTACAAATTTATTATTATCGAACATTGTGGATTAAACATGCTCGTAAAGTTTATAATAAAACGAGAATCAATTGGGAATCTATTTTCTATATTTCTAATTTAACGTGTTTGATGAAATGTATATTGAACTTTTTTATTTTGTTTACATCCTAATATTTATCGTTTGGTTTCAACCGTGTTCCAACTGACCTTCACACATACAGTGTATGGCTATTGTTCATTTACGATATTATTGGTATTATTCCTGCTTTGATTGATTCGGTAGCCATGAAACGGTTGTCTATTTTGTCTATTTTTTTTATATGATGTAAGTTTTTAGATGACACTTTAATGGGGTTCTGCTCTCAGATTTAGCCAGGTGATACAATTAACCATTCACAGCTCAACTTGCTTGTTCGGCTTTTCCCATACAAATTGCATGCTTTTTCAATTTCAGGTTGAGCGAGTAAATTACATTTGCTCGTTAAGCCAAATGCAGGGCCGTGAGTTAATGGTAACAAATCTGAGCAGCGCACAAGCAATTTGCCTATGCTGTGCCGCGGGGATATGTGGAGGCCCCCCCCCCCCCCCCCCCCCCCCCCCCCGCTTGTGTTTGATTTATTTGGACAAGATGTCACACACGTAGTAATGCTACTCCAAAATATGGACGAAAAATGCAGACATAAACATTTCACCGTAACATAGACCGTAGGGCGTATGGCAATCGTCAATTTGAGGAGAAAACCAATTTAAGCGAGGAAGAGGGCTCTTAGTGAGAGGTGTCTGACTAAAAAATAGCCTGTGGCCTATCCAAAGTACCTCATTACCTTCGAAAACATTTGTCGTCATAAATATATTGTGTCAATATCTTAACCATATGTTGCATATAGTCTTTGAGATCGACTAAGAGCCAAGGATATATATGCATATATATATATATATATGTATAGCATAATTAGTCAGATTCCGTTGCTCTTATATATACATATATATATATTCTTATTGCCTTGCTACACCTAAAAATATTCCCCTAATCCACTTGAGTGGATACAGGGTATACACAACATGTGCATGGCTGTGGTTGTCGGTGGGTAGTCATGTGTATAGGTGAGTTCGTGTTTGGTCTTGCCAAAAAAACAAACGTGCGTCGCCTGTCAAATGCGCATCAAGGGCTGCAACGGGGCCAAGCTCCCATTGTGAAATCGGACTAAGCCCAAGAACGAAGCAGGAGAGAGATGCCTCAGGCTTTTTTTTTTTGGATGAGAGCATGTATAATAAAATAAATGTGCGCAAAAGGCATGTACAACAACAGCACACACAAAACATAAATCCAGTATGGCAGAACATAATTAATAACATGTGGGAACGCTGCAGACAGGTGTAACCGATTGCGGAATACTCTGGCACCGGTTTTATTTTTATCAGCAAGTACCCCTTTTGTGGGGCTGGGTTTGCCTCGACTATTGCATGATCAATAATGTACCATTTAAATTTGGGATCTACTGATATTTAACCTCCTAGTGAGCATAGTATTCAAAATTGAAAAACTTCCTTTGACAGACGCGCGAACTCTGTGTTGAATACTGAACAAAACCAATATAGTTATATACCTTCGGTATCAGGGTATATATAAAAGTGTATTTTTTTCCACAATAGTACATATATTTGAATTTAAGACGAAAACAAAAACATAATCCAACTGATGCATTAGGGATTTGAATTCGGTGAAATTAATTTCAATAATTGCAATAATGTACCAAAATAAAAAATGATGAACTAAGCATAATGAAATATAGTATCGCGTTGGCATGGAGAAAGTAGGTCTTCGAATATGATCAAGAACAATGAGTGTAAGATGGCTGGCAACGTTGTTGTTTCACCAGGATGTTTTAATAATATCTTCGATATATTTGGAATTTATTAGCTTAGGCCCATCCTTATGAATCTCGTTTGCAAGTTAGGCAAAGTCAACACCCAAACAGATTGCGGACCGACCCCTAATGAACTTAAAGGTGGGTGGCCAGGGACGAGCAATGATGTTCGAGGCAGTGCTTTTGTTTTAAGCTTTTGGCACGGGTTGTCGATTTCTTTATTGTTGTTAAGTTGTCCCGATTTATGTATTTACCGCGTTTGCCATTGGGGGCAAATTTAGTACTGCACTTTGCAGCACAATTTAAGCTTACAGAAAGCGAAAGGAACAAGAAAAGAGAAATGGCGACGGCAACACCAAAAGCAACAGCAACAAAAACAACAATAATAATAATAAAAGGTCATAAAATGCTGGCATTACCTGCGAACAAAGTAAAGAAATGCCACAAACAAATTCACAGTGCAAACACAAATAAAACTTTCTCGAAAGGGCCCACCCAGAAATTTTGCAGTGAAGTCCAAAAAGAAATTTTGCGTTCAAATGAATAAACGCAGGCCAATACAAGTCCCGAACTCTGACATGGACTCGGCCAGGTAACTCAAATCATCAAAGAACTTGCTAAAAATATAAGACATTTAATAAACACCCGAACAGATGCTAGGACTAGAGGTCTTCTTAAGTCGTTTAGAAGCTCTAAATTCCGCTTACCTATTGTGCATTATGAATGCTTGATGACTTGATGACTATACGACCAAGGGAAAGCAACATCATAATGTCATAAAGAATGCGAGCTACATACATATGTATGTAATTCTTAGGCGGCTGAAACTGTAAACTCCTCCGAACATTAACAACTCTTAATTTGTCAGTCTTAAGCCTCCTAAAGTTACCCTACTCATCAAAAACCTTCCATTATCCTCAACTAGACGCGCAGAGCTCACAACAATTCATTATCCATTAGCAGCGCTAAGAGCTGATGGTATCCCTGAATTCACTCCTCCAATTAACTAACACATTTATAGCCTGGTTTTATGTTTGTTTGTGTGTGTGTGTGTGTGTGTAGCTGGTACAGCATAATGTCAGAGTAAAGTGCATTCGGCTTAAGTTAAAACTGTGGCATTTGCTTACACAAAATCCCAGGGCTAATGTTCGATATCAGTTGTCAACAGAGTTAATTGAATATTCAGCGATAGTGCGGACATTATTGAATGTGCACGAATCATTCCTCCCGTTCTGCAGATTGAACATAATTTGATTTACAAAAAAACGAAAGGTTTTAAATTACCTGTTGCCAATGTCAACGCGTAAATAACCAAATTTTAATAACCTCTGCAATTCTGGTATATTCGATTCCGTTGGGCAGACAAACCAAGAAATCGAAAGTTGTTATTAACGAATTGAATTCGTACTATTCCAAATATTAACGTGGTAAATCAGCCAAGGCTGATTTAAACATGTATTTGCCGGCAATCTTTTAATTTGCCCACATTAAGGCATCTAGTTAAATTGTGGGTGTTATGAACAAATGCAAATACAATAACTGAAATTAATTAAAGCAAAGTAAATAAATAAATGGACCAAGTTGCCAGAGCTGCGAACTGGAGCCGAAATCATGACGGCTTTGCTTGATCTTAATTAATGCAACGGCATTATTTATGTGCCTTTTGGGTCCTTCAAGAAGTTTAATTGAATTAGTCAGTTTTTCCAGAATGAAAAAAGAGACAAAGATGTTACAAAATCAACAATAAAGATAAACTTCTGCCTTAATGTCTAAAGTATCTTAAGTGTCTTTTTTAAAGTAAAATAAACAAAAAAAACAAAAACAAAAGTTGTGCAAAATGTTCAGTTTCTCTTGTGGTTAAAGTTGCCACTTGATTTATAAACACAAAACGAAACAACGAAGGGCTTGACTAGAAGATACCCAAGTTCTTACTAATTACAAAAGCCACAAACAGACCAAACAGACATTTAAACAACTACATAACACCCTGGTTAGTGTTTTTAATAAGTACGGGGTATACAAAGAGCATGTGGCAGGCGGGAAGCACAAGCAGTCTTAAATGTGTCGGCGGGCAAACAAAACAAAATGGCGGTTAAATAATGAGCCAAAGGTGTAAACAAGTGGAAGTCGTCTCCGGTGCGCTAATTAACTTGACAAATATGATGTCCTTTCCACTGGCAGCCACTGATTGTAATAATACTGTTACGCCACGAGCCTTCTGCCCGACTGCACCGGTTTTGACTCCGGAAGAGGCTAAAATGTTTTGTGACATGCAAATTTTGTCAACTTACTTAGTTATGTAAATGACGTCTATTGAGGTAATTAAACATTTATTCAATGCTGAACATTCTACAAATACTTCAGAGCAGATACAAAAGAAAATGTCAGATTCACAAAATGTGAAAGGTGATTTAATTAAATACTTCAATATATGCATATCAAATCTGATCAGATTGAAAAACAAAAGAGTTGAGAAATGTGTACTTTATTGCTTGAATATGAGACTGTGAATTCAGTTTTATTATGGGACTGAGGTTAATCTTAACTGACTCGGTTTCAAGCCCATAACGAGTATCTGTTAATATGTAACACTTGAGTCTAGTGGGGTTATGCTTTTATTAGAGGTACAGAAAACATATTCTATGAAGACAATGTAAAATTGAAAATTCGACAGTATATACATCCATGTTTATGTATTCAAAGTTGAATATTGTACAAATTGACTACGAGAAATGGGAGAGGCAAGAATATCGCAACAAACAATGAATGATGACTATGGTATATGGTAGCAACAAGTCCGTTGGCAACATGTTGCTGAACTGTATGTTTGTTGCTTAATGTTTTCATGTTGATGTTGATGTTGATGACTGTGGTGAGTTTAGCATCTGTTGCCAGAACTGTTGGTCCAACAAGCCAACAAAGAACCATTGTCGGGCTTCGGGAATCAGTGCACGACGGCGTCTACGAAGCGGAGGCACATAGCGCGGCTTCCGCTGATTATCCAGTTGGTTGTCCTGCTTCTACGCTTGCCTGCTCGCTAGCTGTATCTTTCGCTATCATTTTCTTTAACTTTTTTTTGCCCGTGTTGACGCGAGTGCAAGTGCAATTTCTCAGAGACAGCCTCACGATTGAAGCCATCTTCAACTATCGTCGGCTGCTGTCTGCGCTCGCGCCGCTGACAACCAATGCAGCGTTGCAGCTCAATGCCAGCTTTGCTGCCGTGGAGCTCTACGGCGGCGCCAGCGACAGCATCAGCGATGGCATCAACGGCAGTGATCTTTACGTTTATGGCAACGAACTTCATCTCGAGGAAATCTCATCGTCCGCGTCGCTGGCCACATCGTCCCCGCTGAATGCGATAACCGTTGCATCTGCAGTTGGTTCGGAAACGGTTGTTCCCACGCCAATGGCACCGACTAATCGGAGCATGTCGCGTGTTATAGCCGATGTGCCCATTTGGGTGATACCCTGCTACAGCATTATACTCCTATGTGCTGTGGTGGGCAACCTGCTAGTGGTGCTTACCCTGGTGCAGAATCGTCGCATGCGCACCATTACCAACGTCTTTCTGCTTAATTTGGCCATATCCGACATACTGCTGGGCGTGCTTTGCATGCCGGTGACCCTGGTCGGCACACTGCTGCGCCACTTCATCTTTGGCGAGTTTCTATGCAAGCTTCTCCAGTTCGCTCAAGGTGAGTCATCATCCAGTGCATGTGGGCCGGCAAGTGTTGGGGCTCTGCGAGAAGAGCTCATATTACCATCTGTCTGCCATTATGCCCATATATGTATAGATTATTCACATATTTAGCTTACTATGCCATCCGAGGGCGAACGTGAAGTGTTGCCAGCCACTTGAATTGTAAATAGTCACAAAAGCGGTGGACCTCGACCCCCCCTCGCTAGAAACGCTCCTATAGATTAAGTCCTTGCTGTGCTGTGTGTTTTATAACTAAGTTTATTCACAAGTGTGGATATGTTAGATCTTAACTAGTGATACAAGTTCAGGCAGTGACCCAAGGACTGTACGGAAGGATGCTTGATTATCTCCTGGCTGGCCAATGCCAATGCCAATGTCAATGGATATAATCTGGGCCATATAAGTATGTGGGACATACTCGCACTCTAAGTTCACCTGATGCCACTCGAAATGAGCTGGGTTAAAATGCTTGCTAAACACCCTCAATTTGTGTGCGTATTAAATGTTATGAGTTTTTTGCTAGCTTATCTAAATGAGCACGGGTGACAAGTTTGCTAATGCGATTTTTAAGGACATAATGGACTAATAATAATAACTGTACAAATGCAAAAATATACAGACATACGTTTTCTAATGACATAATGGACTAATCGCTATAGAAATGCAAATAAAAAGCATACATACATATACACATACTTACGTATGTATATGTAAAATACGAGATTGCGAAGCAAAGCTTTCCAAGGTGGTGGGTAACATTAATTGTTGATGAAATATCACTTTGTTATTTGTTGATTCAAATTCGCCAAATATTGTAAACTTATTCCAAATCAAGAGCCATTTTAACAAGTTTAATGGGCACTTTAAGTTGCTAGCTCGACCTTGGTAAGCATAAGCTGTCAAGAACATAAAAATATGTCTGCACTATAAGCTGAGAACATATATACACATGCCCACACGCACCCACTTATGTGCTTGAGTTCTCTTAGTACCATATCAAACACCCCTTAAAAAACAAATTTGTTCAACACTGACTTCTATAAACAGCAGTAGGAAAGCATTAACTTCGATTTATGCACATATTAAGGAATCTAGCATACAGTTTTTATTACAATTGATTCCAATTTTATGACCACTTTTTATATAAGGCACACTCAATTATTTATGAGGAGCGATTTTCCACGCAAGACCGATAGGGCATCAAAATTTAAAATCAAAAATGCCATCCCACATAACGATTAACGATTTTTCATAGCCTTTTTAGAAGCCATAACTTCAAATATAACAGCTACAATGTAGAATTTAAATGTATTTTCTATAGTAACTAACACAGTTTGCTGTCAATCGATAGTTATTGATACACAATTCATCTTACTTAAGCACATCTTCAATATATCATCACATTCTATCTACAGAAGCATATAAAAATAAGTCAGTAGAACAGCGTGCAGGATATGTTCTAGTGGAGCATCCTTGCCATGGAGTGCATTTTCATTTGCTTATTATACAGCTCTTAAAACCGACTGCCAGCAAACGAGTCATCGCAGAAAAGTTATCACAATGGGTTCAAAAGTTGAAATATGCATACACACAGAGCACATAAGCACAAGGAAATGGGTGACTATAGAGAGGCACTCGCTTGCTTAAGTAGTTATTAGCTTCATGAAGCAGGCTGGAGAACTTTTCAGGCATAAAATGGATTTTGCCATCGGTGGTGTAAACCTTTCGTTGTCATGCCGCAGCTATCACAGAAATAGAGTGCCTGTGAAGCAGAAAATGGCGATCAACTTAGTTGGGTTACTAAACCAATACCTCCCACAGCCAATGTTAACAAGAGTTTAGAGAATTTGTTTTGGCACCTGTCACAAATGCTTATATAATTGGTGAAATTGATTTACTTAGCTTAAAGAACTTTCAAAGCCACTCAAGGCCAACCAAAGGGTTGAAGGAACAATCTTTTTCAAAATATCCGACTTCGATTTTTGATTAGCAACTGCAGCTGGAAAAAGTTTCGATAAGCACCGGCCAAACAAATAATTTAATAATCTGTATATCCATTTATGCGTAGTCTAGCTTTGCAGATTTAAATATAGATAAATAACCATCAACAGCTGCTGTACAAGCCAAGCGGCTGAATCCTCTGGACACAACCTGCATCTCCGTCCAAGCCAAGACAAATGGCAATCTGGTTAACATGACTCTTAAGGGTAACACGAAATAAATCCTTATTTTCAATGCGAATTAGGCTAGTCTTTGCATAACACGAGTCCTACCACATTGTGAAAATGTGAAAAATTGCGAGACTGTACAAATGTCTCTTTTTGTCTGTGTGTGGGTGGGGTGGGGTGGGGTGTGTGCTTGCAAAATATATTACCATTGCCTTGACGATTCGAGAATGTGAGTTTCTTTTGTTGTTGTACATTGAGTCTGAGACTTAGAGTCAAATATATGCTAATGTACACGGTTTCAACACGCTCTCATCTGCGGTGGTGAAGAAAAAGATACGCACGATAGCTGCTGACTAGTTTAAAATGGGACTATTAAACTAGCCAACAGCAGTCTCTTTATCAAGGCACTAAAAATAGAAACTAAGAGTGCACACGCTCTTTTCTAATTTGATTTTAGTACCAGAGTAGTTGAGTGTATTTCTGATGGGTTCTTTCATAATTATTGTCCATGAAATGTGATTATAACGTTTCACTATGCATCATAGCGTAGCAAGGCTGATTTCAAATGTGTCGCTGGTTAGCCTGACACACCAGTTTGTGGCATCAATATGTGAAGGTGCAGAACTTGTATTGTATTGGTCGCATCCACTGTGGGTACTCAAAACCAAACCAAAACTCATACTCGAACTCAAATTGAAACACAAAACAAGGTCTCAGCCCAACCCAAATGCCTGTCTGCTCTCAAGTTTAGAAATCCGGTTACGGACAAATATCAATTTGCCTGGCAATTTTCACATTTTTTCCTTGACAATGCTCCACACCCAATTCAAATCAAATCCTCAATCGCACGGCTTATGACGGCTGTCAGTTTGCCGAGTGCGAACATCTTGCGCGTTCCCACGCAGATAAGAGGTTGCCCCTAATATGTATGCTACATATTTCCGACCTAATTCACAGCAATATTAATATTTAAATACACATCATACATGAGTCTTTTATTAGTCATATACAGCATACAGTACTCATTCGTGTAAGTCAAGCATGGTAAGCATGGTAGTAAATGTTATCTGCTGCCGGGAAACTTATCATTCTTATTCAAAGCTTAGATGGCCAAATTAATAAATAATTTGATTTGATTTGTGTATCCTCTGGGCTATTTCTTTTTCTAATATATCTTGTTGTACTGGTTGAAAAGTCAACGTTCATTAATAAGGATTGCAGTGAAGGATGCCAATATAAAAAGTTTTTTCACAACTTGTTTAATCTTTTGTAGTTTAGGCTATAGAGTAAAAACAAACGTCTTTTTATAATAGAAAGAGTATTAGTACATAATCTAAATGTCTTATTTCTTATTTCCTTCCTACTGGCGCAAAGAAGTAAAAAATGATTCTGAAACAGTTCACAATTAAATTAACAAGGTCCAAATGACATGCAACGCATTTAGATTGAGTTCATATTAAGAAAGGATTTTGTGCTTTGGGCTAATTTTCATGACTTCGTTGCTTTAGTGCATTTTGATAGCAATCCGAGCGCAATATGTCCTTTGAAACTATTAGCAAAATAGAGCTTGTTTTTGATTTGTACAACAATATTGTATTGGTCATATATTTTTAATTTCCTTAAGGATCTCGAATGAGCATACTTTTTTTAAGCTTGCAAGAAACAGATTTAGCGATTTGCACTTATGGATTTTCAGAATTTGTAAAACATTTTCATGCAACATAAAAAATTCAGAAATCGGCCGAAACTTTTCCACCAAGAAAAATGAATTTTTGCATATAAAAAAAAAATAAACAATCATATCTTAGGCGTATTCGTGAATCACCGTTAGGGTTGATCCATTCTTGATCTGCAATGATGACCGAGCTAGTGTTATTTTTTATTTAATATTCTCTAAATTTAAGTTGCAAAATCATGATGAGTTTCGTATCACAGAAACAGTTTTTGTCTTTTAAAGTATTTCGTTTCTTTTTTTCTTCATATGTTATTTATTTGTCAGCGTTATTAATCTTGTTTGCCGCGATTTTTAATAAAAGTTAGCCAACCGTAAATGCAAAGTACTCACTGCACAAAATAAACACACTGAAACACACCGCACCATACAATGTCCCACATGGCGACCCACTCTCATGCGTCCCGCACAGGTTATGCACCATAAGCATTTGCCGCAATTAATTTTCTTCAAAGAAGCGACGGCAACCTCCTCGCTACGGCTTTCAATTTGTGGTATGCGAATAATCTGAATCCGCTGAAATGCACTTGTTGTGCTTTGGGATTTACAATATGCGGTCTAAGAGCATTTGGCCCATATGCAGGTCTACCATGTATATAAGCCAGAATAATTATATTGCTAACCAGTCTTTTAAATCAAAATTGCACAAATGAAGTCATACTTACTTAGCGCTCGCTCAAATAAACCAGATAATTCGGAAAAGCCAAAAGTCCAAAGTGGTAAGTACAAGGGGCAACAATGGGAAAAAAAAAGAAATAGTTTAATTTGGATCTGATATTAAAGGTATTCATAGTAAAGTGGAAAGTGTAAGTCAATAAGCCCGCATATCTAACACAACTTCAATGATAGAGACATGAAACGTGGAAAGTAACCTGCTTGTTATGTCTTTCAGACCACGCCCACACCCGCCGCCGCAGGTATGTACTTCGGCCCTAAAAATCGAAAATGCACAATATTTTTTCGTTCACGACCTACATCTCCCACAATTTGAAAGCAAACTTGCAGGATAGATTACTATTAACATCCTTTAAATATCGGCATTGTTTCTTCTTTATTTTCATCCATTCTGTGCTGATACCTTGGTATCAGATGGTATGATCTATATGTATCAGAGTATTTCGTAGTCGGTTACGCCCAACTGCAACTTTTTTTTTTAGGTTATTTGTAAAAAGAAAAGAAAAAAACAATTTAATGCCAAAAAAATTGACATGCTGGGACTATTTCTAAATTCTTGTGCTACATTAAGAAAATGACTATTTAATATGTCTTTTTTATCATAATTTATTTTCTAAGTGGCTTTTCCTAAGGAATTCTAATATAAGGTTATGGCTATCGAGATCTGCACTGGGTTGGTGTTGTTGAATGTGGTCTATGATGGAAGAAATGTTGACAGTATTTTTTAAATTGTTCATTGTTAATGTTTGGGTTATTGTAGAAGGGACAATTGCTGCTTATGATTTTATTTGTGTGTGTTAAATTTTCAATATATAAAGACATAAGCCTCTTACTACAAAAATATTTCAACGGAAACAAAAGGAGTGCTTTTGAGTTGGAGTTCGTTTTGTATTTCGTTGAAATATTTTTTTTAATAAGAGGCTTATGTCTTTTTCTTGCTTGTTGTGATAATATAAAGTACTTAAATTGAAGCTAGCTTGGAAATTTAAGTTGGAAATAAAAGCAGGGCTGAAACGACAAATAGCCAAACAAAAAAGAAAACAGCAAAATGAACAAGTTCTAATAAATACTTCACTTCTATTTATAATGTTTCTATTTTATTTCCTTTCTTAGTTATTATTGCATTTCTTCTTTTAGTTTAAGTTTGATTAGTGTTAATTGCAGTATTCTTTCATCAATCATAGAATTTGTATTTATTGCTTCCTTACACTACTACATACATATAACATATAGCACAGATCAATTGACACCAAGGTGTGACTAATACGAGTAGCGAAATCGCACTCCACAAGCACAAATAAATTAATGCGACGAGCTGATGAAATGGGCTTCGAAGCAAGGGGATAAGGAAGCCCCAGGTGACATTTTGCGTGTGTGGGTGTATTTACTCACGTGTGTTTGCTCATGTCACATGCCACAAAAGCATACAAATGAGCTGCCATTTTTGAAACGCGTTTTTTTTTTTTTAAAGAAAAAAATGTTTTTGCCTATAGGCAATTTAAACTTTTGCAAGACTCTGATTTAGTTCATTTTTTGACAAAGGTTCTTGAACTAAGGCTGGCAGTCTCATTGGGAATGCCGCAAAGCAGGTGCACAGGCATAGGTAGTGCTTCGACAACGACATCTGTTCGACTGTAGACCCAAGTTCGACTAACGCTCTCGTTATGTATCGCTTTTAGCCTTAAAAATGATGATGAAATGTGAGCCAAGGCACTAGTCAATTGGCATTTGGGGGTTGCTGCTACATGCAAATCAACTCGACCTCTTTGACACACAATTTATTATAAGCAGAGAAAAAGGTGTTCGGCTTTCACAGCTCTCCAGCTCCATCATTCATCCAATCATCCGCTCAACGATAAAGCAACAACCACATTTTTGAACAGTTTTAAAAACTTTGCCAGCCATGCTTTTATATGATGTGCCATTGAATGCTGCGCGTCTCGATTTCCTCACAAAGATTGTTTGCTTTTTGTAATATCCCAGCCGGTAAAAGTTAACTTAATACTTGGCCATGTCTGCGCTGGCCAGGGCAGGATGCACAGAAGAATGAAATCGCTTATGAAATAGTTGTAAAGATAGTTTTTTTTTATAGAGGATTCTTACTTGTTTTTTGTTTGCCCCAGCTTATCTCAATAGTTCTAATCAAAGTTTAAGATGAAAAATTACAGCAATTGTCCAAGTGCACTCAGTACTTTAAAAACTTTTTCCGGCTACCTCTCTCGTCCGGTAAAAAGCTGTCAATAAATCAAACAAACGTTGAATTCAAGTTGCACTTAATTAACTATAACTGAGTATTCACCTCTTAAGTATAAATTGTTAATAAGTTTGCTTATTGAAATCGTTTTGAAATTGACTCTGACTGAGCTCAAAAATAAAATAACTAATGAGTATTTTTTAATTTTCTTTAAAAAGCTGCTTATAATTTAAAAAGAACAAAAAATCACTTTGTACTTGTATTAATATTAGCAAACATTTTTGATTGTATATACGTCAGTCAAATTGATAAATATATATGTTAGTCTACAAGGATATTAATCTTATCGAAGAGAACTTTCTGTTTCTTGATTGAGAATCAGACTTTTCATTGAACTTTGAACAAACATTTAACATCTGGGCACGTGCATAAGTTTTATCAACATTTGGAAGATGGCACATCGTTAATTAAGACTGAATTTGAAATGGCGCGAACTCGTGTCTCGCTTCCGACGCCACCTTCCACTGCCATGTCTCTGTCTCTCCTCCTCCTCCTCCTTCTCCTGCTCCTTCTCCGCCCACCCTTCCCTGTCAACCAGCCAATATCAATTTGTACATGGCGCGTGTGCATCACATTTTAATTTGTTATGGTTAACAATGTGATTTACAACATCATTGCAAGTGTAGGGCCTTTGAAATAACACATATTACCAATAAAATTGAGCCTTCGACGGTTGGTTCCGCTTGCCCGCCAGCTCACTGAGACAATAACTTGCCTTGTCAATAAAAAAAATAAAAAAAACAATGGAAACCAATTTCTGTTATAATTTTTGGAGAGCAAAGTTTGCCCCAGCCGGAATGAAAAAAAAACAACTGAAAATAACAAAAAATAAACCAACACCCACATTCTAACATAAAGTTGAAATAATGGTATACCCTGTATTTAATTAGCAAAAAGGGAAGACAACTGATAATACTTGGTCAAATAATACTTAGTTAAATACATACATATGTATATACATATTTACATATAGACAGTAACAAGGACAGTGAACGATTTTGTCAAGTTGTGAATACTATCTGTATAATCGGGCTAAAGGGTATCTTCCGGTCGATCAGTCTCATCTAACAGCTTCATATATATATATTTTTTGCGACGGCCAAAACTTTTGTGTTGCCATTTTTTATTGTTAGCTCAAATTTGAAATGGTTTTTATTGAGAAAACACACACAAACATACTGCCAATTGGTTGAGCATTTCATTGCCAGGACACAGATTCGATTTTCAACTGAAACGAAACAGAGACCCAGTCCATAAAATCACAGATATGGCTACCAAGCAGTCTATAAGCGAAATACCCAGCTGTAAATCACAAGACAACGACCAGGGCATTGCCCCCTCTTATATCAACATGCTGATATTTGAATACGGAAATGTCGATCAGTGTCATCTATATATATATATATATATATATATATATATTTATATATATTTTTTTTTCTGACGACCGGTACTTTTGTTTTGCCATTTTTTATTGTTAGCTCAAATTTGAAATGATTTTTATTGAGAACACGCGCACAAGCATACTGGCAACTGGCAACTGGCAACTGGCTGAGCATTTCATTGCCAGGACACAGATTCGATTTTCAGCTGAAACGAAACAGAGACGCAGTCCATGAAATCACAGTTATGGCTACCAAGTAGTCTATAAACGAAATGCCCAGTGCTAAATCACAAGACAACGACCAGGGGCATTCCCAACTCTTATGTCAATATTATGATATTTGAATACTAGCTAAACGCGTCTTTCATATTGTTCACAACTGATTTATGCTACATTGTTTTATCATTTCTGACTATTAAGTCTAGAGTCTAGAGAAACAGAAAAGATATATTTAATATTTGCCCGATGCATGTGTATTTGCCATTGATTATTTTGCAAGCGAGTGTGAAACATGTTTGCGTCTGTGTTATATGATAATCTTTTTGAAAAATAAACCCCCGTGAAATAAACTTTAAAAGAGCCTATGTGCGATTACAAAAGTTTCCAATAACGACACCGACTCGTTGTGCAAATTTTATTTGTCGATATTTGATTCCAGAGGGATACTAGAGAATAAAAAATTTAATTTCTTTATTACATTACATTACATTTCCTCGCTGAACACTGTGTGCTTTGAAAGCTACAGCAAAGATGTTATATTTAAATATATTTATAGCGCTAAATTTAAATTGCTTGAAATATGTCTTCCAGGTTGAAAATGGTTGCAGGTTCTTAATGATTACGGATAATGTTCAAAACGGACAGATAAATATTAAACCAGTGCCCAGCAAGGAAATATTACTAAAGTAACTTATAAATATGAATTCTTAACATATGTTGGAGATTTATTTGTGTTAAAATACATTCCCCATATAAATAGAAAGTTGACTTGATTTGTTTATGGGCTTTTGGATGCATTGTTGGGCAAATCAGCGTGGCCCAATTTGTAGTTGTAGTACAATCAAAACTCAGTTTTTATGATGCACTTCTGTTTATTTTACAGAATTCATTAATATATTTAATTAATCGTTAACTGCATTTGTAGCAGAAGTCTTTGATGCAGACGCAAATGCGGTCCGAATGTTGTTCCACTTCCGACTTTGGCTCCATCGTCACCATGACTAATTTCATATTTCACTGAGCAACGTGGTTGCTGATGTCCATGTTGCTGCTGCTGCACATAATTGGGCAACAGCACAGCAACTTAGTTGTGGTCGAAGTAGTGTATGCAAATTTGCAATTACATGGTGTCTAGGCAAATTGAATGAGACTTGCAAGATGTGGCCTGGTACAAATTAAGTAACCACCTCCTCAACCGCATGATGTCCCAAGGGAAAGAGAAATAAGTCCAGGTTGGATATTACATTGCTCAATATCAAGCATCTGTTGATCTTTTTACATGGAATTAGTTCAACGATTTCGACTTTGTTTGCCTTGCTTTCTTTAAGAACGACCAAAAAGATATCAGTTAACTCTGCACAGCCCCAAACAACCTTTTCCTAATCACTTTTGACTTTTTATAATCAAAGCATAGCGAACAAAATGTCAACAAAATATATCAGGCTCTAAATTAATTATTATTATTATTATTAATTAATCTTCAACCTATTGTTCAATGCTTTAAAATTTGTGACACACAAAAGAAAAGAGAACAATTTAACTCTTTTATAATATATATATATATATATATATAATATAATAAAGCAAGTTTCTATTAAAATGCTGCATTTTCCACCGGATTTGAGAAACACGACAATTCATAATTATTAGTTCGATGAAGCGGCCTGAAATGAATTGATTCAAATTGCGTTGCGAAACCCCGAGCAAATGTGCATTTTCTCGCACACTTGTATGGGCGTATTGTGGTTTTATCTGGTGGCATGCAACGCGTGTCATACTACAACAATAACAATTTGCATTAGCATTACCCAGAACAAGCAAAAAAACAATAAAAAAAAACAAGGACCATTCGTGTTCCTGGTAAATATAAACTGTAAGTCCATCTGACCCACAATAATCCATTTTGTTTTGGAATCCAATTGTCGCATATTTTCAAAGTAACGCTTTAAGCTCTTTGGGTCGAATGGTCCGTATTGATTTCGGGACAATCAAAATGTACTATTTGAAAAAAAAATCAATATTTACATTTGTTATGACAACAAAGCGAAGCAAAAAAAGTTAATTATTATTATTTATACAATATATTTACCAAATCACTTAAAAAAAATTTATAATATGTGTCGTTTGTTAAAACTAGTTGTATCAGCTATGTAATTGTATCAAATATAGTCAAATTATCGATCATATTTCAATGATGCACACTTCATATAATATTTATGATAACCTCTATGACCTGCTCGTTTGTAAATAATAAAATTGCCGGACTTCAATACATAATAAACTTATTAAAAATTGAATTTAAAATACACAAACGTCTTCATCCTTTTATCTATCAACAACTAACTGGGAGACCTTTTCGTTTTTATTTTTAAATCCTTAACCCACTGAAAATTGTTAAAAAGGGTATAATTAATTTGTGTAAATTTATGTCCGCTCTTTAGCAATTTTTAGCAGGTTGCTGCACTGGCTAAATTGCGCCCAGTAACAAATTTGCGGCATACTTTTAGGAGTACACATAGCACATACACAAATAATATAAAAATGCACATATCTCGGTCATATCCCTGCATGTATTTTAAAGAGATGGTGCCTTAATATCGTAAATATGTATGTAATTTACAAGCGGTATAATAATAAGGCACAAGTACAACTGAAAGGTGATCTCAAGAGCAAGTTTAGAGCACAACGACGTTGTTTAAGTATCGAAAATAGACTGCTGCCGAATTGCTTCGGCAGGTTTATTGAAAACTTCTAAATTATCTTACAGCTATATGCAATTATTCTTATCCTACTTAGGACATTATCTAGGTTCATATTTACTGCTGCAAATGCGATCAGTTCGGAGAACTCTTATCGCAGGAGGTCTTATTACGGTCACAACTGGTGCCGCGTACGTATCTATTCACGTCTTTACAGATCTTCGATAAGAATCGTCCTTGGTTATCTTACCATTAGAAGATTAAACATCCTGGCCCATTTTAAAAGGATGGTTATATATATATATATATATATTTACTTTTTTCTAATAATTGAAATAATTAATTATACTAATAGAAGATTATACACAAACTCTATCGATCTGCATTCAAAGATTGTGGGGTTATCCAAGAGACCAAACTGAAAAATATATGCCTTTTAATAAAGACATATATGATCGATATATCCAATACGTAAAACAGATAGATTAATGCTTTCAATTTTATTATGCTAATGCATTCGTCAAGGCTTGATGTCACATGTAAAGCAAAACATTTGCATTCTGTCTGATTCCGGAACACAGACCTTCCATGGCGGTGAGTCCCTCGTCAGCGCTGCCAAATCCCCAGGTGGCAGTTTGACTTGGAGTGTGATAAAAGCGTGATTTGCCTACCCTTTGCATAGCCAACATAACATTAAAGCATTTTCGGCCATTAACCTGACCTTAAAGGACTTGCCTGACACAAATTCATTTTCGAATTACGGCCTTATGACTTATGGCCCTGATAAAAAAAACAAGTTGAGAATCGTTTTAGATACATTCAATAAATGATAGTTTTTCATGATTCATTGCATACAACAAGCTATTATTTCATTCAGAGACTATCTTAAGAGTCCGTACTAAAATATCAGATAGGTCGTGATTGCGTAAACTAAAGCAAAATCAGTCTTAAGTCGTATAAATACATTTTAAAGCTTAAGCCAAAACTGAAGTGGAGTAGCTCATTAGGAATTGACTTTAGCTTAAGAACAGATAAGTAATTCAAGTATTTAACTAAACATATCCAATCCAGAATAGTTAACTTCAACTGTACTTAAGTTGTGATTCAGCCCATATACATATCAAATTAATTGTCAAGTGCTCATCTTATTGAGTATTAGAAGGAATTAAGATATCTCACTAAGTACCGTGGTTATAAATACCTTAAGTCTTAAAGTTGTCCAGCTGCTTTCAATCTATTTACTTGTTCCGTATTTAATTTTAAGTATGTACAGAAGATGCCATTAAATAATCAGTGTCCACAAAACTTAAAGACCTGGAATTTTAATTTCCCTCAGGAGTACCACACTTCATTAATACTGCTTTGCCTAGAAGTAACAAAAATGAATGCGGCCCAAAATATTTGGAAAATGTAAATAAAATTGAAGTAAAAATTGCGCAGGTCGCACAATCTTAATAAATAAATATATTTATACATTTATATATGTATACATTTTCAAAATATTTTGGGTCGCATTAATTTTTTTTACTTCTAGGCAACTGCTTTCAAGGAATTTCCTTTTGGGACTTGCGTTTATTTTCTTTAAATGTATTTTGCCTACCTATATGCTCAGATTTCCGTGGGGATGGTCCGGCGCACACCAATTTCCTATATTTAGCATTCCCATGAAATTTGCATGTTTATTTGCGGGCGAGTCCATTGAACCATGGCCATGGTCCAGAGTGGCATTGCGGTAATGCCGGCCAAGCTAAATTTAATTTTGTTATTTTGCTAATGAGCTTGGCTTGTTTAACAATTTTGCCCACGCCCAGCTAATGGGTTGCCCCGCTCCAGCACAACACATACAAAGTTACCCATCCTCCGACTTAGAAACATAAACAGTACAAACTTAAGCGGCTCATTTACATACAGCACCAAAATTCAGAGTTCTGAACTCGTCCCCATTCCTTTATGCCCACCATCCAACTTCGTTTGCTTATGTGTACTTTCATGAGTGTGTGTGTGTGTGTGTGCGTGTGTGTGTGTGTGTGTGTGTGTGTGTGTGCGTGTGTGTGTGTGCGTGTGTGTACTATATTTACATTGTATCTGCATGTGAGTAGATGCAAATTGAGTGGGAATATGGAAAGTTCATTTTGCTGGAGCGCCTAATTTTGTTGTTTTTATATTTATCTTGACGTTAGTCAACAGAGCGACTCCGCTTTAGCTGTCAGCCCGCTCATAATCAGCAGTCTGTGGCAAAGTGCAGATATATTCATATTGTTGGTAATTCAATTGCCGCTAATAAGTTACCGTGATAAGTTGGGCATACCTGTCCAGGTAAGGCAGGCGCGCGTAAGTTCATTAAGCTGTCGCCCAGTAGGGATGTGGCCAGCATGCGGTTGGCATGTAAATTAAGTTAACTCGGGCGAAATGTTGGCGATGGTATTATTATTATTATTATTATTATTATCATTAACGTTGCCGTGGACCAAATGGATCACATTGGTTATGCCGAGGGCCGACAAACAGATTCGGTACCTCTACCACAACCATCCCCGAAGCCCGCATAAAATTTGCATTTAAATTATGATGCGCACCACGAGTTTCCTCTACTCTTGACCGATAGTAGATGCAACCTTTAATGACAAAATTGGTTGTATATTTAATAGGTATGCTCATGAAAGCTAACCGAATCGCCTTTCAGTTGCTGTTCCAGTACCAAAATAATAAACCAAAAACTACCTTTTTGCTATAGTTTCAGAAAGTTTAATCATTACACTTTGGCTGACCTATTTATTTGCTATGGTGGTGCAAGCCATGGAGTCTGGGAGTGTCAATACACTCAGAAAAAAGCAAACTGAAATTTTCAAAATCGAAATTTATTATTATGAATGTATACACTCATATCTCCCTATACGGCCGCTCTTTATACGGCATTTCGCTATAACGGCCCTCTTCAATTAAGGCACGCTTTCGATTTACGGCCTAAATCGTTTCGCTATAACGGCAAAGAAAAACATTTTTTCTTCATTGTCTTCCGATTAAAGGCATTTAAATAAATTATGTATTTATGCATACACATATTTGATGTATTATTGTTAGTTTTTGGAGGCTGTTATTATTTGATGTACATATATATGTACTTATTATGTATGTATTTTTGATTTAAATGAATGATAAACAATGTTACATTTTTTAACAAATTTCGAGTCGATCCCATTGAATTTGTATGGATTTGTATTAGAATAATTGATTGCTTATACGGCTTTTCGCGTTGCGGCCAAGTTTCGTGGAACGTATCTAGGCCGTAAAGCGAGGTATGAGTGTATTTCTAAAAACAATGCTTTTTCATTTCTTATTTTTAAGGTGCGTTCTTAGAAAATTTAGTTTTATTTATTTTATTATAAAATATTAGTATTTGAAGATTTCACACATACAAACATTTTATGATGTTTATGAATTGATATAGTTTAATTTGGAGAAAAAGAAAATCTTTAGACGATTCGAACCCGAAGCTTAATTCTAACATGGCAGTCATAGCATAGCAAATTTCATTACTATTTTTCAAATATCAGAGAGGATTATTTCTCAAAATAAGTATTTGCATTTCTGCTTTTTAGAAATATTTTCTATTATTAAGAAGCACATTTCTGAAACATAGGAAAAAAATAGGAATTTTTAGAAATGTTTTTCGAATATTTAGTCATTATTGATAATACGTAGAAAATGTTTATAGTTTTCAGGACGATTTTTTGCGACTGTACCAATTTAAAGAACTTAAATAAATTGTTATAATTTTACAGCCGCTTCGGTGGCCGTCTCCTCTTGGACACTGGTCGCCATATCCTGTGAACGTTACTATGCCATCTGTCACCCGCTGAGATCTCGCACCTGGCAGACGATCAACCATGCCAATAAGATCATCGCTTTCATCTGGCTAGGCAGTCTGGTCTGCATGACGCCAATTGCATATTTTAGTCAGCTAATGCCGACCAGTCGTCAAGGTGGGTGCTATCAAGCCCATTTCAACTATGTACCATGTACTCCAATCCCAATTTGATTTGCAGGGCTGCGCAAGTGCCGGGAACAGTGGCCAGCCGGCTCACTGGCCTATGAGCGTGCATATAACATATTTTTGGATCTGGCGCTCCTGGTGCTGCCGCTGCTGGCGCTCAGCTTTGCCTATATGTTTATTACTCGCACTCTCTATGTGAGCATGCGGAATGAGCGCGCCATGAATTTTGGCAGCAGTGGACCGGATGACGTCTTGCCCCCCGCAAATAGCAGCAGCAGCACCAGCAACAACATCGGATGCAGTGGAATCCGTCGCCCGAATCAGTCAAAGCGCCTAAAGATGCGCCAGGAGGCATCGAGTATCGATGGTGCCACTCAGCTAGATATGCAGCAGCAGTTTGGGGCACCCCAATACTATTACGGTAAGTAAATCAACAACTGTGGCAATTGAGTGCACGGTTTGTTTTTTAGGTTCATTACGGTTGTTCCATGCACAATTTGGTTTTCTTACTACAAAAAAGGAAATTAGTTCAATATATAAGCTCGGGTTAAGAAAATTCCTAAGCTTTGAAAGTCATAAGACGACAGCATCAATTGCTGGTGTTTGTGCCAATTTCGTGCTAGCAACCATTACCGAAGAATTCCACATCTTTTCGTCCTTCCGCTTCGGTGCGGCACACTCACAATTTGCATGCCAAAGTCATCCACGCGCAAAATGTGCTTCAGTTCAGCGTTCTACTTTTTTTTTTCCGCCACTGGATGGAATTTCCGCCATTCAACCGCTCCGTCGAGTTGTCGTGTTGCCGCGTTGTCGCTCTGACGCTCTGCTGTAGTGGTGGCTCCACTGAGATGCGAGGCGCAATATCCACGTTACTCATACGCCGCATTAGACAGTCGGTTTTTTGGCACATGGACTATAAACTGCTGCATGCGTAAGGCGTCGAGGTTCGATTCAATCTGATTTCATAGCATTGATAACTTCAAGTGAGCCACTTAAATAGCCCTTCATTTGCATTCGTTTTTGAACAGCTTTAAGTCGCTTTAGCTGTATAATTTACTTTAACTGGAGCACTTTTGGCTTAGTCACTAATGCCAGCCAGCTGGATATTTCAATTTTAGTAGAACTTTGCCAGTGCCTTTGCCAACAACTTACCACTTTCCTTCTCTCTCTCTTTTGGGCAGATCCTATGCGAAGTGCTTTTCTGCTAAGTGTCAATCAATTACGAGCATGGCTTACAGATTACTCAAAGATTGCCATGAAAATCATTTCTAGTTGTCAAATAAATATGGATAGGTTTTAGTTAATGCCTATACAAAAAAAAGAAAAGTTTCCAGATTAAATACACTTTGTGTGCTTGAAGATGCCTAGATATGGCTGTAGTACATATTTGCAGAATTTCATGATAGCCTTTCTAGGCATTTTAATAGGTGTTTTGTATAAAAGGGAACACTTTCATTTGGGAACCCTGTCGGCACGAACGCCCACATTAACATGAAAGCGCCTTAAATAAGTAAACAGTAATTGCATATTAGCATAAACTTTCGTTTATTTCCAGAGCTTTTAAATGCATAGCTCAACGCTAATAATGAATTATCACAGAGTGTCGCCATAAAGGATACTAAGCTCTGGGTGCCCCTTGAGGCTAGTGCTGGGCCAGCTGGAAGATGGGTGTCGTTTGCACGCTCTTTCCACATCCGCTTTGCATTACAATGTAATCAAGTATTTGAAATGCCATTCACAAAGAAAGGGTCAAATTAAATAACGTAAATTATGCTGGGGTCGAGCATTTAAACACTCATTTGATGCCCTTATCTCGTTTATCGACCAAAGAGTCCCAGCTAAAATTAGTTAGGCCACATCTGTCAGGGCAATTGGTGACACATTTACGCATGCCACATGGCTTACATAAATATCCATACCACATTGCCACAAACATCTAAAAAAAAACATATTCAATGCCAGTTGATGATAAATTTTATTAAATTTTAAAACCTATGCAATTTACGGTCGGCACTTAACAATTCTGTGCCATAAATTACCATGCACACCAGCCGCCGGGCCAGGCAGTTAGTCAGTCATTCTTCATTCTTTATTCCAGTCCGCCAAGGATAAGGCAAAAATGTTTTATTGCCGAATGCCCAGAGTGCTGGCGGTTTGCCGGTAATTTGCATAGCCAAGTTTTATACAATTAGAGCCTTAAACCCATTATGTTTTCTATTATGACTGAGCTCATTAAAGCCCCGTATAGGGCATCAAAAAAACAGCCATGACTCGTAAAACGGCGCCGATAAAGACTAAATGTTTATTTACTTGGATCCAGACTTCAAACTGTGTCAATAAAAAAGTAATTAGCTGCCACTCAAATATTTTTAATTGTCACATCAAAGATGCCCAAAATTTAACAGCCCAGCGACTGTTATATTTTATTTATTTATTTTAGCACAACATTTTCCTTGGAGCACTAAGCAATGCATAATACATAATACTGAAAATCAAAATTAGGATTTCGTTTCACTTTTTACGATTAATTAATGAAAAACCTTCAAACAGAATTAAGCGAAGAACAAAAGAATGAGTATTTAAAATTAAATTGCACCTATGGTAATTGAAGAACTGTCGCAGATCTCTACATGAAATGGCCAAACAAGATAATGTCACTCCATCTGGGCTCCGGATCACAGGATGAATTGGCCAGGCATGGCGCCACCTCACATCTCCTTCAAGAGAAATGGTGTGGAAATGCACATAGCCACTCGCAGACGAGCAACGAGCAGAAGTGGAAGTGGCAATCAATCTGGCCAAGCTTAGATGTGTCAACTGTAGTGCAGTGACCCAAGCTATGACCAGACACTGGTTGAAAGGAAATCATGCAGCGTCATTGCGAGTTCTGTGGGAGCGGACGAGAATCAGAAAAATTAAAGTCGGTCCAACCCTTCTTTCGCTATTGGCCAGCCCTTGGGGGGACATATCTATATATATATATTTAACTGCTGGGATCTCTCTTTTATTTTAGACATATCGGAATTTTCTGATATCCAAGCAAGGCAACTAGCCGCGTTCGTCCAATCCACGGAATGGAGCATTGCGCCTCCAATGTGATGTATAATGCAGGAGTAAGAAAACTGAAGTTAAACATGGGTCAAGTGAGGGGCTCCCTCATCTGAGTACCCTAACCTATGGTAGCTGTACATTTAAAGTATTTTGAGTTTCGTGACAACTATTTAAAACAATACATTGGTCAAACAATCTGAATTTAAATTTCGCTAAAGTGCGCCATATTGTAGTCATCAGCAGCAAGCAGTTCTACAAAAATGTTAGTGGTCAATACGAGTGGACAGCAGTTGCGAATCTTTACCTTTTGCCTCAATGACTTCCTCTGAGCGAATGGGCAGACAGTCCTTCGCGTCCACCAGGCGAATGTCGGCAGTCCTTTCGGCGTCGGATGCTTCCGCAGACTGTTCGACAATCTTTCGAGCGATTGCCAGGCGCTCATTAAGTTCGAGTCGCTGAACGCGGTCCATGTTCCTCTTCATGATGAAGTCCATCAGACGGCTGTTATATCTATTGTCGAACACTTGATCACGGCCTATTTGAACATAATTATCCGAGTCTTGCCTCGTACCAGTTGTGTCACTTTTCACAATTCTATTAAAATGGTGAAGGAACAGTTTGACGCAAAAAAACGCTGAAAAAGCAAAAGTTTTTCACACAATTCATCTAAATATAGATAGGCCCCTGCTTACCCCATATGACAATCAGCAGAAATAGCACGATCTGCAGACCAATGCGCCAGTTAGACATTCCTGTTGTTTTTTTTTTTCTCTCGAACTACTCTACACGAACTTTTGGGTTAGCCAGCTTTGTTTAAGTTGTAACATCAAGACCTACTCAGACCGGTATGAATTAAATAATAGCAAGGCATAAGATACTCAGAAAGGTCCCTCAGTTTGGCCAATGCTTCGCAACAGAAGGACGTCTCCTACTCCTCCTAGTAAAGCTTAAAACTAACTAAAGATTAATGGATATAAGCAATTTGCTTATATTATAATATCAGTGCAAATTGCAGACAAATTTAATGGAATGATCAAAATATTGTATTACAAATCGAAGACTATACAATTTATGAATCAATATTTCTTTATACTCTGTGCAATTGGAGCCAACTGAACCGTTGAATGAGATGAATGCAGCATCGTAATGGCTTCATTTTATTTCACGCGCTGAATTGGAACAAATATTATGTGTCGATACACAATCACGAGACCAACGCCAACGCCACCACCGCTGCCCCAAAATGAGGCCATTGCTGATTCCTTGACAGCAAGTCAGGTGTACTAAACAGTCGGGAGTCTCGAGCTTCACTTCTACTAATTAGAATTTTCGAATTGCCTTTCTCACAATCTGACTTCTTTCCCTATGCTCCTTGCCTGCCAGGCCAACTAGTCAATGGAAACCAACAGTGGAATTATTAGCCACATTATTGGCAGTATTTGGAAATTTGATATATATTCAAACATTAGCGGAACTCCAGCTGTCAAACATATATTGATATTGATATATTGGTGTATTGTGCTTCGAATTTGATAAGTTAACGAGTGTGAAATTGTTGCGTTTTACACGCAAACGGAAATACAATAAAGCTATTCAGGAAATTGGCTATAAAATCTGGTATCAGCACATCAGCGAGCCTCAACTCAGCATTATGCATATATTTTTTTAATTATGATTTGGATATCTCTTCTCGATCTCGATCTCAATCTCGATCTCGAGCAAATAATTATGAAATTTACGCTGATATTTAACATTTGAAGCTTTGCAGCAATGCAGAAGTTGCATACAAAACAAGCTACAGAGCATAAGTTAGTTAATTAAAGCATTTTAATTTGATAATATGCCAATGTTATATCCATTTGGTGTTCCATTAGCAAACATGCCAGCTATTAGCTGCTGCTTATTTGCAAATAAATCAATTTTGCGCCATCGTTTCTTTACAAATTAGCAAAATCACGCGTAAACACATGTGTTTATTTGTGTATGTTTAACGTCTTCATATGCTTAACTGTGAACAAACAATGGAAATGAAAATATATTGTGTTTTATGATATGTGTGCAATGTATACAAAGCAAATAATTGATATAGCGTTATATGAATTTTCTTTGAATGTGATAATTAAGTATGCATATTTATTTAATATTTTATTGGTAGAAACAAATTAGTTGCATACAGAAATTTGGAATGGGAAAGGAAAAAACACTCTAGCCTGAGGAGACCAAATATCAATTAACAAAAAAATTAAAAATAATGTGTTAAAATTAAAAAAAAAAACTAAAGCAACCACTGCAAAAGCCACAAAAAAATTATCACAAGGGCAAAAATCTGCAATCTTACGGACTGGACTGGGTAAAGTGCTACGTCTTTAAAAATTCTATTTGGCTTAAGGTTACAAGTATCGAAACATCGTGTTCGACTAATTTTATAAAGTAATAATCGATTAGTTCACAAGAAAATTAAATCAAAGTCGGCTTTAAATAAAGTGCACCAAATGCCACATTAAATTTTGCAAAAGAGCACCTGCCACAAAATTTAATTTCGATGCTTTAAACGATTTAAATTATTACTGGCACGATTTAAATAATTCTGCGAGATTTTTCCCTACTCGAAGGTGTGGCGATGCTTCACTCATGAACTGGGCTGCATTTAGTCAACACAACAGGACCCCGATATGTAAAATTTTAGACCGTATGAACTTGGAGGGTTATACAAGTTCTGGTGAACTTGATAGAGCACCAACCAGTCCCAAATGCCTTATTCCAACAGGATAATGCTCCAATGCATGTGTTGCGGGCCTGTCGAGAGTGGTTTCCGGATAAGGATCTTAAGCTTTTAGAGTGGCCAGTAAGATCACCCGACCTGAATCCCACAGAAAGCATGTGGGGAATCCTGCGCCGTCGCGTTTATTCTGCTAATCGACAGTTTGAGACAGCTGAGCTGCTACGAAAGGCTGTCGTTAAGGAATGGTCACAAATCCCACTACCTGACTTTCAAAAAGTTGTTGAATCGATGACAAATCGAACTATATTATAAAATAATATATTAAATTTAATAGCAGTGCCTTTAATCGAATTTCGCACATTAACCTCACATTTAAAAAACGAATCGAATTAACAATTTTCTGTTAATGTTATCAATTTAATATCGTTTTTATTTGACATGTATTTAGAATAGCTAACTATTGTGGAGCAAGTAACATTAAAAAATTATCTATATATATAGATTTATAATTATATGATGTTATTAGAAGCTGATGGTGACAAGCTAAAAGCATTGATACTATTAACAATTGCATATGTTGCTGTTGCTTCAACTTCAATAACAATTGATGTTTTAAATTGTAATTCGAATTGCAATTGTGACTTTTGTTCGTGCATTCTCTTGCAGCAGATGGATACAGCCATGGTGGCAGCAAGCGTCGCTTGTTTGGCTCAAACAATGGGCGACAACATCTTTACTGCATGCGTAGTGCTTCGGTCAAGTCGGTGCGACATCAACATCAACAACAGCAACAACAGCAACAAAAACAACAATATCAAAATCAGCAACAACTCACCGGAGCCGACGACTGTTGTGTCCGCTTGCAGCGTTTGCGGCACCAGCACCAGCAGCAGCATCTGTGCATGAGCATGACCAATGGGCAGGGGGAGCGACGCAAATCGCTATCCACGCCCAGTTTGCGTATCACAGAGGCGACACTGCGCAGGTAAGTCGGCTTGCCACCTATTTAATTGCAGCATATAATGCAATATAATGTTGCAACTTTTGATTGGTCAGATCCAACGATACTAAGAGCTTGGAGAGCAAGAAGCGGGTGGTAAAGATGCTGTTTGTGCTGGTGCTCGAGTTCTTCATTTGCTGGACACCGCTGTATGTGATCAATACGCTGACCATGCTGATTGGACCAGCGGTGTACGAGTATGTGGATTATACGGCCATCAGTTTCTTGCAGCTGCTCGCCTACTCCTCGAGCTGCTGCAATCCCATAACCTATTGCTTCATGAACGCGAACTTCCGACGGGCCTTCGTGGACACCTTTAAGGGCATGCGATTGTGGGATGGAGGACGTTTGCGGTTATGTCGACGTCGCTCCCAGAATGAGACGAATCTATCGGTGGCTGGGAATTCGATTGCTTTGGCCAATTCGGCCATGTCCAGCCATACCATATTGGAGAGTCCGCGCCTCTGAGCCAGCCGGCATCAGCAACAAAAGTCGCGGTCACTGCAGCGGAGGGACAAGGACAGGGACAGGGATAGGGACAGGGATAGGGACAGGGATAGGGATAGGGATAGGGAGAGAGGCGAGAAGAAAGCAATGAATGCTGTTCAAATGGAAACAGAGTCGCTGTAGACGCATTTCGAATACAAGTATGTGATGTGCAAGAAACTGAATCTGTGGTTGTCAACGATTCTATTACAAGTAAGGGAATTGTGTTGGGTATGGATAAAATATATACATATAAAAAATACTTGGGTTTATATTGCATTAGTGAAGCTACCTATTAACTGTATTGTTAAAATACATTTTTTTTTTCACTTTAGAACACTTGCATTGTATTTGATATTGAAAATCTAATTGTTAAATATAAGTAACTCATTAGACTTGTCCTCGCCTGCATTTCACAGGCTGCGTTTCAATGTTTGTACAAAAAACAGATGTAATTTTATATTTATATATATAATCTATTATTAAATGTGCAAGCAATCAAGTATAAAATTACAAAAAAAAATTTATTTAAGCATGATTTAAGTAAGTAAAGAGAATGTTTGGGAAAAAATAATAATAAAAATATAACTAAGCAATGCATTTTGAGAGCTGAAAATCTCAAAAAATGTTAAACATACAGCTACCAATATGGTATACAAACACTAAGAATTACGAGTAAATATAAATATTAATGTTGCTATATCGAGTTTTTATTACCAGTACTACGAATTATTAATATATTTGAGTTGTGTCAGACAACAAGCAAGACTAGAAGAGAGAACTAACTTTGCAATTACGAGAATTAAATACGATGCCTACGTCATAGACCGGGCAATAATATACCTTAAAAATAAATGTGACTGTTTTACAATATACAATATACCCCTGATTCAACATAAAGAAAAAGTCCAACCATCGACGTGTTTGAAACCGCCCGTTAATTTCATTGTCAGCTGTCATTTTGCCACATCTTGATATGATTATCACATTGCGAATGCAGCTTAAGTAAGAATAAATAAAAAATGTTGAGCTTCACAAACTGGTCCAAGTTATAGCTTGTCCAATTCATGAGTCTTTTTGAGTGTGACAAAAACTTTATATGCATATTTGTATTGTCTAATACAATGAATTTAAAACTAATACAAAAAGCAAAAGCAAAAACAAAATCAAAAAATGTAGATGAGTTCGTGTTTAGGAATTATAAATATAAATGTATCTACTTTCAAATTATTTATATGTGCATACATTTCATGTTTTAGTTTAAGAAAACTACATACACATGCTTAAGCAGTGTATATAGAGTATATACAGCAATATATAAATAAGGTGTATGTGTTAAATGAAATTTGAATATTTTTCCCTCCTGTCAACTTCAAAGAACTTAATAAATTAAAATAATGCAGTCCATGCAGTAATGGCGATAAATGTTTTATGTTATTTACAACACAAAATGGACTGGTGAACATTTCTTGGTCTACAACCGCTCCCTTCCAACAACATCCAGTGCATACTTTTAGGCTCGTCTGAAGCAAAACAGCTGAAGTCGCAACCGAAACACAAGTTAATTAATTGACTGCCATCGAGCTGACCAAAAATTAGGCAATCACTGTGGATAACTTGATGTACTATACAAACACATCGCAGCATATGTGTACATACATATATGTGTAGGTAAGCCTGTGTGGGATGCAAATGCTATGAACTGATTGCCCATTTCGGGTTAACGAGTAGCGCATTAATTCTACACTTTTCTGCTGTGTTAGCTGCTATGGCAAAAAAAAAAAAATAAATCAAAAAAATGCGCTAGCCGCAGCATCTCTCCGAGGGCCATTAAGCTGTCAAACGCATTTACACCGCCAGCTGCATAAATTACGGCAATGATACACTGTTCGGCTAAAGACAGGGACGAGCATTCCCACACTAGCTTAAATACATGAAGCATGCTCGAAGGAGAAACCAATTTCCGCCTGCCCACGGAAAAAAAGTGCGTGCAATTGTTTGGAGGCAGTCGTTTGTTAACCGAATGGATGAATTTAATTTCACATTCATTTGCATCTGTGTGCGTGTGTGTGTGTGTGTGTGTGTGTGTGTGTGACAGATTGTTGTACATGCAACTGCATTTTGCCTTTTCATTATTATAATTAAGCTGGCCATATGTTGCCATATTGAATATGTTGATGAATTCGAATCTGTCAACGAATTCCATGAGCTGTAAGGAATAACACAAGTCAGAATTTTCTTCATTATTGTTATTATTATTTTCTGTATGAATTATTTAAAATTGTATTTTATTATTTGCGTACATCCTCGCACATTAAACGACACATGCAACATATGCTCTTTGAAGATAAAAAAGAATATATATATCTTATTTAATATGTATATTAGATATTTATTCTTTGATGCAAATTTCCTTTACTGTTGATTTGCCACATTTTATATGATGTATGTTCACCAGATACTTCTGTATAAGTAATATCCAGCCATTGCCATTATCTAAAAGTAATCTTTTCTTTTCATATACGTATACTAATCTTAAAGAGGAGTCAGGCTAACATATTAATATGCAATATAACATTTAGTCATTCAGGAAAAGCTGATTGTTTATTAATGGTAAAAGCCTGGCGCATACTCTGTGAATGCCATTAATAATAGCATCTAGTCCATAGATGCTGCCTCGTATCATATGAAAAGCAGCTGCTGCTGTGAATCATGGCATATTCCATTAACGCATTCTCTGCTCGAATTGTCACAATTGCCTCCGCCGTACTCCGAGTCTGAGTACATGACATCAGCTGGCCAAGTGTCCTTAGCCACTGTAGATTTTGGCTGCGTCTACGTGACAATTACCACAGTTATTACACGTAATGAATAAAGCCAGCACCTGCAAACAAACCAAAAAGCAGAGGCAGCAGCAGAAGCAGAAACTGTGACAAAGTATTCGCTGGGTTGGACACGTCAGCAATAGCTGGCAAGGGAACTATCAAGTGCTTTTTGTTGTTGTTTGCCTGATAAAACCTTCTTGGAATTGTAATCAGATCACGGCCGACGAGCAACCAGCGACCAACTCAGCTTAACTCAACTCAACTCAACGCACGTATGTAAATGTTTATGTACGAAAGTTGTTGCAAAAGATCATACCAAGATGTCGAGAGCAGTAACTGAAATCGGGTCCTTGAATAGCATCACTTGGGCAGTTCCTAACTATGGCGTGCAACTGAACATGCTTAATTCCCCACTTATGCAAATTGTCAGGAAGTCGAATGCGGCTATTCTTGGAGATGGCTATTTCAGTTGGCCATGCCAAGCGACCATTTGTTCTGGCCAGCTGCACTAACTTATTTAGTTATTTATGAAGGACTTACTGCGTGAGTCTGTTGTGGCAGCACATGCCATACCCAGTGGCATTGTCTTCCTACTCCTTCCCATGCGCCCTGAGGCATTCGGCTAACGCTCACTCTTTCACAGCAGGAGCAGCAGGCAAGTTTTGCCCGCTTCGCCACATTAATGTTAATGTTTTCCCAGAACTTAAGCATGAAATGGCCATTAATTAAAATGCGTGCAAAACACATTTCTTTAGTTCCACTTCACGCTTAAGCATATACATATGTACACGTATGTATATATCTATGTGCATATGTCCATAACTATAAGCACATGTATATGTTATGTGCCCGCAATTTCACACGTTCGCGGCAACAATAAAAATAAATATATCCCATATATATGCACATCCATAGTGCGGTATAAACTACAATAAATATTTATGAATATTTATGAATACAGCAAACCAAAATAGAAAACAGTTAAAAATAGTACGTATTCTTCGTTTAAAGATTTGCTCTTAGCCTTTATGTTGCAACAAATTGACGAAAGTTGAGCAATGAAACAAGTAAATTAACCAAGGTCATCAAGCAATATCAATTTTAAGGAATAGCAGTGATTTTCTCATTGTCTATAAAAATGATCAATAATACTTTGCATGCACCAATATTATTGTTTTTTATTAGCATTTTAAACTATTTTTTGTACTTTGTTACGGGTCTTTCTTTTCATAAACAGCGCCCTGCCAAAGATTTTGGTACCTTTGAAGAGATATGGAGTTAAACGTTTTTATAGAGTAGTAAATTCACAAACATATACCACAAATGCTGCGTTACTTTAGGCAGTGGCTATGCTTCTTTTTCTTAGCCTCAAGCTGCTCGAAAATAAATACGCAATTATATTAATATTATTTTGATTTTGACTAAAAAATATTAAATGTTTTTGGGTATGCTATTCCCAGGCTTACATTCAAAACTTCAACCCTTTGCTCGACTCAACTGTTAATGGTGTTAATATCATGTCTGAACTACCTTCTTCTCAATGTGTATATTTTTATGTATATGAAGAACTATTTTTTTTTTTTCTTTGTTTAATTTAAAATCTGTTCCTTTGGGGATAATAGTAATTTTTTGACAAATTACAATACATTCATACAATTCTTATATATTTAATTATATTTTGGGAATTATACATTTATACATCGATATGTGGATTCAGACAATGATATGTGATGTGAAAAATAATGTGAAATTGACAGGTTGAATTGAAATCTGTCTATATCGGCGTCCCAAGGGCCAAGTTGTTGGTATGATGAGAGAATCGTCTTGTGTATGTGGAACTAAATTGTGCTCTTTGCACTGTTACATATGGGATTAGTATTAGGCAGATGTGCTTTGCAAGAATAATTCTGTGATGGCTAAAAATAATGTTAGTGAGTCAATATGCGAATGCTCTTATATAATCCGAAGACCTGTAGACATAGTTCACTGAAGGTGGCGATTACGACATTTAACGCAAAATTATGCGAGCCTTAGCTCAATATACTTTTATTAATTCAGCTTTCAAGTGACAACAGTGCAGATCAACAACTATAAACAACAACAAAGTACACAAATACAGTTGCAGTTGCTTGAGTTATTGAAGGCGTTAAGTGAATGCCTAACAGTGTCTGCGCCTGTCGCCCATCAAGTATACGCATAGAGGGCCCATAAGGCAACGGCATGGGCGACCTTGACCAGCTTTTTTCATATGCTACTTATGTACATATATTGTGTATTATTTTTTGTTCGTCTTCGATGGCGATTGCGACCGCGACTTGAAGGCGCATTTGCGCAACGGACGCGCCCTTTTTACTCAATTATACAATTGCGGCTGCCGTTAGCTTGGATTTCGCTGGTTTCCACTTCGACTTCACTTGAAACGGGTTATTCGCATTGTATATTAATTATACTGTTTATCTGTCGCAATTTTTAAACGTGGCTCAGCTATTTGGAGAAGTTTCGCGGCTCATTTCATGCAGTTGACCTTCGCATACAGCGAAATTTGTTAAGACTCCATTTTGTTCACACACCTAAATTATTTTTTTTTTACATTCTGCAATTTTTACAACTTGAATTTAAATGCCTACAATTGTTATTTAAGCTAAGTGAAAGTTTTTTTGGCCTACCTTAAAGACCTTAAATAATTTTATCAGCTGTGCTTACGCAAATTATTAAATAATGGAATGATGTTGCATTTCTTAAATCTTTAAATATGTTAATAATACATAAGTATAGATTTTTTCTTCCCGGTATCTCGAATAACTGGGACGCCCTCTACCGGATAGATTGCGTAACTCCTTTCTATACTTAGCCGAGAACAGAACCTCAGTTTATTGTGTACAAGTTCATATAGTATATACATGTACACTTATATAATATTATCATTTAGTCGTGAAGTTTGTAACATGAGATGTCTCTGGGCCCATAATGTATATATATATATATATATTCTTGATCAGCAACACTATCCGAGTCGTCATACCCAGGTCCGTATGTCAGTCTGTTTCAATGCAAAATTGTTTCTCAGTTTTAAAGTTAAAGTATCTTAAAAATAGAATATCAAGTGTCCCCCAGTTAACAAAAAGAAAATATTTGGCTTGAATTACAGCACGCCTCCCTTTGCTGCAACCAGTACTTATGATAGAGCTGGCGGAATCGGATCACTAAATCATATAGCTGCCTATCAGTCGAGAGATTGATTCTTATATGATAAACTTTTTTGTTTAGCAAGTTATCTGGACCAAACCTCCCACTCATATGTTTTATTATTCTGAATTTGTATCAAAAGTTATCAACATTGGACTACTGTATCATATTGCTTTCATATGAAAAATGTATACATCTGCAGTTTCCAAGAGTATATCATTGTGCCTCGAACATCTCCTGCCTTTTGTTTTAATTTGCAGTAATACTTGCCTAAATATAAGTGAATGTCCAAAAATGATATATTGAGATTTTTAGTTTGAAAATTAATGAAGGAATACATTAATAAAAATATTTAATACAAATTTAATTCTGGCATTTTAATTATTTTATCGATTTACACTTCGACACATAACTTTATCGATTGGCCAACCTCCAGTGAACGTGGCACCTCAATCTCTTACCTCATCAGGCACAGATATGTTCGAGTATAGACAACTAGACGAACGGACAATGTCCTCTTATACCTTCGAAATCGGAGTACAAAATATGTAGTATGGTCTTTGAATATTAATGGTAAGGCATGGCATCGTACTGATGTATCTGAGTAATAATTGTATTTTGTGATTTGAACCGTAGAGCTGCTCGTTTAAATGCCAACATGTACAAATGTGATTTGCCCATCAGTCGCATACTGTAGAATGGGAAATCCAGCAAATCGTTTTTAGGAGTCAATAAGAAGAACAAGTGTAAAAATGTATGCAAATACAAATACTTTAGTGCAAATTTCCTCGAAATCTGATTAAATAGATTAAACATAGCTTATAGTCAAAGCCACAGCATACGTCATACATGTTTTTATTTTTGCGATTTGTTTTAATATTGTTTAATCGCTGTTGTTATTTGTGCATTTCAATCTAGACAAAGTGCCGTTAATTATTCTCGGTATGTTGAAAAAGTTAGCTTGCATTTTATTTATTTATGAAGAAATTAATCAAATATCGTATGAATAACGCAATTCCCAATAACAGGTGAATTGAATGAGAAATGTTCATGTTATTCCTATTTTTAGCATTGCACTCTATAACTAAGCACGTTCCCATCGAGCTTATCACAAACACAGAGCTCGAGTTACTGATATATATATATACATATATATATATATATATATACAATATTATATTATATATATATACAAAGGTATTGAATTGCTGAATTACCGAATAGTCGCTAATACTACACACTATAACAACATGATATTCACGATGGCTCATGACAATGACCCAGCGAAGGGTTGTCATTCAAGAACTGAGTGCTGTTGTTAATGATGAGTCTTATTACATATTTAGTTCTCCGACAATAAAACGGAAATGTTTTTGCTGACATTGCACTTGAATGCATTTTAAATACAGTTGAGCATTTAATGCTCAACTCATTGGAAATCATCAATGAAAGCCTCACTCAGAAATAAAATCGCTCTGAATTTTTGAAAATTTCCATTCTTTTGGGGTACACCTAACCAGGATTTTTCTCTTTTAATTCCAGTGTACATTTTTCAACAAATTGAGAACATATATTTTAAATTTGCAGGGTGTTTTTTATGTGCCCGCAACAGGACTGTAAAATTCGCTTTTAATATTATTCTATCGCGCTTTAAGATTTCGCATATACAAACATTTTAGATAGTTTATAATTTTATATAGTTTAATTCGAAAAAATCGTATAATTTTAAGGCGATATGAATCCAAGACCAGCTAAAATCTGAATAAGTACTCGGGAGAGCAAATTTCATTTCTATTGGCTGAATTTCAGAATTTTGTATTTCTATTTTTTTTTTTCGTAAATTTAGAAATATTTCTAAAACCAGAAAAATGTTCAAGCTTTCAAGACTATTTTCATTTTAAAGCAATTTTTTCTTGGGGTACGTAAAACAATATAATTACTCAATTTAAAAAGATTAATGCAATAAATCTCACAAGTTAATCATTGAGTTAAAATCAGATTTTTAGACAAAGATAGGACTAAGATATATTCCAGTCAAGATCTAAAGATCCGATAATTCGTCCAGAAACAACCAAAACAAAAAAACCGATAGATTCATTGGTCGATCGATCGGACGGTCCGCAGCTCATTTGCATGGTGATATTTGTGAAACCAAATAGGTCAATGGACATGAAAACAAGAGTAACCTTGAATACAAATATAACGAAATACCGAAACTACCAGAATCAAAACATAAACACTTGGGATACGAGCCAGAAAACAGTCGCGGGTGTCACTGCCCACAGCCAGAAACGTTTGCTGGGTGCGGGGGATGAGGGCAGGGGCATATGTACACATATATATATATATATATATACTCAAAGCGAACACGCGGATTTTGTTTTGCTCTTTAAGATTCTTTTTTTTGTTTTACAACCATAGGTCTACACGACGAAATTTCAATGAACGACAGACGCAGGCAGTCAAATCTTTTGAGGGGAAACGGAGCTATTTAGGCCCAGCTACGCTTCATTCAAAGAAGATGGCAAAAAACCCAAAGATGTTTCAGTCATACTGAACAAACGACCAACTTCGAGATGATCGGGAGCGGGGCGCACTAACTCTTCGACTTGGCAGCGGGTTCTCAGATTCGGGTGCTGATGAGGTTCATAAGCCGGAAATTCACGCGCTTGTCTCATTCACAGCTAGCTAGCAGAACATTGCTTATTTGTATACCCTGAACCCATTGAAAAGGGTATAATAACGTTGGCCAAAAGTAGATAATCAGCAGAAGAAGGTATCTGCGAGCCGCTTGATCGGCATCAAAAGCCAAATCGATACAGTCATATTTGTCTGTCCGCCTGTATGAACACGTAGATCTCAGAAACTGTAAAACCTAGAATATTATAATATATATATATATATATATATATATAAATATTAGAATGTTTATTTTATTAATTTAATTTAATCGAGAGCTTTCTCCGTTTCCGTAATGTAACCGTAACCGCTGAAAATAAAAGGCAAAATTTGCAAGATATTGCCTACCAATGGGTATACCTTGGTATTATCTATATGTAATAAAATTGCATTTAGAACAGTTAAAAAATACAGAAGAAGATCGCATATTATTTAATTTAATAAGAGGTGTGCCATTGATAGGTAAAGAAATGGTTTGAGGGTATCTAGTCGTCGAGCTCCTTTGCCTGTTTTTGCCTGTTTTAATCTGATTTTTTTTTTTTATATATATATTAATTTTTTTCTAAAGAACAGGAATATGAAATGAATAAGAATTTTGTTTGTTTTTCTTAGAATTCGCATTCTTTTAATGCGTTATTAAAAATGCAGATATTTTTATAATTTTTTTTCGCCAATTGACGCAAATTGAGCGCGATTCAAGTTGAAAAATATATAACCTGCTGATAGCTTACAGCTCTGGAATATTTTAATTTATGCTCAAGGAAGTGGCGCACTAGTTTGTTGTGGCTTAAGCCTTAGCAACAGCTAAGCCCACCCCGTATGAGATCGAGCTAGATGCCAGCTGCCAATCTCTCAATGTGAGGTGGTTGAACCCCCCACACTCTACAATCAAACAATCTCAACTACACACGGTCTACAGTTTACAGTCTACAGTCTACAGTATACAGTATACAGTATACAGTCTAAACAGTCTACAAGTGTACAGGTCTACAGTCTATAGCCTGCAGCTCCGATTCCAGCCTGGCCGTTATGGCGCAGTAGCAGCAAGAATGCTAAACGAAACCGCTCGAGACCTGAATCGTGGACGTGTGTGTTGCCAGCTTGTGGAGCTGGGCCTGATGCTGTTGCTGTTTCTCTTGATGTTTCTGTTGCTGTCGTCGTTGCTGGTTCTGTGGCTTTTGCTGGCGTTTACGAGGGGGGGTTGGCTGGCGTGGAGATGTCAGCGTACGCGCTCAAGGTTGTGTTCGCTCTGCTAAGACGACTGGGGGCTATGGCGCATCGATTGACATTATATAATCGCTCTCGGGTTGAGCTCATTTGGCCATTTCATTTCATTTTTTTTTTTTTTTTTTTATTTAGAGAACGCTACTCGATCGTAGTATGAGACATGCGTACATCGCATGCCACCTACAAAGTTCATTGCTACCATCAATTGGCGCGAAAAACAAAATACGCTGAAAAGAAAACACGTTGTATCCGCATCTAATAGTGGATACCCATACGCATTCGCATACGCATTCGCATTCGCATACGCATACGCATACGAGACTCTTAGCCAGGCCAACAAGTCGCGTAGTAAATGTGTGACGTGTTTGGGCTTTATTGTTTGGTGCCAATGGATGCTGGATGCCGACTGCTGCTGGCTAATAGTGGCTGATGGCTCCCCCCTTTTTGGTATGAGTCAACTGCTGGCAACTGCCGACAAGCAAGCAGACAGCCAGACAGACAGACAGACAGGCAGACAGACGGCCCACGGCAACAGGTTGAACGCCGACTGCGGGCCCTTTAACATGTTGTTGTTGTTGTTGTTGTTGCTGCTGGTATTGTTATTGATCGTTTGTTGTTATTATCGATTAATTAGGCGTAGCAAAAAAGCGTCAACAGAAAACGAAATGTCGACGTTTTGTTTTTGATTTTAGCCGAGCCCTTATATGTACGTAACGGGCTGCCTGCCCCTCTCCCACCACCCTCACTCCCCTTTGGCAACGAGAGGCGATGCTGCCAGTTTAATGAACTCGAGCTTTGTTGTTGCTACCACAACACAGCAAATTCATACGCACATTTTTCGCGTTCCTACGAGGTGTGGATTTGAATTGTGGCTTCTAGACGACTATTTGGGGCCCCTTCGCTGGCCCACAGCAGCGGCCACTCCAATTACATAATGCCAAGAACAACAACTTATTTATTTTTTGGTTTAATTTTCCAGTCGGGTTCAATGAATTCGCAACATTTCACACGCCTTTTTGAATCGCAGTATTTTTGTCATTTTTTGTCTTCTTATTTTTTGTTTTTTCCCTTGTATACCCTGTAATCAAGAAGAAAATGACATTAAGAACACGGTACACAATACTGTGTGGCATATGCGTACCAATATAAAGGGAAGCTATTAAGTTATGTTCATCATATGAGGGATCGAGTTCTTATTTTTTGAAAATATATATATTTAATGTGGTTACTGCGATATGGCGATATGAATATAAGTATATATCCATTTAGTCGGTCTATGCAATTACGCAGTATCTATGAGTGCGAAACTGAACAATGGCAAATCACATGAGAATCAAAATAATAATAAAGACTGGCGTTTTTGCAGACATGCACATATATGTATATAGCTGTATGTATATATGTATGATGTACATGCAAATATGTATATATTATTTTCGCTGAATTAGATTATTTTTGGAATGAATCGTCTCGGTTTGGGAGTCTTGCACTTACGTAAACAACAATTATGTTGTTGGTCGATTTGTCGATCTGGCTTCGGGTTTCGTCAGAACTAAACAAATACTACGCATTCATTTTGTATTTGCCAAATGCTTAGAATCTAATTTGATTCACTTTAAAAATGCAATATTTTTGTGTAGACGGTTCCAAAAGTTGTAGTAGTTGCAAATAGTAAACTACAGAAAATGTGGAATTTATATGATTATAATACGATAAATGTGATGCAGTTCATTGACTTTTATTCTTTTTAGGCTTATGTACGTGTTAAACAGCCCGAATTGTGCGATTACCACATATGCATATATAGAGATGGGGAAGTATACATTTCATTGATTGCAATAATATATTACTAATCGCAAAATTTAGCTGGCATAGCTTCAGGTTCAGCTTGAGGTTGATGCCCATGTTCGGGTTCAGGCTTAGGTTCAAATGTACATAGCAGGCAGGCATTCATATCGCTCGTAGCGCATCCGAGAGACTCACATACCGGCACGAACCCAGCACGGGCACGAACCCAGCACGGGCACGGGCTCTCGATCGATAGCGAGAGCCGTGAAATTCTCTATGCCTCTCGAGTGGCGCCGGCTTCTTTTGCGTCGTCGCGACATCGATTTGTCAGTGCGTTTCAAGTTTGAATTAATGAGTGTTCAAGGCCAAAAGGATGAGCGTCAATGGAGTGCGAGCGTGACGGCAGCACTCGATGAAGAAAGACGCAGAGATAGTATTTGCCGAATAATAAGTAGCTAGAAAGATTTATTTTTGTTTTCGTCGTTCATTTCATAATATTCAATTCAATGCCATTCCCGTTCCCGGCCAAGTCCGGATCATGGCCAAATCGATTGTCTGACCGATGGCCAGGGATGGAGCTGACGCTAAGACTGAGGCTGCGATTTGGTATCTGGCTCTTTCTGTTGTTAATATTGCTGTTGCCATTTTCAGTCTTTGTTTTTCTTGCCGCCAATTATGTCGATTCTGCGTTGTCATGTGACTCGATTTTTGTTATTGAATTTTTTTTTTTTTTTTTGAATTGGTTTTTGTTCTGTTTTTTTTTTTTTTCTTTGTCGTTTTTTTGGTTTTGTTGTTTTTGATTTTATACCAGGAATTCACAATGTTGTTCTCAAGTTCAAGTTCAATAAAAGACAACCAATAACAAAACACACTTGACTATTTAGCATAGCTATGATGAGCTTAGGACAATTTAAGGCATTCTTTAAACTTTCGGGTAACGAACAAAAAATTGTTTTTCAAATCAATATGCATATAAACAAAAAGAAATTAATTGAAACTGACTTTTAATCGTATTCGTGTTCAGCGAATATTATCTGATGTAATTCAACTAAAAATAGTTTACTACATCAAAACAGAGTTTACATTCAATCCATAAATAAAGAAAAACAATTCTAGGAATTTAAAATTGCATTCACAAATAGTGTTGAGCTCATTTAGCTATATGCATAATTATACATGTAAATATGTATATATATATATATATATATGTATATGAATATATGCTTTTTCTATAATTAGATAAATCTGATGCATTTTGACAATTTTAATTGGCACTTGTAATTCAATTTCCTTTATGTAATTCATCTGTATGTCAATTCATTATTTTTGATTTATTTCGTGGCTGCTCTAATCTAATAATAATCCTAATAAGCTACTGGGTGGTCTTCTGGCCGCTAAATATAAACAATAGATATTCAAACCGCAAAAAGATTTGTTTATGCGCCTAATTAATTATACATTGTACTCATGTGCATAAATATTTAACATTTCGACAGCGAGCAATGGGTATTCAGTTGAGCTGGTTCCTCTATCGCACCAGAACCGGTACCACAATGAAAAAAAAATCCAAAATTGTCAGAATTTTAGTAAGTCGCCTTAAAATGAAAATCGTCCCGAAACAAGAAAAATGTTTGATAATAATACAAGTAACAAGCAAGCTGATATAACAATGACTTAGAAATTTGTGGAAAAATGATTTCTGAATAATAATAATAATAATAATAATGTTGCCGACAAAAGCAGGGCAAATTCCTAAAATTCAGTGCAATTTATTTTTTCTGAGTGCAGCACCTCGTCCTTTCCCCACTCCCTTTTCCACCAACCCCCTCCCCTACTCGAACTGCTCAGGTTTTTGTGTTTTGGTATTTTTTCGGCGGTACATTTGAGTTTCTGTGAGTCTGCCGCTGGCTAATTTGTTATTTATGGCAGATGTGTGTACACTTGCACATACGTATTCTAAGCGTGTGCACACTTATTGTATGTATAATATGTATGTATAATATGTACATATATATATACACATATACCTGGCTGTACTATAGTATTTTACAAATGATGCTTTGTTTGGCCACTCAAGGTCGCGCCACAAAAAGTGTGAAAAAACACTCAATTCTAAATATTGCATCACGAATATGAACACACGATAAGCAAAGTTCTTTCATCCGTATAACGACGCAAAAGATACACTCAATTTCGATTGGTTAAGTCGTATACATTCATACATTTGGTATGCGAGTGGCAGATGGACCTCTCAGATAAGATGTCCGTATTATTTTTGAGTTTTTCCGATTAATGAAATGACAAGCTTGCTTCAGAAATCTAAAGATTCTTTCATACGCTGATATGAAAACATTCGTGCAATTTTTAAAAAAATTAATTATATATTGCTGAGTTATTGGAATTTCCAAATGAATACCCATAAATCTGAAATGGTTTTTTATATAAAGCCAAAACGATAATGTCTATTTTCCAAAATCAAAGGCATATTTTTCTTAATGCAGAAGTCATGCACATATAGAATTAAATATATGTGTAGATTGATGATATGTGTATTGGAATTACTGGCAAGCTTCTTGACACGATCGAAATGCTCCTCAGGCTGATCAAGTGTATTGGTAAACAACATTTAATCAGCAATGGGAATATTTAAATTGACCGCTCGTAGTATTCTTACTTGGAAAGGGGGGAGGGGCGGGGGGGAGATTGAGCTGAGCAGAAAGTTATCATTTGTGCATTAATTCAAATTCACTCATAACGACCCAATGGAATTTCGCAGAAATTATCCAATTAACATTATGCATAAAAAAATTTAAAAAATTAAAAAAACAATCTCTCACGCGTGTAGAAAAATATACATACGTATATCGGTGTATAGCTTATTCAAAGATATGCTTATACATGTGTATCTATAATTTTGGTATTTTGTGTGGATGCTAATGGTTGGTGGTTAATGATTAAGCTTTTGTATACATTTGACTGTTGAATCGGGTTATAATTAATGGGCTATACTTTGTGTCTATAAGTGCAGCTGACTCTGACGCAGATGCTGACGTTTTTTGCGACGCCTTTGCGCATCCATTGAGATCGGCAAACCAGTTAGTTATTACCGACCGGGTAGCCTGGAGCTCACTGACTTTGGCTCTTTAACTGAAACTGAATCTGACACTGCCACTGCCACTGGCACTGGCACTGCCACAGCCGTTGCCGTTGCCGCTGCTGCTGCCACAATGCTGGCATATTTCTGCACTGACTCATGTCCGGCATCCTTGACGCCAGTCAGACGCAGGCAGAGGCACAGGCACAGGCACAGGCTCAGGCTCCGGCCCAGGCTTGGGCACATTCGAGACTGTACAAGTGCACAAGCAACTATTGGTTCGGATTTGGGTTCGAGTTCGAGTTCGGCTTTCGTTTTTGCCTAGCAGTCATTAGCCTGTAAGCAGCGCCGCATCAGTTCCTGGAAACTTCTCTCACTCTCGCTCACTCTCTCTCTCTCTCTCTCTCTCTCTCTCTCTCTCTCTCTCTGTCGGTGTCTGTCTCTCTGGCCATCTCCCTGCCTCTGTTCTGCTTGGGCTGTGGGATCTGTGTCTGGGCCAATGACCGGATTCAAGGCCGCACACACAGCACACAGTTTTCCTGTTCTCATTTTTCACGCGTGTGTAAGTGATCCTTAAGTGGCCAGCCAACCTACACACTACACTTCAAAAAATAAACTCGAACCGAAAAGATTTTCTGCTTTCCAAAAAATTATCTGTAAATGTACGAAATAATAATTTCTAAAGATTCGAATCGCATATGGAGTGAAAATATATTCCAGTTTCAAAAGTAATATTTGGAAAAACTAGCGAAACCCAGCAAAGATTTATTTATTAATCATGAAATCTACTCTTTCCATAGGCTGCGATAATCAGGTGAGCTGCCCTTTCCTTTTGCTGAGTGTACTACAAATGCACTTGCACTTGCATACATCACACACACACACACACACACACACACACACACACGCACACACACACGAAGAGAGGGACACATTTTGTAGTTTGTTGTCCTGTGCTGGGGCGGGTGCATTGACCCAGCGACCATTGTCTCAAGTGCCTGGGTTTTTTTTTATTTCCTAGAGGCCAGATTGCCTGTTGCCTGTTGCCTGTCGCCTGTTGCCTGTTGCAACTTGATGCATCCTAGTTTTGCAGCTGTTGCTCGAGCTGTTGTTGTTGTTGTTGTTGTTGTTCTTGTTGCCAGTTCAATGACTTATCCGCTTAAATTGCTGCCACTTAGCTTGGCCTGTGCGGCTGTACAACAACAGTTGCTGTTTTTTTGTTTCTGTTGCTGTTGCTGTTGCCGTTGCCGTTTCCGTTTCTGTGTCTGTTTCTGTTGCTATGCCAGATTTTGATTTTATTATTAGCTGTTCGAAAGCATCCTCCTTATCCTTATTTAGAATTACCTGCCAGCTCCGGCTAACGTTTATTGTACATTTTTATTGCATTATATTTCGAATTGTAAAGTTTTTTGCATTTTTTTTTTTAAGCTTGTTTTGCCCACAGCCTTGATCTTCCAGGTTAACATTTAGCATTTGACGCTGTATTTTTTTTTTGTTTGTTAATTGTTATTGTTACTCTTGGCGAGACGGCACATTTTTTGAATGGGGACTGGATGTGGGACTGAAACTGGACTGGAGACTGGGATGCGTTGTGTGGCACAGGTTTATTAGCTCCAGGCTGGCTACCAGTTGAACTTAATTGCTAATATGATTATTCAAATTTCTACACGCATTCCAAGTTAAGTCGGCAAGAGAGGGACAGAGATCGAGAGAGAGAGAGAGCGAGAGAGAGAGAGAGAGACAGACACAGCTGATGCCAATGCAGATAACTGATTGCCATTTGTTCATTATATGCTTGAATTAAATTTAAGTAGATGCAAATTAGTTGATTGGCCACTGATGCCAACACAAAACCGAGCAAAAATACTCGAAGCGGGAGTCGAGTGAACAACTATATACATATTATCATGTGTGGATCCGGTAAACGATATTGCATATACATATGTATGTATAACATATGTAAGCTAATCCCATCTTTTGTATTCGCCACATCTACACAGACGCATTCCTCGATTCGTATCTACCATATACATGTGTAGGTTATTAAAATATATTCCCTATATGTACCCGGATATGCACTTCCTTGGTGCCATAATGTCCCTTGCAATCCATTGAGTATTGGGTAAGTAAAAAGCATTAATAAAAACTACTTTTGAGCCAAAACAGTCAAATTGTATCTGTTGTACTGCAGCAATTTCATTGCCATTGGCTCATTGTGAATATGGTAGAAACTCTGTAAAACAAAAATCGTAATTTATGCTTTGTTAGTTGGATAAGATATATCTTCTCTCTAATGTTAACTCTATTCGCAATGATTAACGCCGAGTTTAATATCAATTTCAGATTCAGATTGCACAATGCTTAAATGAGTTTACTATGAATATGAAGGCTTTGCTATTTTTGTCCAGGATTATTTCATAAGGAAAAAATATTAGTGGTAAAAGGTGCTCCAGTAGTGTGATCAAATTTTGTTCCTATCCAATTCTTTTTGTCAGCGCCTTTGAATTATTAATTGTTTGAAAGAAAAAAAGTCTCTGCTATTTTTGTATAATTCTTCTCATATCAATACTGAATCTTATTTAAATTTCCGATTCAACTATTTAATTAGCCATTCACGTTAAGTCGTTGGCTTGTGTTTTATTAGCAAATTGTAATATTATTCATAACAAAAATAGAACTGCGAAATGCTCATTCATAGTTCATTATTAAATATTTGTCATTTAAAAAAAACTAGATTATTTTAAAGGAAAAAAATATAGTGGTAAGGTTTGCCTTCCCAAATAAACACTAAAAAATGTCTGAAAAATTTTTTCTCTCAGCCTCTTTGAACCTTTAATTATTAAAATAAAAAAAAAAGTTCCAAATAGTTTTGTATATTTTTTCTCAAATCTGAGATTATAAATGTCGCGTTCTGTAACATCAATTTAAATTTAGTAAAATATATAATATATGTTTGGCAAAAATTGCTCAACTGAACCCTCCACGAGGGTGCCGACTGGCAATAGCATTGCAGTGGTCCGCAAGGTACCGATGCTAGTAGCTAAGACTCGTGCTCTGAACTTCGGACATGGTCTGTTTCCATAGTCTTGGCCCTGGCAAAGGACCGTGTCATGGTTGCGAGGCAACGGGCCGGACTAAGCTGTAATGCGACCCGTGCCGATAGTCAGCCTGGCTGGGGGCCCACAAATAGCAAACGGAGCATATCGGATAACTGGCGAACTCCGATATTAATCAGCCTTACCTGCACATCGCGGATCTCTGTGCAGGTCGAAATCGTTTCTCCACAACTAGTGGAAATCCGAAAAAATCCAATAACAAAAATAAAAACCAAAAAGAGTCCGGTACTCGGTCGAAACCGGTAGGGAATAATCCCAAACATGTAGCTGAGGCAGTGGCTCGAAAGCCTGGCCAAAGCGAAAACCAGGCAAAACTGGCTGAAATACCTGTTTGCCTAGCCAGTGGTGAGGGTGCAGTTGGCAAAACCCCGGATTCATCCGACTCCTTGGTAGAAAGGCAAAGCATATGTGCAGCCAATCGTCCGCCAGGAGCGGGTGCGAACGGCGAATTGCCAACTAGCAGCGCCGTGGCGAAAAGGTTCACGTGTGCCGAGAGGAGGAATGCTGCAAGCCAACCCACCAGACGAATGGCGAAACAAGGGCCAAGAGTGGGCCAAAAATGTGCACCACCCAAAAAAGAGCAGAGCTAGGCAAAAAGGTAACGCTCTCAAGAAGCGCAGGAATCCGTTGCAAGGCAAGGAGAGAATCCTCATAGGGATTCTCGACAGGGGCAACAAGGATGGAAGAATACCCAAAAATCAGTGAAAGTGGGTTGAGGGAGCCCTAGCTGTCCTCTGTCCTCTCCAGATGTTGAGTAAGGTGTCTGGGCCACCACCAGTATGCAGAGATGCTGGTTGGTACCAGGGAAACACGAAAGTCATCGCATGTCATCGATGCACGCTCGATGAAGCTATATAGAGCTGCCGTAGCAGAGGTCGGCGAGGTCTACGAACAGGACTGAAGGAACAGGACCAGGTGCTGAGTCTGTTGCAGCTATGCAACCCATCCTTCCCTACCCATGATTGGAGGGTGGTTAAGGTTGAGGCCACAGAAGGGCCGACTAACGAGGCAGTGCTGATTCTAAACAAAGAATCACTGGCCCCAATTGAAGCTGCCAAGGGCGAATTAATTGTGTTGTTGACAAGACAGTCGAGCAGGTTCCACCTCCGGAGATCGGAGCAACCGACGATGAGCTGGAGCCGGGATACACATCAGACGCGTCAACTCTCACTCGGGGCCTTGAGGCCATGTGTCATGAGTTAGACGAGGACGATTTTGTACTGTCAGATGAAGGTGACAGCAACAACACGGTGGTGAGGGTGAAATCTCCAGATGTCCTTGAGACTACTGCAGATAAACCTACGGATACAAATTTGAGGGGTGAGTCGCTCTTAACCTTCATTCTTAAAACTAACTCTAGTAAGTAATACGGGAAATGATCCCACCTTCATAATCAAAAATCGGAGAGAGGTCATAGACTTGACCCTTGTCTCACATCCTATGAGTGACCAGCTGACAGGTTGGAGAGTGTCCGATGACCACTCCTTCTCCCAGTCTGCTCTGGGCAGCTGCCTTCGAGGTGCACACAAATGTCATGTGAAGAGAGTACATCAATAAAATCTAAAATCTTCTACATAAAGATAATATAAAATGGTCAGTAAACAGCTTCAAGCCGTTTAAATCTCCAGGCCCGGATCAAATAAGCCCGACCCAATTACCGAAGGCGGGCAACACGGTCATCTTTCTGTCTGTCCATCTGTTCCATCAGTCTGTCATCTTTCATGTTAAGGTCTCTGGAACGACCCATAAGTCTTTATCTCACAATATCCATTCACTCCAAGCTTATGTCGATCTGCAGATACTGCCCTTCATTCTGTAGTCAATATTATAGAGAAATCCCTACTCTATGAGGAATATACCCTAATAGCGTTCCTAGGCATTGAAGGCGCCTGCAACAACGGCACTCCGGCAGTGATAACGGGAGCTCTGCTGGACCTGGGGATTGACAGCAGTCTAGTGGGATTGATTAATCAATTGCTCTCTTGTAGGATTGTGACATCCACACTTGGATCGTCAACTCTCTCCAGGTATGTCAGCAGAGGTCACCCCTACTATGGAATATAGCAATAAATAAAATGCTGCGGGACATGGAGGGGGACGGCTGCCAAACGGTTGCATGGAAATGTACCCCCAAACTCTCTGCGACCTTATGACTAGTAAACTAAAAACACTGTCATGTTGGACACACGAGAGTGGATTGGGTGTAAGTCCCAATAAAACGAAACTTGTTCTTTTCACAAGAAATTACAAAGTCCTTCTTCCTGTAGGGAGGAATGGTCTCATGGCACTCCCGGTCCACCGGCAGCCATAAACTTGTTCACAGTTGGCTCAAAGCTAGGCAACCGCGTAGGCGGAGGTGTCTACTCTGAGCAACTCAATATACAGCTATCCTTCAGCCTTCCGACACATTGCAGTGTTTTTCAAGCTGAAGTTCTGGCTATAAAAGAAGCCGCAGGTCAAATAAAAAATGGCAAAATGCAACCTGCGCCCGCCCAGCACGCCAAACATGGCCCAACATGAACGCAGAGCGCAGTGGAGAGCTGTGTAATCTGAGTCGTACAAACTGCTCTGCAGTAATCCGAGCTCCAACAGGGCACTGAACCTACAATGAGGAGGAGGACGAGGTGGAATCCCCGGAACACTTCTTCTGCTTGTGCCCAGCACTTGCCAGAAAATGGCTGGCAATCCTGGGAAACTGCTCCCTAACTGGCTGGGCAAATGTCTAACTTTTTTGGATGTTTTTTAAAACACGAGTGTAGGAGAAACCCCCCCAGATTCCATACGGTATCACAACGGGCCAAACATGGCCTATGTGTGTCAACCCCTCGGGCTGATAGCCGTCCAAACCTAACCTAACCTAAAATGTATAATAATTTTTTTTGTCTCAATCCGGATTTTGTGTCAGCAACTGTATAAAATATAGTATAATATAATTAATTTCTAAACATTTCTTGGCCGCCAGCAGCGTCTGCTTCTGGTTCCGTCTGTCTTTCAGTCTTAGTCTTCAGTCTTCAGTCTCCAGCAGCTGTCGACGTCAGTGCTGAGGGTCAAATCTTGTCCTTAAGAGAGCAACTTGGTCTTCGGCTGTTAGTGATAAACAACTAAATAAATAAATAAATATAAGACGCGAGGCAACGCTACAAACTCGATTCAAAAGCTACAGAAACTTCTGCAGAATTCATTACAAATGCATTTTAATTTGAATATAAAGTCAAAATCTTTTTCCATTGAATTTTTTTCATTTTATTCAGTTATTTTTTTTCTTTTTGGTTTTGTTGTAGCGTCTTATTTATTATGCCTAATTAATAAAATGTTTGAACTTGAATGCGCTGATAAGGTCTGGCGTCATTTGAAATTAAACAAATCGCTGAAATCAGATCTCAGATCTCCGGAGAGTGTCAACAACAAATATAATAAATAAAACGCTTAAAATACAAAAAAATATATCTAATTCGATATCTGGCTGCAGCTCTGCATAGATCAGCTCGTGAAGGCTGAGCAAATTGACCCAAAATGCAAATTGCCTATTTAATTTTGAGTTTGGTGTTGTTGGTGTTTTTATTTTCTTATTGTAGTGTTTGAAGCGTTGATCAGATCAGATCAGATCACAAGCATATATCTTGTCCAGTGCAACTGCTTCCGCTTCTGCCGACTGACTCTTCTTGCACACATATAAAGAGCAGCCCGCCTAGCGGCACTGAATTGTTGCAAAAGTTGCAGTCCAGCAGAGTTTCGATCGGGTCTCGGGTCTCGGGTCGGATGATTTGTTTCGGGTAAGTTGTGGACGGACATGTGCGATCTATCTGCGTTTATATATGTGCATTATCAGCGAGTGGTGTGTACAATTCTAAACCTTGGGCATTATTCAAACGCTGATAAGCACGACAATAATACACCTGTCAGAAGCCGAGGCGCTGCGAACGAGGGCACTAAACTCCCGCCACAGTCGATGGCCGACTAGCGACTGTCGACAGCCGACTGCCGAATTACGACTGCCGACTGCCGACTACCAACTGCCGACTGCCGACTGCTGACTGCTGACTGCCGACAATCCGATTGCCAGCCAAGTGGCGATGGCATCTCTTGTTGCTCTTGAGCTTGGCTTGTGTTTTGAAAAACATAAACAGAGAACACGAGGCGCTGCGCGATGCACTCAAAACAAAAGCCGACGGCATTGAGCGGCCGTTTGAGCTCAAACATGTTCGCTGGCAGCAGCAGCAGCGGCGGCGAACATGTTAGCACTTCGCCGAAATTGAGTGAAAAAAACGAGCAATGCGCTGCGCTGCTCTGCTCTGCTCTGCTCTGCTCATTGGTAACTTGTTGATTTGGCGCTGTCAGCTTTATGGTTAGCGGCTAGCGGGGCTGCTGACGGCTGACGGCTGGCGGCGGCAGCGGCGGCGGCGGCGGCGACTGATACGAGCGCATCAAACTGAGACTGAGACCGAGACTGAAATATAGCGCCGGCAGAGACCACAGCAGCAGCAGCAGCAGCCGCAGTAGCAGCAGCAGCAGCAGCAGCCCAGCTTTTGACTATCAGATTCTGTCCCAGAGTCAGAGTCAGAGCTCTGCCGCGAGCGAGCAAGCGCAGCTCAAAAACGTTGCAGACAGCGACGTCGCAATCGGTCGTCGTCGTCGTCGTCGTTGTCGTCGTCGTCGTCGTCGTCGTTGTCGTCGTCGTCGTCGTCGTCACCATCGTCGGCTTTGGCTCTGTCGTCTCTGGCCTGGCTGTGGCGAGTGTGCGCGCGCTTAAAGCGGCCGAGCCGCGATTGCCGTCGATCACTCGTTCGTGTTCGGCGCTGCTCTGCGGCGGGGCCGAGTTGTTATAAAAGTGACAAGGACATACGTAGAGCCATTAGTCGAAAACTATAAACGCTCGACGCGAAATCGTCTCCGGGTCTCGCCGTCTTATACTTCGACTAGAGTACACAACAATTTTTTTTTTTTTTTGTTAGCTCTGCTCCTCAATATTCAACCGTTTAAATTCGTTACCAAATCGCGAAGCAAAAATTTGTAGGCAATATTTTTTTTCACAAAAAAAAAAAAAAATAAAATAAAATAAACACACACACAAACAAACAAACAGAAAAGGAAAAGCAAACAGCGAATTACTGAAGAAAACTATTTTTTGTTTCGCACAGACACTAATTGCAAAACGCACGAAAAATTGTCAAAATCAGAATAAAAATTGTTTGCAACAGCAAGCGGCAAGTAAAAGCAAAAGTGACAACAAACAAAGCCTGAACAACTGAACAACTGAACAACTGATCAACTGATCAACTGATAAACTGATCAACTGAAAAGCTGAAAACAGTAGCAACTATAGCAACAAGAACCAAGCGAGCGTCCTGTGTGAAGCGAACAGCTTCAAACCCTCAAACCCTCCCCCCGGCCGAAGATACGCCTCCCAGAAAGATATCGGCAAGATGCTGGCCGATTCGTATTTGATTAAATTTGTGCTGCGCCAGCTGCAGATGGAGCAGCAGGATGCACAGCATCTGCTGCTGGTCTTCCTCAGCTTTCTAACGGTAATCAGCCTGCTGCAATGGCTTCTGCGTCACTATCAGGAACTGCGCAAGCTGCCCCCCGGCCCCTGGGGCCTGCCGGTCATCGGCTATCTGCTCTTCATGGGCAACGAGAAGCACACACGCTTCATGGAGCTGGCCACCAAATACGGCTCCCTATTCTCCACCCGCTTGGGCAGCCAGCTGACCGTCGTCATGAGTGACTACAAAATGATACGCGAGTGCTTTCGGCGCGAGGAGTTCACAGGACGGCCGGATACGCCGTTCATGCAAACCCTCAACGGATATGGTGAGTACCAAGTTCCCATATATCTCTCGATGCAAATAAAGTAAATAAATGTCGAGTGCAAAAGACAAAACACAAGGCATAAAAATACATACACATTTTTTTTTAAATATCGATTAAATCTGAGCATATATTGAATATAAACATTTTTTTCTTAATATTTCTTAATTTGTTTTTACAATTTTACTACGAGTAGTGTGAGTAAATTTACAACCTGCTCACGATTCAAATATTAGTTGGCAATAGTCCACAAAAAGGTAGATAAGCATCCTACCTGGGAATATATTATAATATAAATATATTTAATTTATAAATATAAATAAAATAAATAAATTCATTAGTAGCTTGTATTTTGGTGCAGGCTGATGGGCATTCGTGGTATGCAGTGGAAAAAGAATTAAATAATTTAAGAAAATAAAAGCTGAAAATATGTAGACAGCCATCATTTCTTTGTTTGCATTTTACTTCACTTTTTAAGTGCTGCTTTTGGTGAGCGGTTTTTTTTTAATATGAATGATAATAGCTGAACAAAAAAAAACTGGTGGGGATTTTTTCATTACTGATATTTCGTTTCCACAAAATGGCAAAGTAGGGCAAATCCAGCAACGCTGCTCGAGCCTACCTCAATTAAATAAAATATAAAACAAAATGCAGCCAGCAAAAAGAGAAGAGAAGAAGAAAAAAAAATGCAAAACATTTATTTATACAAATTGAAAACTAAAAGGGAAGCGAAAGCATTTCGTTAAGTGCCCAGCAGAAATGACAACTCTCGATTGAGTCGAAATATCACATATCGTATATATATACATATATATATATGAATATATTGTATTGTATTTTGTATGGACTTGCAGGCATTATCAATAGCACCGGCAAACTGTGGAAGGATCAGCGACGCTTTCTGCACGACAAGCTGCGCCAGTTCGGAATGACCTACATGGGCAGTGGCAAGCAGCAGATGCAGAAGCGCATTATGGTGAGTACTTTTGAAAGCCGTAAACTGGGCTGATCCAGCAGACCAGAAAACCATAACCAAAGCGATCAGCGATCAGCGATCAGCTGATATTGATAAACTATAAAAATCAAAGTGATTAAACTGATCAAACGAACTTGCTGCCCGCTTTCCCAACAGACGGAGGTGCACGAGTTCATTGGACATCTGCATGCGAGCGATGGTCAACCGATTGATTTGTCTCCGGTCATCTCGGTGGCTGTGAGCAACGTCATTTGCAGCCTGATGATGTCCACTCGTTTCAGCATCGATGATCCCAAATTTAGACGCTTCAATTTCCTCATTGAGGAGGGTATGCGACTGTTTGGTGAGATCCATACCGTTGACTATATACCGACGCTGCAATGCTTTCCCAGCATCTCAACGGCCAAGAATAAGATTGCCGAGAATCGTGCCGAGATGCAAAAATTCTATCAGGATGTCATTGATGAGCACAAGCGCAGCCTGGATCCCAGCAATGTGCGAGATCTCGTCGATTATTATCTATGCGAAATTGAAAAGGCCAAGGCCGATGGCACCGATGCAGAACTCTTCGATGGCAAGAATCATGGTGAGTACTCCAACTCCAACAACGACTCCCACTCCTATTCCCGCTCCCGCTCCCGCTCCCGCTCCCGCTCCCGCTCCGACTCCCACTCCGATGGGAAGCACTCAGTGCTCGGTCTCTGTCTATGTTGCGGCTTAAGCTAATCAATTTTTTGTCTCTCTCTCTGTCTCTCTCTCTCTCTCTCTCTCTCTCTCTCTCTCTCTCTCTCTCTCTCTCTCTCTCTGTTTCACTCTCTTATGCTCCACAGAGGAACAGGTGGTGCAGGTGATCATTGATCTGTTCTCGGCGGGCATGGAGACAATCAAGACGACACTGCTGTGGATCAATGTGTTCATGCTGCGCAATCCGAAGGACATGCGACGCGTCCAGGACGAGCTCGATCAGGTTGTTGGCCGTCATCGCTTGCCCACCATCGAGGATCTGCAATATCTGCCCGTTACGGAATCAACCATACTCGAATCAATGCGCCGCTCCAGCATTGTGCCACTGGCCACCACACACTCGCCAACCAGGTAACTACCACTACCACAGCATAACTTCATTCATATATATATATATATACACACATATTTGCATTGCTCGAGCGAACTCTGGCAGCTATCAGCTCAAATATCAGCTATCAACTAGCGACTATCAACAAACGGTCAGTTATCAGTGAGTTTTGCGTGTGGGCCACGCCCCTTAAACGCCTTCGATTGCTTACGCAAATCCAAATGACTCTGACGAGGTCCGTGCATTCGGTCGTTCATTCACACCATTGTGAATGGCTTTGGCACTGGCAAACTGACAAACTGGGAAACTGGGAAACTGGCTTTCATTCAGATTTTTTGCCCCCCCATGTCAGCTGCAAGCTGCGCGTAGCAAGCCGCAAGCTGCAAGCTGCGCGTAGCAAGCTGCGAGCTGCGTTTCGTTTTCAGTTTCCTTTGCGTCGCAGCTTGGCCCAGTTTCGGTTCTACGCACTTGATACCACCGCTGATTAGGGGCCTTAGCTTAGCTGATAACAGAAGCACGCCACGAGCCACAAATCAATATCAAATAAAACAAAAAAGAAAATGCATCACTCCCGATTGAAGCACACTTGACTAACCCCCAACTCTCTTCCCTTGTTCTCTTCCCTCCCCCTCTCTCTCTCTCTCTCACTCTGTCTCTCTCTCTCTCTCTTGCTCGCTATCTGCGTCTCTCGATCACTCAGAGATGTGGAACTGAATGGCTATACTATACCGGCCGGCTCGCACGTCATTCCATTGATCAACGGCGTTCACATGGACCCGAATTTGTGGGACAAGCCGGAGGAGTTTCGACCCGCACGATTCATCGATACGGAGGGCAAGGTGCGCAAGCCGGAATATTTTATACCGTTCGGTGTGGGTCGTCGCATGTGCCTAGGCGATGTCCTGGCACGCATGGAGCTCTTCCTGTTCTTTTCCTCGTTCATGCATTGCTTCGATATTGCGCTGCCCGAGGGTCAGCCACTGCCCAGCCTCAAGGGCAATGTGGGCGCAACCATAACGCCGGAATCGTTCAAGGTGTGCCTCAAGCGGCGTCCCCTGCTGCCCACCGCCGTCGAGCCGCATCAGGTGCGAAATGTGGGCGCCAACTAAGCGCTGCAACTGCAACAGCGCTTCAGGGTTCTGCAGAGCACGGTTTTGTTCCTAGACAAGTTTTTTTTTTTACACACATATATATGTATGTATATATATATTACAATTCATGGCAAAATACGATTTTAAAAATTTTGCGCATTAAGTTCTTTTTAAGTTTTAGCTTTAAGTTCAAAGCTTTTCAAGGCTAAGCGACAACAACAACAACAACATTAACAGCCTGTCAGCAACAGTGGATAAACATATATATCTGTATATATATATGTACAGATCGTTTCTAAGCAGAGCAATTCGGATATATGTCCAGATGCACATATATTTGTGTGTCTGCATGCTTTGCACACTTAGTTAAGACGCAAACCAATTCTATTCTTTCAACCCCAAGAAGCTGTGTTCAGTTAATTATTGCAATAATTCATTTGTAATTGTATTGCAATAATTATTTAGCAATTTACTTAGCCAAGGTACAATTTTCTGTTTATACATATGAGATAATATTTTTTTTCCTAGCCTTAACTAATTAGTTGATGTTTTTGTTTATTATAAATATATATACATATGTAAATATATATTATATATATATACATATATATATATATTAGCTTAAGGCAGGCAAGCAAAAAAAAACAAACTGTGGTTTAGTTTTATTCACAACACGTAGGAAAACATATTGAGAGAAATTACAATAATAATACAATAATAAAAAAGAGAAAACGTTTTTATATATTTCTTTAGTAAGCAGTTAATGTTTATATATTGTACAAATCGAAGTAGAAGGTTTGCAATTATACAAAAAAAAAACAATCACAAAATGACATCAAACATAGGTAATAATATGTAGATATCTTTTACAAACACCGCTTTAATTATGTTTTTTTTTTTTTTTTTGACTCACAAGCAAATATTTAAAAATATATATTGAAACTAAATTGCATAAAATAAAAATATATATTAGATTGAATTAAAAACAAAAAGTTTATACTTCATGTGCCACTTAATTGATTGATTGATTGATTGGAAACAATTTGAAAATGTGTTAATTGAACATTGCTGTAGACAAAGGCTATTATTTATGTATACACTATTTGTTTCACTAAAAATACCGAACTTGTTATGTACTATATAATATGAGAAGCCAAATTGTTAATTTGCAAAAAAAAAAAAACAAAAAAAAAATGCATGCAAGAAAAAAAAATATAGAAGGCAAATAAATGAAAATGCACACAACTAAAACCTAATCGTGTTTCTGCTGCTTCGAAGGGTTCTGCTGCAGCTCCAGCTGGCTGAAGCGCAGTTTGAAATGTGCCGGCGCCAAAGTAATGCCACACTCGCCATCCATGCTCACATCGCCGTCCAGCTGGATGTGGAAGCGACGCAGAATGCGGCCCGCGAAAAGCGTTAGCATCATGCGGGCCAACTCATCGCCCGGACACATGCGCCTGCCCGTCTGGAAAGGTATAAACTGCGCCGGTGCCACATACTCGCCGTCGTCGCTGAGGAAGCGCTCCGGCCGGAACTGTTCGGGCTGTGGCCATGCATCCGGATTCATGTGTATGGCCCACTGCAGTACGAGTATCATGCTACCGCTCGCCAAACGATAATCAGCAATGGTGATGTCCTGATCCACGCCATGCGGTATGCCCAGAGGCACTACAGATCGGATGCGCTGCACCTCCGAGAGGCAGGCGCGCAGATATGCCAACGGCTCCAATTCGGCCAGCGTTGGTGTCCGACTCAATTTGAGCAGGTCCGCATGCAGTCGCTTCTGGCAGTGCTGCTCCCGTGCCATATAGAGCAGGAACCAGCGCAGTGTGGTCAGCGCCGTATCGACGCCGGCGCCAAAGAGATCGGCCAGCAGATGACGCAGCTGCTCATCGCAATAGAGCTGCGAATATGGCTGTCGCTCGCGCAGAAAATGCTCCAATATGCTAGACGGTTCCGATGGTGGTCGCTGCTCTTGCTGTCGCTGTTCCAGCTGCCTCTCCATTCGCTCGTCGCAGCGATTCACAATTCGATCATAGAGCTGATGCGTCTTGACCTTGCCATCGAGCAGAAAGCGTATGCAGCGCTGGTTGCCCGGCAGATGACGCAGCCAAGGCAAAAAGTTTACCACTCCCGAGACGCCAATCAGCTTGACGCCCTGCTCCTGCAGCTGCTGCAGATACAGCCAGTTGGGATCGTTGCGCTCATAGGTCTCGCCAAAGACCACATCATTGATTATGTTGCCCAGCGTGTGCTGCAAGGCCGGCTGCGGGTCCAGCACATCGTTTTGCTCTGCTTCCGTCTCAAATGACTGCGAGAGAGAGAGAGAGAGCGAGAGAGAGAGAGGAATGGTAAGAGAGTGACAACACAGAGTGAAAAGTGTCAAAAGCGAAAGGGGAAAAACCGAAATAATAAGAAGCAAAAAAAAAGAGAAAACGAAAGACAGCATTGCAAAGCAAAGCAGCAGCAGCAACAACAACAACAACAACAACAGAGAAAAAAAGAGGAGAAAGAAACAAGAATGAACCGCTAACTTATTCAAGCCGAAAATTGCATACCCTAGCAGAGCGGAGTACAACGGAATTGAACTACTCAAGTCTTCCACACAAGCATTCATCATTTCTCAACTGATTGCTGTGAAATATGCCGTTTGATTGAGTAATCCGAAATAGGTGCACACTGCAACAAGGAAACGCACATATTTCAAATTCCATCAAGATTTTAAATACATCATTTGTATCGATTAGGCATGTGTTGCAGATCAAGAATATATATGCGCCTTATGGGACAACAGTTGTTGCCTTCAATGCGCTGCACTCTGCACGACAAATTCAAAGTACCCATTGCAAGGGTATACAAAATTAGCAAATTTAAAATTTATGTGTCGTCGTCGTCGACAGCAGCAGCAGCAGCAGCAACAGCAGCAGCAAACACACAGCGGACGTCGAGTGATGACCACAACGGAAAGTGAATGTCCGTCCGTCCACGAAAGACAGCATCGTCAAATGAGACGAAGACAACGATGACGATCACGATGACGATGACGCGTAGGACCTTCACTTTCATGATTCTTGGAATTTTCTGATCGCGGGCCAGTTAACCAATTAATCAGACTCGAGACTCCAGAACCGAGAGAGACACCGCGAGATCGAGAGAGATAGAGAGACATAGAGAGACAGAGATAGAGAGTGCGAGAGAGAGAGAGAGAGAGAGAGAGAGAGAGAGTCTACTCACCTGGACGCATTCGTTGACGCCGCGACTGATGCGCTGCTCCAGCTGCGCACGCGTTTCGCACTGTTTGCGCGTCATGCCCAGCGCCTTGAGCCACTCGATAAGCTGTCGTCTCTGGTATTTCCAGATGTCGCCGGCAGCTCCAATGATACCTGCAACGAGATGCATAAATATGCACATACATACATACATACATACATACATATTAAAATATGTATAAAGTTAGTAGTTGCTGTATTAAGTCATTTGTATTTGTAATTGTTGTCCTCTTCTTTTTCTCTGTCTTCCCTTAAAGAAAATGAAAGCCTACCAGAAAATCGCAATAAAATCCGGAAAGTTTTTTCCGATTTCTGGAAATAATTTCTGAATTTACAAAACAGAACTTCCTTAAAGTGAAAATCCCTTAATTGATTTCTATTTCACTACTCAGAAACATTTTCTAATTTTTTTTAGAAATATAGTTGTAAAAAAAGAAGCAAATCCTTTGTTTTTTTTTAATTCAGAAAAAATGACAGCAAATTTAGTTCTGCAGTTTCTGAAACTTCAAACGAAATTTGAAGTCATTTTTTTCTTGCTGGATTTTTCTGAGTGTAGCTTACCATAGCCACCCATAATGCCATGCGTTAAATAGAGTGGAGCTCGTGCCGTCAGCTCCTCGTGACGAAGGAACTCACGCACCAGTGTCGCATCCGAGAGCACCACCGTCTGCACCCGGCCCATGTTCAGCTGATAGATGCCTCCATAGCGTTTGGCCAGCGCCTGTAGTGATTTATGCGGCGCCAGCCGGTCCAGGAACGGTAAATAGCCCAACAGGGGCAGGCCCCACGGACCGGGTGGTGTGCGTCCAAAGAGACGAGCATTCCGACGCTGGCAAATCAACGACACGATTATAACGATAATGCCAAGCAGGAGTCCCAGCACGATTAGGCCCATCCGTTCTGATCCATCCATACGATTCTCATCCATAGTGTGCGCCTGCATGGCACTGTCGAATTGGCTAAAGGTGCTGCACTGTGGAACGTCTGTTCGGCAGCGAGGTTCTTCAATTACTGGCATTTCCATGGAAACGTTGAAACGTGTCGGCAGCGAAATGTAATGCAAAACGTCGAAAACGAAGCAGGCAGACTGACAAACAGACAACAGACAGCAGGAACACTGAAGGCCATACCATTCTAGTATATATATAAATGTACACACACACACACATATATATATATATATATATATATATATATATATATACCCGCACTTAGTGCATTAACAAAAAGATTCGCTTCTTCCTTGGCTGACGAAAGTACAAATTTGAAATTCAACCATTGCCGGCAACTGTTAAATGCCATTTACATATATTTTTATGCGCACGCATTGAGGAGGCGCAATTTGTAGTACAACTCGCAGTCGATCGATTGCTGGACTCCAAATCTCTTGCATATTTCTAATTCCTATTATTTTTCCTTTCTTTAAAGCTGGCCTTTTTTTGTGTGATTTTTATTTGTTTTTGATTTGAACAGCTAAGTCGCGGCAACAGATTTCATTATTTGTTTGTGAATTTTGGAAGGAATTTATTTTTTAAGTAAGGGTTCTGCATCTTTATTTTGTATACTCTTGTTAGAAATTTATTTTCAATTAAAAAATATGAAATACGAACTAAAAAAAGAAGGTCTTTTTCGTTTGTACTTTTTATTCGCTTCTTAGAAATATATTTCTTAATATTATTCCCATCTTTAAGTTAGAAAGACATTTTTTCATTTGAAGTCTCAAATAATTTTTTTTTGCTCATATATTTAAAGATAATTTCTAAGCACAGGAAAAACTTTTTGAGTGTACGCACATTGAAGCAGAGCTTTCCGAAAAGCTGCGGAAGAACTGAAAGTGAGACAGGCTGATTCATATTCAGTGGCTCTGTGAATATCAACAATGGAGCACAGAACAAGTTCAGGGCCGATCGGCAGGGGCGTGCCGTTGACTTCTCACTTTGGATCCGGGCCCGGTCACAAAGGACCAGCAAAAAGGCACGGCAACTGGTCACTGGCAACAGGTAACAAGATGTACGAGTGCTATTGCCACAACTGTGTGGCATTAACGTTTGCGAGATTATATTTTTAATGACTTGCCGGCTGACGCTAGCCCATGAATGTGTCTGCCAATGAACAGCAACTTCCATCTACCAGTAACTAGCTTGCTTGTACTCAGTGGAGATGATCATTATGCCGCTAAATTCCGCTAAACTGCTATGGAAATTGAGAGCATTCTCGCATATCAGGAATTTGGAGTGATATCAGTCTCCCTCCCTCTGTCTCTCTCTCTCTCTCAGTTTATATATTAATCTTAATATCTCAACCAGTTATCTATGTAACAAAGTTCCTTCTATGAAGATATTTATACCAGATAAAAAGCTAATATATTATAATTAAATAATCTGACAAGAATTTTACTTAGAGCAAAAAAAACTTTGAAGATTCTATTTAGCCGTTTTTTGCTTTTTTCCTTTCCTTTTTTCTCGATCGCCGAATCATTTTATTGTTGCCAATGCGACTTAGCAAAGGCTGAAGCTTCGAGATCAAACTGAAGTTTCTACGGTGGCTGAGACTGGAACACACTGAGACTGAGACTGAGACTGAGACTCAATGAACTTCCTATGTCTGCCGGCAAAAAAGCCGAAAGAGCAAAAAATCTACGCCATCTGGCATTGGCTTGCTAGCTCAGCACGCTTGAATCGGCCACAGGTTCAACACAGCAAGATCATTGGCCGGCCAACATCCTATGGAAAGGACATGAACCCGAGTAAGTTCCAGAATTGGGCTTGTGCTGTGTTATTTTTAAACCATTCATTTTGTCTGCCCCTAAGCGATCAGTGGCTGGCGAGTGGCAAAAATTGTGAAACTTCGAGAATTTGAAACTGCTGCAAAAAAAATCGTTTGTAAAATCGTGCGCCACACACACACACACACACACACACACACGCATATCCCCATTTATTTATTTAATGCTCTAATGTCTAATCAGCGGATTGCGCATAAAAATTTCGGTTCGAAAATGGGGGCAGCTTCGACTTTTGCTTAGTGCGGCTCACGTGGCGTATGCGCGTTCTTCTTATCATTTCAACATTCTTTAGTAAGTACTCGCTTGTGCTTGCACATACATATGTGTAAGGCATGTGAGCTTGTGTAAATTTCATAAAAGCAACTTTTATTACAATTGCAACAGCAACAGCAACAGCAACAACACACAACCAACAAACAAAACAACAACAATAACAACAATAACAACAGTAGCAGCACCCGCGACAATTCTTTCTCGCTAGCTACACTGTTTCTGATATGGGAGGGCATGCATAGCCGGACCATTTGTCAGCAGCGGGCCTCCAACTCCTCTACCACCACCCACCACCCACCACCCTCTGCACCCAGGCATTCTTTGGCATCGCCAATCGATGTGTGTGTTTGCTTTTTATATAAATAATTTCGAAAGCACAAGCCAGGAAAATATGTCAAGGTAGTTTGCATGTTTTATTTCTTAACCCAATTTTCTCATTGCGCTTCACATTTGCTGTTGATATTTATATATTTATATACGCTGCCGTTGTCAATATTCTATGTACACACACACACACACACACTCCAAAGTATATTAACACATATGCTTTGTGGCACATTCTGAAACGCTTGTCACTACCCAAATATGCAGCGTCAGATATTTGACCATTAATGGAACGCATCTCGCATTTGCTCGCATTTGCTCGCATTTGCTCGCATTTGCTCGCATTCGCATTGCACTCGCCCCGCCCAAAGTCCAAGGTTGTGCGATGTAAGTATCAAAATTACTACGAGGGCTCAGTACCTGGTCGACCTTTTCAGATAGCATAGCAAAGTTACCCGGCAGCACATTCATTTTGGAAGACATTTGGAAGGCATTGATCGTTATGCAATGTTTTGCCAGACGTATTAAATATGGTACTGATTTTTTGTTGGTTAATTGCTGTTCTGAAGATATACAATTATTATATGCTCTTCTTTGATGCCATTCACATTTGCTTTTAGTTTATATATTGTTTTTGTGCTTTTTATATCTGTAAAACTTAAACAGATATTATTTATTCATATTTTTTATTATCCTTAATTTTAGTACAATTTTCTTATTTCCTGTCTTACCTCTTTTGCCACTCTGTTCACGGTCACATCCATTTCCACGGTATTATAAACTTTTCAACTTATAATTGCAAATTCAGAATCGATAAGGACATGAAAATTACAATTAATGTGGGTTTTTTCTTTGTCTTATTTAAGAAGTCATAGCATAATCAACATACTCAAGATAAAAGAAGTTGTTTTTAAGTTACTTTCCTGAATTTGTATAATATAATAATAATTTCTTTATTACAAAAAATATTTTATTGGGTTGATATGGTTATTAAATAAATAATTATAAAGCTTATATGGTTATATGGTTATTAAAGCAACGTCTGCTGAATAGACTTGGAAGTCCATTTCAATAAAAGCTTGATTTTATAAAATAAATGTTTTACATTTCTACATATTTCTGGCAATAAACCATATATGCTTTCCTTATAATACACTTTTACAATATCATTATATTAAAAGCATTTCTTTTTATAATATGAAGAACTATTAGTCAAAAGTGAGCTTTAAAGTTACGTCATATTAAGGAAAAAACAGACAAGAAACCCATTTTTTATCTTAATTACACCATTTCTAAATATTTGCTAACATAAAAGAATTAGCTTGACAAATACCTAATTAATAAAAATATTCAAATTAAATAACAAATTCGTGTGATATAGTTTCTTAGATGTCAAACATATATTTGTATTTTTAATTGGCTAATATATTAATTAATAAAGCTCGGACATGTTACATAAAATATGCATAAATGTTCATAAATGTTATTTATATTATAAAAGCGAGTTTTTTCCTCTGCTTAAATATGGGCAAAATGAAAAGAGAGAGAGAGAGAGAGAGAGGGAGAAAGGCAGCTGAAAACAGAGAGTAAACAAATAAATCAAATAATTGAATCCATCCATTTTGATGAGGAAAACTCGCGAATATATGACATGAAATTCAAAAATTAATTTTGACATAAAAACATTCAATACTCTGTTTTGAGCTAGTTTTGAAAGATCAAACGGCACGCAAATCGTGGTATTTCCCCCATGTAACGTCAAGTTCATAGAAAAATAACGAAACACGATTAATAAATATCTCTGAGATGCAATTGCGCATTTGTAGCTGTTGCTGCTTGTCTGCATAATGTTTATTGGGTTTCTTTTTTTTTCAACTTTTCAACTTTTGCGCAAAATGAGTGCTATTAGCGTACAAAAATAACTTCAAAATTTTACAATACCTTGACATCTTTCATAGACAAAACGAGCATTAATTTAACTCATCTAACAAGAACGTGTATGCGTACTAGATGTTTGTAATGATTAAGAACAGCAGTGGCGACAGCAGTAGCAGCCGCAGTCGCAGCGACGTCGGCTATAAATTACATAAACAAAAAACAAACAAAAAAAAACAAAAACAAAAAACAAAAAAACAGAACAAAAACAAAAAGCAAATTATTTTAATTTGGTCACATTTTTATTTCATTTCGATTTCGATGGCTGGCCAATGCACTTGGCAGCCGCAACCCGGGTCCGGCCCGAACTTATCTCTAGTTAGTTGCTGAGCATTTGCTGCACAAATTAGCATAAAACACACACATACAGTGGGTATATGTTTGTATATATATATATATATATATATATGTGTGTAATATGTAATATGTATGTAATATGATTTGAATCAAGCAATTTACAAATTGCAACTGAAAAGTTCTGCCCGGTGTTGAGGTACCTGGGTTTGTCCCAAGCTGACGATTACGCTGATGCTGTCTGTGTCTGAGTCTGGGTCTGAGCCAAAAAAAAACCGAATCGAACCGATCCGAGCCGAGCCGAGCCGAGCCGAGCAGTGGCTGAGCTACACAACAGCAAATTGTTGTTGCCGTTGCAATGGCGCGCAGTTCAACGGCTTTTGCGCCATTTTAAGATCAATGCACCCCGCTGCAGCAAACGCTGACTCTGGCCGGGTCTAACAATTAAGCTTTGCTGCTGCCGTGCACCACCGGGCGCAGGCGGGGGCCCGGCCTGACTCGGCCCAGTGGCAGTCTAGGCCAGGTCTGAAGCGGGCCTCAATCGCAGCAATCGAATTCGCAGTTGCGCTGGCAAAAAACCTTGCGCATGAACGAATCCATGGACATGGACACACACTCACTGGCAGTCGACGTTGCCGTAAACATCCCTCACAGCCCCGCCAATAAAAAATACCCCTTGCGGCCAATTGGCCAACCTGTCAGGCCGCTGCCACCTTCGTTGGCTTTAATCCAAAATTAAGAGCTCACGGGAATTTTGTTTTGATTGGTTTTTTATTCGGGGATTTTTTTTTTGGATTTTCTGAATTTTTGAGATGCGAGTATGCAAAAAATGCATTTCGAATGTAAAATGGAGACCGGGCTGCGTGTCTAGCCGGTTACTGTTGCCGGTTGACAAATTGCCAACTCAACTTGTTCTGACATTTTTATATGAGTTGTTGTTGTTCTTGCTTGTTGTTGTTGCTGTTGTTGTTGCTGTTGCTGCTCATGCTGCTGTTGGTCGTCCAATGAATGGTGCAACATTCTAATTTAAATTGAGCTGTAAACATTGTTTCAACACCTGTTAAATAGGCACACAATAACACAGTAGAAGAGACGTTTTCGTTCTGTAATGAAGTCATCAAAAGAAATAAGTCAATTTGTTAATTTATTTAATGTCAATGCAACAAAAACATACAAAAAATTAAAAAAAAACCAAAAAAAAAAAATTATTTAAAATAGAAACGAATATTCAAGCACAGTAAAATTCAAATTGCAAGCTAAAAATAAAATCTTAAGTTTATGCATATAAAAATTACTAGATATCACTTATTTTATTTTTTTCTTAAATACCAAAGTTAGTTCAACATTTTAACGTGGATTGGGGAAAACCCAGAAGAAAAAACCCAATCAGACTAAAAGTAGAAATGACGTAAATAGTTGCAGTGTTCATATTTGTACGAATGCTAATTAAGCCAATTAAACTTGTCGTCCTATCATGTGATAACATTTTGATACAGTCTTTAAATTATCTAAGTGTGTTTAGTAGCATTAACATTGAAAATACCAAATGTATTGACAGCATAGATACATAGGTTGATCTTTTAAATATTGTCTATCGATTACACAGGGAATCAGGGAAGCCAAATGGAATATATATGTTAGGAATGGCAGTAAAAATCGCTTCAGCTTAATGATAGGTTACGTTACACAGCTGTTGTCCAATAAACCCAACTGACTTAGGCCAGAATTAGCCTGTTGTGCTACCTTATTCGGATTATACTTCATTTTCCTGACCCTAGGTGGAATGACAGTATCAGGAGGGGCTCGAACCGGATGCATTAATAGTTTTTTGCAATTTTGGTTTGACTTCAATTTTCTTGCAGAGTTAGTTTCTAAGTCACTGGGGATCATCTCGATACAGAAATGTAATGGAAACAAAAATGACGTCAATGAATTCCTTAAAATAGACGAGTGTTTAATTCAGCAAAAAGAAAGCCAGTTGAACATCGAGATGAAACGTCGTATTCTCTGAGCTATTTGTAATAGTTTTGGTGCTATTACAACACCAACACTCGGTGGTATTTGGGCAGATCGGCGAAGTGGCTTAGTGCTTGTCACCTTTGCTAGTTGGTTTGTTTCATAATGTAATGCCCGTTTTGCAATGACTCAGCACATTTCATGCACGATTCGAATTACCAACAAAAGATTTGGCCGTCCAACTTGGTAAAGGTTCGATGTATTACTACTGCAAGCAAACAAAAGAAATATGTACGACAGTAGTAATAATAAAAAAAAAGAGAACAAATTACAAATACACTACACACCACAACATTGTTGTAGTCGGCCAGTCGTCTTAAGCTGAGAGCCACAGAAAAAGACCTAGCCGGGCCGGACTTATGTGGAGCAACAACGTTTTATGCAAATTTCAAGGTTCTGCATTGGTTGGGTCAACGAATCGTGTCTATTTAATGCCGCTGTTGATGTCGATGCCGATACGAAATCAATTGAATCGAATTAAATCAAATCAAATCAAATCGAATCGAATCAAATCTAATCAATTCGATTCAAATATGAGCGCCTTAATCGCTAATAACATGCCAACTAATCATCGCCATATATCAATAAAAACGGCTGAGGCAACTTGACAAAGACAACATGGCTGGATTTGATTTTGTTTTCAATATCGATTTCCTATTGAAAGCGTTCATTGATCTTTGATGTAAGTGCTACTGCTAGAGTGGAATTCAAATGCTTGGATGAGCTGGCCATTACAAATGTCAACCCCATTCAAGGCCATATTTACTATTTACAATTTATGACTGAGCTTCCTACTAGGGCAGTAGAAATATGTCTGAAGGTCAGCCAGCTTGTCCGTAAAGCACCATGGACCATGGCAATAACCTGACAAATATGCGACAAACAACAAACAAGCTGACAATGCTGACCATGTCCCCCAATACGGCTTAAAGGGCCAACATATTTACAAGCAAATGTACTATGTAACTTTTACAATTAACAACTATTGCAATTAATTGGATTTATCGTATTGACTGTATAATTGGAATAAAGATCATTTTAATTTATTGATATGAGTTGAAGCGATGGAAGCCTTGGACTAGGCATTGGCTAATGTCAACCAGGATCGAACGCATTCGTTGACAAGCTCAATGAAACATTGATTTTGATTGTGTAACGCACCATGGGGACTCCATTGAATACATGTGTGTGTGTGTGTGTGTATGTGTGTATGTGAGTAGTGTATATATGTGTATATGTGTAGGTGAGTAGTGTGTATGCGAGTGCTAATCTCATCTCAGTCATTTCTATTTACATGAATTGCGCTTGAGCAATTACAATGTCATCCATTGACAACTCAATTACATCGATAAATTTCAATTCAATTCTAATGTGACACTTGAATAACAAATGCACTAAGCCACAACAACATGTTGCGCACCACAACACAAAACACACAGCCAGACAGATCGAATGGCAGATACCCTAAGAAAGGATTTTCACACACAAATCGGCTATTGCTCTATTTTTTTCAAAATATTGTAAAGATTTTCAATTAAAAATAAAATTTGTAATTTAATGCTTAACATTCATTTATGACGAAAGATTCTTCTGATGTTGTCCATGTCGATATTATCTAATTTATTTTTAAATTAATAGAAATAAAGTGGCTTAAAGTGAATAAAATAAAACAAATAGCAACATTTATATGCTAGTTAACAATATTCTGCAAAATTTGCCAAGCCTCATGAATGAAAATTCTTGGCCAGTCCACAGGTCGTACATTTTATTTACTTTATGTGTATGGCCAAAGACTTGCGATTGCACTTGATATCCCTGAGATACGGGGAAGCACATTACGCCTACGCATCACTGTGGTTAGGTCTTGGTCTTGGTGAGGAGGGGGATGCGTTAACAAAGGCCTCGCATTATATAAACTGACAAAGCAACTTCAATCAAATTGACAAACGATGGCGACGCATGCTAATCAAAATCAAAATGCAATTGCGTATTTAATGTCCCAATGCGAAGTCAATATAAATGCAATTGCAATGCATATGTGTGGGTGTGGCAGTGTGGCAGTGTGGCAGTGTGTCAGTGTATTGTTAATTGAAAATGTAAGTGATTACGCACACGTGACCAATGGAACAGGTGATACTTGCTTAGTTTAGTTTAATCTTTTTGCTTATGTTCTCATTAGATAAATGCCAAATAGAGAACAGCGCAGGGAGGTGTTCCAATAACCTTCAGCATTTTTTATCTCCTCTCTAAGATCTCAACACGTACATACCGACATATACAGTCAAATCACCTTATATATTTGTATCTTTATTATTATTAAACTAAATAAAATTTCATATTAATTTGCACATTTGCTTAGCTAATCCATATTTAGTGGGCCTTAATTCAACTTTTCCAATTGTAAGTATTTTAATTAATATAATTTAAATTTGGTTTTCATCCCACCTAAGTTATTGAAATATTCTAAGCTTACTTTTGTATGTATACTTTACTGTATGATTTGGATATAGATAGATGTATGATTAATACTTCATGTCTAGTTAGGCAATCTATGAACATTTTTAATTATGAACTATTAAGTCTGTTTACAAGTTTGTCAACTCAGACACAGATTAAGCCTTATTATCCGCACATATTTTGCGGTAATTAAATTGAAGTTTATTTAAGCTAGTCAATTTCCCTGTTAACAAGAACACGAGAATTGTAAGCAGGTGCTGCTGCTCGTTTGCTGGTCGTTTGCTCGTTTCGGCTTGGTCCAAATTTGTGGACAGCTTTCGTGGCAACTACAACTTCTGCAACAAATCAAAAATTCTTGCCACCGCTGACCTCCGGCGGGCATTTATTGCTGATGACCCGGGGCCGGGTGCGGAGTAGCAGGCAGGTACATTAAGCATTTAACAGGTAAGAGCAGTGGGGTGCCAGGCACAAAGTCTCTGCCTGCTCCCTGGTCCCAGTATTTCCAGCTGCTGGCGATTTTCACCTTATGCCAAAATTGACGCTTGAACACACACACACACACACACATGAAAAGACACCAACACACACACACACACACACGTGCAAACAGACTGTACGTTTTTTGAGGCCAAATTTAATTGCAACAACGACAGCCACGACGTTCGGCATGAAATGTAGAAAATTGGCAACTGTGCATGAGAGCAGCTGCCAAGTGGACAGCGGTGAGTGGAGCGGCCAGTTGGAAATGTTGGAATGGATCGCACAGAAAGTCGCCAACATCAGCATCAGCATCAGCATCAGCATAAGCATTACCATCATCCGCAGCGGCAGCTACAACAGAAGCAGCAATGGGCGGCAACTGCAATGGGCGGCAGCTTTAATAAATGCCGAATTCTGTGTCTGTTGTGTCGCGTTGCTTTTCTCATTATTGTTTTATTAAAATGTTTTTTATTTTGTTGCATTTTTCATATTTTGTATTTTTCTCGTATTTCAGCTACTTTCGCAAAATAATTGGCATCAATTTGCCCAAAGAGACGACGCAGAATGCATTTCCATGTCGAGCATATAAAAGATCAGAATGACCAAAAAAGTGAAACAGGCCAGTCTTACACTCAAGCAGATTACCCCACCGCCCACTTGCTAATTCTTCCGTCTATATCTCTCTCTCTCTCTCCCAGTTTTGTGACAAATTTGTAACATACAATTAGCCAAATTAGTTTTTTTATGAAATGGCAAGGCTAATGCCGTGTGGCCAGAAAGAGCTGCCAACTCGACCCCAGCTCAGGATATGCTTCATATGTAAAATAAAGCATAGGTAGGGAGAAGAATTCTGAGAACTGCAGCTTAGCGACATGGTCAAATGACAAGTTGGTTCAGTGGGTCGTTCAACTGGTTGCTTGACGTTAAGCTACTGCGGCTGCTGCTGCTGCTGCTGTTGCTGTTGTTGCTGTTGTTGCTGCTGTTGCTGTTGCTGCTGCTGCTGTTGCTGTTGCTGCTTTTTCGTCTGCTGGCGATGCTCGGTCGTTGACCGCTGGCCTACAACTGTAGGCTATGGCTCAACGTACCGCAACTTGGGCCAATACATAAACCTTCAGTGCCCCACGACGCCCACACAAGCCACAGCTACAACAACAGCAGATATACTGTTTCTATCATTTATCCCCCTCTCTCTCTCTCTCTCTCTCTGTCTCTCTCTCTCGCTCTATCTCTTTCTATATCTCTCGTTTTCTTTCGCTTTTTACATTCTAATGGCGGCAGCATTGATTTTGAAAAGTCAGTCATTAAGTCAATGCGTTTTCCGGTCACTGTGCCAACGACATTGTCTCACATGCGATCCATGCAACAGCAACTTACACACAACCAAACAAACAAACAATCAAACCCACACACACACACACACACACACACACACACACACATGCACACACACACGCACAGATCACTAGCGAGATCAATGCACTGGCTGGCTGTGTTGACAGTGAGGTTATTGCTTAATGCAGCGGCGCATTGCAAAAAGGTTAGAAACAACAACAATAACAACAGCAGCAGCAGCAGCAGCAGCAGTAACATTAGCAACATATAACCAACAACAACATCCGCAACAGCAAAAATAAAAACCATCCACAACAATAACAACAACAAACCCGGCCTGGCAAGTGGCTTACCTACATTCCCAAATGCAGCTGTGTTGGTGTGAATTGCACACACAAGACGCGACGCCCCCACGGCAGCAGCAGCAGCAGCAGCAGCAGCAGCGGCAGCGGCAGCAGCGCTGCAAGCGGATCAGACGTCAACGTCGCACGACGGAGTTCATTGACTTTTGCGCAAACGCACAAGCCTCCAACTCCAATTCAATGCACATAACGCGCCACTCACGTAGGCCGTCAACTTGTCCAACAAGTTGGGTAGACGACGCAGCGGCAGCAGCGGCAGCGTCAGCAGCAGCAACAGCAACAGCAACAGCAGTAGCTAACGATGACGTTGCTCTCCCGCTCGCTCTTAGACTCCGTCTGAGTGCGTCTGTCTCTGTTACTCTTTCATACTTCGTCACTGTCCCTCTCTCTATTTGTCTGTCTGTCAATCAGTCTGTCTAGCTTCTTTCTTCTTTTTTTTGCACAGTTTAGTTACGCAGGATAAGCGCAACAGCGTCGTTATCAACAGCAACAACACTAGCAGCAGCAGCAGCAGCAGCAACCGCCTCAACGGCGATGCCCATGGCAGCGGCGTCAATGCGTCTCAGTTGCAACGGTCAATGACCGACCGACTAAAAAGCACACACACACAGACAGACAGACACACGCACAGACAGACAGACAGACACGCAGTGTCGCACATACATGTTGCTGTTGCTGTTGCTGTTGCTGGCATCGCTGCCAAAGCTGCTGCCGCTGTTGCTGCCGCTGTCACTTCCGAGGCAACAGCAACAGCAACAGCGCTTTTGGCAGCCGCAAAATCCTTGCCGTTCATTTACATTTTAAACGACGCTGTTTTCGATGTTGCTGCTGCTGTTGTTGTTGTTGCTGTTGTTGTTGTGGTTGCTGCTTCAATGTCAAGGAAGTTGAGCACACGCGACTTCCTTATGCGCTGCACACGAGCAACCGCAACAGCAGCAAAATTTCACGCATGCGTCGCAGTCATGACTCAACCTCAAAGTCGAGGAGCATTCACAGTGGTCCGCATGCGCAACAAATGCAGCGAAAATCAGCTGAGCGCCAATAACTTCAGATCGTACCCACTGTGCGACTGTGTAGGCAAAGCTCTCTCTGCTCTAGTCTGCGTGTCTGTCCGTGTCTCTTTAAATCATCCGTCCGTCCGTTCGTCTGTCTGTCTGTCTGCTTGCCTGACAGTGTGTGAGAAGCATTTGAAATGCGCGTCTCCGCTGCCACTGCCGCTGCCACTGCCGCTGTCTCTGCTGCCGCTGTCTCCGCAGCTGCTGCTGCTGCTGCTGCTGCGTGACGGCTGCCGGCAGCAGCGTTGACTTGTAAACAGAAAAGTTCGTAAACCTTTAAAAGTGAAAGTAAAATCGGACGTAGACCTACATATACAAATGTAAAAACGCGGCGACTGCGATGCGTCGCTTGTGTGCCTGTATCTGTGTATTGCTGTGTGCGTTTGTATGCGTGTGTGCCAAGAAGCAGCTGCCAAACCAGAAAGCAACACACACGCACAAGCCAACACATAAAGACTTAATGTTGGTGTTGCTTTTGATGTTGCTGTTGCTGTTGCTTTTAGTGTGACTGGCAACGAACGACGCCAGCAGCAACAGCAGCAACCTCCGCAGCAGCAGCACCAGCAACATTCCCGCGGAATTCCCAACTACCGCTCCCGGCGCCAGTTACCTGGCGCTAGAAACGAAAGACTTTTATGATACAAACTTAAAAACAGCACTAAACTAATGGGGCTAATTAAAATTTGGCTTGCAATATTTATAATTAGATTATTTATATATATATTTTTTTAAATACTCCTCAAAACTTGAATGGGTTTCTTTATTTATTTTATTTTATTTATTTTATTTACAAAAAATGTATCAACACCTATTTTAAATTTTAAGATTCTGTAACATTGTGACAATTATGTATTTTGTTTCATCTTTCTTTTATGTAAAACTGTTAACCCAATAAAATACTTCTACATTCTATAAATTAAACCATTAATGTGATTTTCTGCATGTTCCATTTAATGCTAGTACAACTCAAAGACTTAATTAAAACTTTATAATTATTTTCAAAATCGAAATGATGAAAAACACAAACGGAAGAAAGAGTTTGCAGAATATTTACTTTTGTAGGCCAGTATCACCACTCATCTACAATCAATTTAGTTGAATGTGCTCAGAACGATTTTCTTCCACGTGTACAGCTTCATCGGGGGTCTATCTATTGCCCACCAAAATTAACATTGAATTCGGAGTGGCTCATTCTGAGATCTGTAGTTCTATTCGCATGGAAACAATTTGTTACTGAATAAATTTGTTAATATTTGTAAATAGTTGAGTAAAATACACATAAAGCTTACCTACAACTTGAATTGAGACTCCAGATCAATTGTCCAACGATAAACAACAACAATGATCCCACACAAATCAAATGCCAGCGACTGCCACACTATAAAAAAAAAAAAGACTGGAACCTGGCCATCATTGAATGAACTCCTCTTGGCTCCTGTCGCAACAACAACATCTGCAGCAGCAGCAGCAACGACAACGACAACAGACAACAACTTCCTGTCGATACCGTTACGTATGCATTATGAGCAGTCAAAGCACAAGCGGTGAATTGTATTGCGCAAACAACAGCAACAACAACAACAGCAACAGCAACAACAACAACAGCAACAGCAACAACAACACGAAACCATTACCCACCCCAACAATAATGCGTTGGGATCAAAAGCCAATAAACTTTATATGTATTCAATGAATTTGGCTGTTTGACTGGAGATGTTGCTGCTGTTAATACATATCTGTTGTTGTTGTTGTTGTTATTGCTGTTGTTGTTGTTGTTGTAGTTGCTGCTGCTTTTGTTCATATATTTATTTTTAGTAACTTTCACGTTCGGCGAGCGGGCGGGTGATCCGCAGTTGGGCCAGTCAGCAGACTGATCGCTGCTGCGACAGCCGGCCGGTCGTCGAGGGTCAAAAACTTTCCTCTTCAACGTAGCAGCAGCGTCAGTACCAACAGCAGCATCTGATCAAATTTTCAATAGTACAGTCAATAAGCTTTAAAAAAAAAAAAAAAACAAATAAATTGTATCTACATTATATAATAAGCCGAGACCGCAACAATAACCGGCAGCGGCAGCAGCAACAGCAAAGTCAGGTTAAACAGCTGATCTGAGAGACATAAAAGGTTGTCAACCCCAGGCAGTAGCAATAACAACAATGCATACAAATTAAAAAAAAAAAAATTAAAAAATAAAACCAAAATAAAAAACATATACACACAAATACAACTAAAAAATTGGCATTTCATTGGCCCTGGCCAGTTCGGATGGAGGTGGGCGGAAAAGGTCATCGACGTCGCACCGGAAGCGTGCCAAAAATATCAAAATCTCTAAAAATAAAAACGGGCTCACACACACTTGATTTGCCAATTGATAATATGTAAGTGTTGTGTGCTGTGCGCTAATATCGCGTATTGGCAAGTTGACCACAGATACGACAAATGTTTGTGTCTAATACAATACTAAAGATAAAGATAAAGATAGAGAAAGAGAAAAAAAGAAGCAGAAGCAGGGCTCAGAACAGCTGATCGGTCAGCATTCAAAACTCACGTTTTCTACCACATACATTGAGAGAGCTGCCGTTGCCGTTGCTGTTGTAGCTGTTGCCGTTGCCGTTGCCGTTGCTATTGTTGGCGTTAGCGTTGCTGCTAAGTGCTTGTTGTTCCTGGTTGCATATTTGGCATATTGAAAGCGGCCAAGCGGCCAACTGGCGAAGCCACCAAGCGCAGCAATAAACTTCAAAAACTCAACGGTCAACGAACTCGTCGCTGGCTTTAAGCCAAGACGCTGGCGATGTCTCTGCCGCCGTCACAGTCGCCGTCGCAGTCGCTGTCGCTGTCACCGTCACAGTCGTTGCCGCAGCAGCAGCAGCACCAACACATTTGCCAATCTATAGCAGAGACAGCGTGGAGAACGTTGACCATTTGGAAGCCGCTGGGTCTGCGCTGTTGTTGCTTCAAAGCCAGCATCAGCTGCTGTCAAGCTCACAGCTGGTGGGGCAACCTTAATAAAAAAAAAAAAAAAAAAAAAAATTTAAAAAAAAACCACAGCCACCTCTCACATTGGCCCAAATGAAACGTCATAGGCAAACTCTCGCTTCTTCACTTTTTAGTAGGTCTTTCGCTTATGTGATTTCAATATGTAAGCAATGCCATTGAACTCCGCTGACTTCTTTTTACTTTACCAAGAGATAAAAAACTAGCATTCTGAAGAGCATGCGAACAATTTTCTAAATGTTATTTATGCACTGTGGTTTTTTTTGTTGCAACTATATATTGTACATAAGAAGTAGGTAAATGGCTTATAATTAATTTTAATTTAAGCTTACACCTCCAATATCTTCAGTTAGTTAAACACTGCTGGGATACTTTCTGTTATATTTAATTTGCATAAATGATAAATATATAAAAATGCTAAAAGTATATCTTAATTAAGTTTATTATTTAAATAAACTTGCTCGTCTCTATGATCTTGTACCTCTTCGACTTGTTACTCCTTGATAACATTTAACTATGGCATCGATCACCAAAGAATTTTTAGTAAGAGAAATCGTTGTCAAATAATCGCAGCTCAAATATGTCCCTCGACCATTTACAATTTTTTATTTTGTATGTATGCTTGTAGTATACGTAGCTAAAAGCTCAGAACAAATCTATTGTGTATATACAAGAACTGGAATTGATATTATAATGATGTAAATCAATCTTAGAAAGTCACACACACACACACGCAGACAAACACACATTTATAGAACCAAAATCAGCTGGACAAAAAAAACGAAAGCTAAAGTTTTTAAACCTTCAGTGGAGCGCAGCGGGTCGACGGCAATGTCAGCAGCAGCGGCAACAAATCCAAGATTCTTTCTAACATATTGACGATCGGCCAATGGCTTATGGCTTATGGCTTATGGCCGATGGGCCATAGTTGATAGCTGATAGCTGATGCGGTTGTCGGGCTGTTTGGTAAATAAACCATTTCACCCGGCGAGAAAGTTTTTGATCGGTTTAATGGTTGCCGTTGCGCATTTGTATCAAATGGATCGCATAGATAAGGGTAGAGGGGAGTAGACATTAAATAAGAGGGGCTGCCAAAGCATGCGTCCTGTGCAGGAAGTGCCAACAACTGACAGCTGGTAGTGCATTGACTCAGAGCTATAGAGCTGTGGCCAATCACTTATACGCACCGGATTCAGATTAAGATAGACATATGAATTCTGGCTGCTCGCTTGGCTGATTCGCTGGCTAACTGGCTAACTGGCTAACTGGCCAACTGGCTAACTGGCTGGCTGACTGGCCGACTGGCTTGGCAAGAATTGCTTTTTTCTTTACACCTCAAGCGCTACAATAATAAAACTATGTACATATGCATGTCACATATCAACATATACATATACATACTAAAGCATTCATGCAACATGTGAAAAATCCCCTACAAAACGGCTCCAATAAAGTTGAACAGTGCAAAACGAAGCCGAGCCGAGCCGACCACCGGCGTTCGGGCCAGTCGCCTTTACATACCCTATACAAATAATAAGGACTTAAAAAGGTATAATCAATTTTGTACATTTTGATGTAAATAACATTTTATACTTGTAGTTTAGTGCTCCTGTATTGGGCCCGTATGAAGTTTATGTAAAGGATCACAATGAAATAGTCCAAAGAAGCTATGGAAAACCGCCTAAAAAGGGGGGGCGAAAAAGTAATTAAGGAAAATAAATATAAGTTTGCATGTATATTGAATATACTATATACATGTATATATATATATATATATATATATAAAGTAAGAGTTTAAATCGAAAACAGTCATCTGTAGTTGGTCATAGATTTCAGATAACTTTAAGCCAAAACAACGAACATTAAATATAAAAATTAATGGCTTTATAAAAATATAATATTTAAAATTAAGTATTTAGCTCATAAAAGGACTATGCCCATTTTAAACACACTAATATTCAATACAAATCTTTTTGTTAATTTGTTTGTAAAAATCAACTGTAGTTTTCAAAAGTGATCAGTGAACAGTAATCAACTAAAGCTTGTAGCACTTGGAAAATATGCCAAAAAAAATATCAAACAGGGTATTCGGAATTCGAGCTGGGTCGACTAGAGCATTCTTAGTTGTTTTTACCTGTTTTTTTTTTTTTTTTTTTTGTAAAGACACTTTAGTTTATTGAACTTTTGTGCTGCATACTTTGAGCCTCAGCTGAGCCCAGCTTGGCTTACCTCGGCGACTTCACACGCTCATGCGTTGGCGTCAACGTTGAAGTTAACGTTGACGTTGTTGCAGTGGTAGTGCTGGTGGTGGCGGTGGCGGTGATGCTGGTGGTGGCGTTGCTTGGTTCAATTCAGCCTCCCCCAGCAGCGCCTTGCCTCCTTCTCGCCAGCAGCTCCGCTATTGCGAATGCCTAGCCTCGTTCGCAGCTCATTTTATACAAATGGCCTTCAAAACGATAATTCAAGCGCTTAAATTGTATCTACACTCTTTGCAAAGTTTATTCAACTCAGCTGCGCTTGGGTGCTGTCAAGATGCTGAGCACTCAACAGGCGGTGCATTCAGCGGGGCAAAGAAAGGGTTCCAGCTCAAATTTATGGGGGTTGGATGCGAACAGCGAAAAGCCCTGGCTGGGGGAAACTTTCCTGCCATCACATTGAGAACAATAAAGACGCGTCCCTAGCATCTCGGAATGGCCAAAGCTTCAGCTGATGACTTAAAAGAAAAAAAGAAGAAAAAAAAAGAAACAAGTCACCTTCCACAGTCGCAGGTAATATACATAATGGACACACAACCGAAAGCAACGGCAAATGTGAAGATTATTGCCGTAACTCAGGAAATCATAAATCAAAATGCCGCTTGACCCATTTGCAAAAACCCTATATGCTTACTTACATTCATACATACTTATGGAGTGCGATCCTCACCTTAGGTTTTTGCTTTCTTTTTCAGATAGTCTCTCTCTCTCTCTTGGCAACCGCTTTTTAGGTTAATCCCTTATCTGATTGCCTATTGCACATCCTGTTAACCACAATCCACACAAAGGCGCCTTATTTGTGACAAAAAAAAAGGTTCAAAACCAATAAAATTGATAGTTATTGAGTTTGGTGTATCGTAAAACAATGTTATTATATCCGTGAAGATGTATCTACATGCATACTCCGATTTCACTCATATATTAAACCCAAATATTTCGAATTTAATAAGCTTCAATTAAAAAGTATATCCCAGAATAATTTCTAAGAATTGCTTGCTAATTTCTAAACGCTTCAATTTTTGGATCTCCTATCGAAAATTTCATGTTATTTAAATAGGTGCATCGCATTTTGGCTTTATAGATATTTATATATAAAATTTGTTTTTTGGTAATTATGTTGGTACAGATTTTGCTGTAAATTTCTCCAAATAATTAAAAATATATAAATGCATACTAAAACACTTACTTAGTATTAAGCTATAAATATATGATACACTAACTAAGCGATACAAAAAATAAAATTTGTACATAGAATTCGTATAAAGAGAATTCTTTTGCATGTCGCGTGATCTAATCCAATATATTTGAGTGGACAAGGAAGATTCTTTGTGCAACTCCAAATATTGATATGGTATTATATTCACTTGACTTACTTTTAACATTAGCCGGCCCTCCTTTCAGTGGAACAGTCTAAGTTTCTTGTATCTTGTATCTTTCATGTTTTGCACATGCATATGAATATCATCAAATTATTAAGTATACGTACATATTCGAAAACCAGAGACAAAAGCGATTATTTAATTTAATTTTAATTGGAGAAAGTGCAAAGCCTCAAACACACACGCGAACGCATTGGAACCAAAAAAAAAAAAAAAAAATTAATAAATAAATAATAATAAGCTTGTGGGCCCACAACCAAAATTAAAACAAATCCCAAAATAAAACAAAAAAAAACATGCAGCAAAAAAAAAATCACAAAAAAAATTAAAAACGCTTAATCTATCCACATTACAAACGCATTCGGATGATAAATTATGAATGTTGACACCGAGCAGCGATCATCGAACACCGAACAGCGCCAAACCAAGCCAAAGACGGCAAACAACAGCAAACACTTGAACGCATTGGATTTTAACCAGTTTCGAATTGAAAAATGAAAATAAATAAATTTAATGACCGCAATGCCAACGAAATGCAAACAAAAATCAATATAAAATCAAAATCGAACAAAAAATTTCTACTTATGCAAAGCAGAAATATTGCTCAAAGTGGCACCGCTGTAGGCGACCCTAAAATCATGTCACAATATCTGCCCAAAATGATCGTAAAAAAAAAATAATAATAAAAAATAAAAAAAAAAGTGAACAGATGGCGCAGCCGCATTCGAGCGCCAGTTACATTAATTTTTTTTTTTCTTCTTGCCTTTTGATAGGCATTTTTATTATGCAAAACATGGAAAATACTGAATTTTAAATCGACCGCTCAACTATAACTTAATTTCGATTTGCTTAAATACAGTACGGACGTTGATCTTCGACTGCGACTGTTTCTGACTGGGTCTGCGCCCAAGTTTTGGGGGCGTTCGCGTGCGCTTTTGATTTGATATTAGATATTGGGTATTCGATATTTTGGCGGCCTTTTCGACTTTTCGACCGTATTGAACAATATGCGACAATCAAATGGAATTCATGAGCATTCAATGACTTTGTTTCGTACCACACAAAAGGGCTAAACTCTCTTCGTTTTGGTTTCATTTCATGTAGGAAAGAAAAAAAAACAACCAAAACGGTTTTACGTAAGGCCCTTGAACGTGCAGCGCTCGTTAACTTAAAAAAAAAAAAAAAAAAAGCGGTGAAATTTTTTTTTTTCCACAACTGATTGTTTCTCTGGCCGCCTGGCCGACAGGCCGTTCGTCCGTCCGTCCGTCGGACTGCCTGTCTGTCTATCCGAGTGTGTGCGCTTTTTATTTACCTGTAACGACACCAATACTTTGTCAGTCAGTCACTTAGTCACATAATAGCTGGGGCCAAAAGCCAACAGCTGATTGCCATCGATTGTCGTCGTCATCATCACAGTTGGGGCCTGGCGTAACCAGCGATCAGCACCGACGGAACACTTAACTGAACTAAACTGAACCTTGAACATCACAAGAGACCCGAGACCCAAAACCCGAGCCCCAAAGACTCCGGGAGCCGAACTGAGAATGGCGTTTATGTAAATAGGATCGTATGTCTCAGGCCGCTCTGGCACATGAATAACTCCGAGTCTTACGCAATTATGCACTTATTTCATTTTAAATCGAATCGGTTAAGCACAATATACATATGTGCATATATGTATATTGGCCAGATGATGTGGGTATGGAAAATACAAGTGCGAGTACGAAATAGTTTATTGAGTAACTCAAGTTTTTATTATCCGATTGTTACACAACTTTCAGGTTAATTACAATTGTTCCAAATATCACGGATTTATATTTGCTCAGTGTGGATTTCATTTCGTTGCATCTACTAAGTAAAGTGTTCGGAATTGTAATAATAAAATAATAATAACAGATTATTAATGTTTTATGTCTGCGATTAGTCTGACAAATGAGTTTCAAATATCGAAGAGCTAGTTTTTTTGTATTATTATAATAATTTACACACTTAATAATATTAATTTACAGCATACTTTTGAAAGGAGAATACGCTAGCTTCTTATTCTGTATATCTGTTTGAATTGAAGTAAATATATATATAATACAATACGTAGTAGTAAGTAAAGAGAGTAGTAAGGCTTTAATAATTTAACGCAATGAAATCAATTGCACACAATTTACACACATTTACCTAAATTACTTGTCGTACACTTGAGCAAATAAAAAACAAACGCGAACGTTGCAGTCGAGCGTGAGCAACTGCGAAATACTTTGATATCATAAATAATACCAACTGATAACAGGTAGCAAACAACAAGTCCAAGTTTGCCTTTCAAATTGCGATAGATATAGGATTTTTCTGAATTTTCAGAACGGGAGTGGGCGTGGCCAAGAAAAATGTTGTAGCTCGATCTTAGTAATATACCCTCCATGTTTCCCAACTATAGCTCTTAAATTGCGGGATATATAGGCCTCTAACGTTTTTGGGAGTGTTGAAGAGTGCTACGAGCACTATATCTTTCACATTTGGTTTCTAGCTTATAAATTGTAGAAGATATACTCATTTCAATTCTTACACTTTGTTTGACGCAAGCAGAGACCAGTATGTGTTCCAAGTTTCAAGTCTCTATCTCTAAGGGTGTCGCAAACAGTTGCGTTCATACAGACGGACAGGCGGACAGGCGGACAGACAGCATGACGGATATGGCACACAACCAATATGCCATGATACCTTCAGTATCATAGTATAGTATCAAAGTATAATGAATGAATACGTGAACGCTCCGACACGATGTCTACAAGTGCTCCTCGATTCGTTAGTTGCTTATCCGATTCACTTATCGCGTTGTCAGCAGCAAACTGGAAGTTCTACTGTAGCGTGGCCAACAACGTGCCTACTGCGAGCTAAGAACACAAACGAATATGGGTGTGTCTGTTTGGGAATTTTTGTCAGTTGAGTCTAAGTATGAATGCGAATTGCACTTGTCGTGCTCTGTAAAATCCTACAGGCCTTTGCTTTCCTTTCCCACCAACTTAAATGCCCCGCTCTCGGTCACGTGGGACACCCACTGGGGCTGCAAAAGCGTTTCCCACCCATTTGCCCTTCCCAGCCCGGCTCACTGAGACTTATCACTGGAGTGAGCTCTCCAATTACCCAGACGCCACTGCGCAAATTCAATATTTGTCGGTGCAGCGCAAACAAGAGTTGGCTTGACCAACTTTTTTAATACTCGTATATGTTATTACACTCGTACAACTTTATGGGCCCTCGTACTTGAAATCGCATTCATGTTTGTTGATAAGCCCTGCCAGCAAACATGGACAACAGCGAACAACGGACAGGAAAACCAGACACAAAAAGAAAATTACAAAAAAAAAAAATTAAATATAAATTAAAAACAAAAAAAAATACCTGGTCCTCCTTGTCGTCGCTTGGGCTTACCAGTGATATTAAAAAAGAATTTGTTTATTTATCGCGTGCTTTAATTTTGTTAATTATCGAACGTGTTGCAAATCGACTGGGCGACTTTCGTTTCGTATTCGCATTAACTCTACAATTCTTGTAAGTCTTTTCTTGTCGGTCTCGTGCGTACAACCAAGGACATTGTTGTTGCTTTTTTTTCTTTTTTTTTAAGTATGCACTTAAAGTTAGTAAAAATGGTACACACAGCAAGTAGTATGAAAGTAATTAACATACTGCTGGACTGACTGCTCTCCTATATTCTCCATAATATTAATTGTTATTAATAAGTTTTGTATGCTGTAGTTTAGCCAGAAAAAAGCAATTTTAAAAATACGTGTGTACTGTGTCTGTGTGCTCATGAATTTAGAGTATTTTTATTTAATGAGGTGCAGCTATAGATTTTCACTCTTACTAAATAAATACATTTACCCTTGAAGAGGGTTTAAAGTAGTCCTATAAGTCTGTATGTATTCTTGATCGGAATGACCTGCTCAGTCGATATAGCAGTCTGTTTTTTTTTTTTATTACGCAAACTAGCTCCTCAATTGGAAATCCATTGTGATCAATAGCAACTTCAGTAAAAAGTAACTTATTATAGTTATTCTTTGATAATTTACCAAGGGCGTACACAGGGAAGGCAAGAAAGCAAGGGGAGGGGGGGCTTTAGCTGCCTACAACTCAACTTTATATAGAAGAAAAGTAGTTCAGAGTACGATTTATGAGAAAATTACAATTCGGCCCACGTGTAATTAAACTAACCTTAAACATACAAATTGTTCTGCGATATTACCATATGACTATGATGGGTTGGTTGATAGTGTTGGACCAAAGTAGCTAAAGATAAACGAATTGATAAATTGATGACGATTGCGGAGAAAGTCTCTTGGCGACCGGTGCGTGCCTCTCCAGCAACGACTGAGGCGCTCTATGGACGACATCGGCAACTCCAACGGTGATGACGGGCCCAGCGATCTACCAGCTGAGAGCTGAGACCTGAGAACTGTGAAAAGTTCAATAAACTTGTCCATTTGCCAAAAAAAAAAAAAAAAAAAAATATATATATATAAAAAGTAAACAAAACCAAAAACCCAAAAGCCAACTTTAGCGGCGATGCCGGCAGCAACGGCCGCGTCGGCAGCAGCAGCAGCAGCAGCAGCAGCAGCAACAACAGCAACAAACAACACACAACGTGCAACGTTTGTGAAAGCAACCAAAACGCCAAATTGTAAGTGCGTTTACGTTTGCATTACGATGACATCGACATCGACATCGACTCCGCCGTCATCGTCAGCGACCATCGATGCCGATGCCGATGCCATGCAAACGTGGCCGCAGCAGCAGCAGCAGCAGCAGCAGCAATATCAGCAGAAGCCAACATATAGAGAGAGACAGGCAATGCTGCTGGCGCTAGCGTCGACGTCGCTGCTGCTGTTCATGTTGCTGTTGCCGCCGTTGATGTTGCTGCTGCCGCCGCTGCTGCTATTGCTGTTGCTGTTGCCGCTGCCATTGCGGCCGCAGTTAGCGTCTGCGCGGCAGCGTTCGTTGACTTAACGCACTACTAACTCAGTGCCACAGTCACCGACTTTTGAAATGTGTGTTGTAAACACACAGAGACACAAGCCACACATACATACACACACACACACACACACACACACACACACACACACACACACACACACGACACGGACAGAAGCACAAACCATACACAAGCGCTCAAGTGCTGCGTCGCTGTGTATGTTTCATTTTTCACCATTATTTATGCTAATGATAATATTCACGTTGTTGCTTTTGCTTTTGCTTCGGTTTTGCCTCTGTTTTCTTGTATTTTTTTTTCTTTATTGCCACACAGATACAGCACCACAGCAACATATGTACAGCATGTACATTTTTTTTATAATTTTATCAATATTATTTGATATAGTAGTTGGTAGGAAAATTTACAAAATATACTGATTGACTGATCATACCAATTGGTTCTTTTTGTATTTGATTTTTTTCCTCTGTCAAATCATGTATAGCCGTTCATTAGGTTGATCGATGTTCCAATTATAAACGTTAAACTAAACAATAATAGTGGCACATAACTATCTATCAATTGTCGCATTTAAAATCGATGCAGTGCAACAGTTGCAGTTGCAAGTTGCATGCAAATACAATTAGTTATCGTTATCCGTAGATGCTAAAGCTGGATGCATACGGAAGATGTTGATGGGCTATATAAGCAGTAGTAGCAGCAACAGCAGCAGCAGCAGCAGCTGGTGCCAAATTGTTGGTATGGAAGTGAAAGCATCTCCGAAAGTTGTAAAATATGAATGTGCTTGACATCAGCAGAAATAACAACAACAGCAACGACAACAGCAGCAGAAGTCATTTTGGGTTGCTTAGCAATGGCCGAATTTTATTGCTCTACAAAATAAAGAAGAGCCCAATATCAATAGTGATTATAAGTGATTGCTTAAATACTATATAGGCATAACCATTCTGCAAAACTATATATGAGTTACGTTGCATATATATTATGTAATATAATATATTTTATTTATCATTAAATAAGTCATTGTTTGTCAAGTTTTTAATTTCCTAATGCAATTTTCTATAATAGTAGTTAATAATACAATTTATTCAATCAAGAATTAATTATTTTAGTTGTAAGGTTATTCTTTGTTAGAGTCTTATGAGCGCCAAAACAATCTCACATCAAAAACAGTTTTTGTTAATTTACGATTCATACGATTTATTTTGTAATTTAAAACTAAAAAAACGATTATATTGCTGCGAGGTTCAGACTGTTGTGTATTAGCTTAAACATCGAGTGAGGGTAGGTCATGCTATCGCCCTACACACACAACTGACACTCACACACACAAAGACAATCATTGACGAAAGGAACAAGGGAGAGAAAACTAACAGCACAAATTTTAGGTTTGAAAACCGATCAATGGGCACTATATGTTAAACATAATTAACGGCAAAATTATAATACCCTCTGCAAGGCGAAAATAAATACCTGCAAATAGTAACGCCAACTTGCCGCAGGGCTACACCCTAGTAATAATTGTATAGAGATCGGTTTGAAAGAAAGACCGGACCATAGAGGCCCTTACATATTACAAATTAGTCAAAAGTTGGCGCTGGCCAAGAAGGCAACGGTAAATTTGACCAAACAACCGTAATACAACAAGCAAACAGCCAAAAGACAACCGCCAACAAACAAACAGACATACAGGCAGACAGAAAGAGAGACAGACAGACAGACCGGCAATCAGAAAAGCAACGCAAAAGCAACGCAAGCGACGCCGCTCGACAACTTTTTAATTGCCCTCAAAAGCAACTCAAAAAAAACCTAAGAAGCAACACTCTGATACGATGGTTTGGTTGTAGTATCACCATCGCCATTATCATCGCCATCGTCATCACCATCACCATCATCATCATCATCATCATCATCATCAGCAACATCATTACCATTTGACTTTAAGTGCCAGCCCAGAATCGTAGACGGGCCCTTAGCGGCAGCAACAACAACGACAACGCAGCACAGTCCAAATAGGCCGTAAAATTTCTTTTTGCTGCTGCAGATTCTGCGCGCAACAGCAGCAGCAACAACAACAACAACAGTTTATAAGCTGTCGTTTTTTTTATTTTTTATTTTTAATTTTAACATCTTTTCTCATGCTTTAGAAAGTTTGATGTTTCTTAAATGATTTTCTTAACAGCCTAAAGGATTTTTTTATAGCTATAATAGGAAAGTCCGGGCTTAAACCACACTTGACAAAAGGTCCTGAAAGTAAAAGTATTGAATAGAACCTAAAGCCTCAGTCACTATCGGCAGCAAGACCGTAGCAGCAGAATTTCATTCATATTATATATTTTTTATTCGAATTTGAATACAAGTAGGTGAAATGTCATTGAACTCGCAACGGCGAACAACTAGAAGACAGCAGCGATGACGCCGACGACGGCGCAGCAACCGACAGCAGCAACCGACAGCAGCAACAGCAGCAACAACAGCAACAACAAGAGTAACAGCAATAACAGCGACATTAGCAATAACAACACCAACATCAGCAGCGGTAGTAGCTCAACATTGTTGTTATTTTTGTTGTTGCTGTTGTCGGTGCTGTTGTGACAAAAGCTGCAATAACATCAAAGCTGGCCAAAAATGGTTAATGTCCTGGCAGCTGAAACTGCTGCAAACTGCACTCGATGTGGCATAAATTATAAATTTGTCAAATGTATGGGGACTTATTTTTTTTTATCAAAGGCAGCTGTTGAAATTGGCTGCGTTGCAGCTGCGTGCTGCGTGTTGCGTGCTGCGCGCACGTCTCTTAAATGTGACGACGCCCTGGTGAATGGCCAGAGTTTGCAGCGGACGCTAATCACAAGTGATAAGAGCAGCAACTTGCAACCAGCTCAAACATGTTTGAGACAAAATAGCTGAAAAGTGCTCAATGCTCAGCTGGAGCGATATTATCAACAAGCGACGCTAAGAGAGTATGCGAGAGCGAGTGCGAGAGTGAGAGAGATGGTTAGAGCGAGAGCGAGAGCGAGAGCGAGAAGTATTGAAATTGAGACAGTAAGTAAAGAGCAGGCTAAGAGTAAGCGCTTGAAGACCCGAACAGCTGATCGGCAGGTCGCGAGTCCCACGCGGCGTATACGCGATGTGAGTTGCCAAAATGCCAAAAAGATGGCAACAAAAGTGGGACACACAGCAAACACACAGACAAACAGCAAATATCCGAAACACACAGCTTATACTCAGCATCAGCGTCAGAGTCACAGTCAGCATCAAAGATTTGTGTGTTGCATAGGCAAGATGTAAGAGGAAGCAGAAGCCAAAACCACATCCGCCTCAATATCAGCGAGCGCCCCTCGTGTCCTACATTTTCAGAGATTTGGCACAGCAGCAGCAGCAGCAGCAGCAGCAGCAATAAAAAAGAAAACTTTGCCCTATGCAAAACTGCTCGAGACTGCAACAGCAGCAGCAGCAGCAACAACAACATCACAACACGGATGTTGCAGAGTCTTTGTTGTTGTTGCTGGTGTATTTGTAATTTATGCATACAAAGTTCATTAACATTTGGTAAGAGGGGCAAGAGGGAGCCATCAAGCAACTCTTTGCTGCTGCCTTCACTTTGTATATAAATTCAAATGTTCTGCTTTCGCTCTGCAACATTTCAGCTGATTTAATAACATGTCCATGCCCCTCTCTCTCTTTCGCTCGCTCTCTCTCTCCCTCTCTCTCTCTCTCTCTCTCTCTCTCTCTCTCTTTCTTTCTCTCTCTCTATCTCTGTTTGCTCTTTCTCTTTGGCTCTGGCTGACTGTCTGTGCCGCTCAGAATCATTTGAAATTGCAGATATTATAATATCCGTAGGAGTAGAAAGTTGGTAATCAATCAAGTGGAAGATAACTTTCGCTCAGCTTGCAAATTGTTGCAAGTTTTCTAGCAAGTTCGTTGCCTAAGTCTTTCGTATTTGCGACTCGTGATAGTGAAAATTCCGGAAATGCGCCAGAATATGGCACACATGCATTTCGCTTCATCATTTTATGCACAATCTAACGAATTTTCATCACTACCATTACTGCTTTGTGTAAGCATTCAAAAGGGAGTGGAAAAGAGATTTTCGTGGTACGCTAAATATTTAAAATTGAAAAGTTGAATAAGCGCCTTCTTTCAATAATCGTACAGCTTTATGCTATTTTAAATAAATGTTCTAACAGGCATATCGATGTTTTGACTCGCCCATGGGCAAAACTCTCGTCACACCACAAAATAGCATTGGGGCGGGTGTTTTCTGTTGGTCTTATTATTTATTTTAACGGTATATTTTTAGCTATTCTAAGGATAATATTACCTAATCATGTTTTTAAGTCGCGTTGACTTAAATTTATTTCATTATTTGCATCGCCTGTAGTCATGGTAAGAATAATGCGACTTCAAATAATATTTTAGACACCCAAAACTAATTCTGTTCTGAAAAGGTTAACATACTTGATTATTTTGATTTATTTTAACGACTTTTAATTTTTTTTGCATCACAAATTTAGTAATCTCATCGAAGTGCATTAGTTTTTAAGTATAATATGTATAGTACAGAACTTAAACAAAGAAAATCAAAGGGATAAAATCTAAAAATACCACAATTTCTAAATAGTTGTACGAAAATTAAGTTCATATTTCTTATTATGTATACAAAGAATTGGACATATACACAGAACTCTTCGAAACGTAATATTACTCGTATTTTATAATATCTGATCATATTTTCATATTTATATTTATCACTTTGATTGATCCCAGCACTCAAGCGAAAACATACCCTGTAAACCGGTGTCCAACTGCTCAGACATAAATTTAGTTATTCATTTAATAAAGTGACCAACTGTTCCTATAGGATCTCTGTGATATAGTAGCTCAATGTTGATGATTGGGTTTCAGAATATTAAGGACAGAATAAAAATTGTTATTCAAAATGTTGGCCTTTAAATTGTTTTCAAGCAAAAAAGTTGTTAGCATAAAAACTCATATTTTCTGATCAGGAATGTATATAGTTAATGGGTTTGGTGACGTTGCGCACGCCAAAATTAGAAAACCATCTGCAAGCCTTTATAGCTTCCCAAAAATTGTATTTTTGGATTTAAGCAGGCAGAGAGGAGTGGCAAAATTAGTTTCTGTGCTATAATTATGTTTATTTATTTACTTACAGAAATTAATCAAAAATTCTATGTGCATTGATACACTTATTATGGCGTGTGCTTAAACTAATTTTCATAGTTATTCCATTTGTGATTTGTGGCCTATATGCCACAGCGAGTGCCACCAACATACTTTCGCCAAATGCGTACAACAGCTACAAAAAAAAAAAAATGAATTTCCCCAATTAAACTAATGTTAAATTGACGGTAGAAATTTCTTGGAAAAAGTCTACCTGTCAGACAAGCCAGACGACCAGTCACCAAGCAGCCAAATGTCGCTTGAGCAAAAACGGCAAAAAACTGGGAAGCAACTCCATACAGCAGCAGCAACAACAGCAATTCCAAACATAAACAAACTGAACAAAACCCAAAACAATAAAAAAATAATAATAATGGGTAAAATTGCAGAAGGCGCACAAAAAATACCAGCATCCAGCAGCAAACAACCACAAGATGATTGCAAATCATTGCCACCACATAGTCATGCAGTCAGTCATGGACGACGACAACAACGACGACGGCGACTACAACTTCAACTGCGCTGCAGCTAGTGCTGCATCCACTACTGACACAGTGACTCCATGGTGTTGTTGCAAATGTTGCATGTGCTGTTGCTATTTGGCTTTTATTCGCAAATTTGTGACCATGAACGTGAAACAACAACAGCAAAGTGAAAAATAATTGATTCCGGAAGGAAACTGCTTCAACTGGTTTTTTTGCCACGGCATTCGCTTTAGGATTTGTGTTTTGATTAATTTGCTAGCTGTTGATTTCATTTAAGCACATGTTGCTGTTGCTGTCGCTGCAGCTGCTGCTGCTGCTGCTGCTGCTGCTGCTCTTGATGCTATTGCTGTTGTTGTACTTTGCATTTGGTGTCGTAACAGTGAAATGCATCACCATTTACCAACTTACTTTCCGGACGAGCGAAACTCATGATAAATTGTTTTCGCGCACATTTCTGGACAATAAAAAATAAAAAAAATCAACAAAATTATATTTTTATTTTGAGCTTAATTTATTTTAACTACTTATGGACTTTTTGCTTCTGTTGTTGTTGTGCAGTGATTAAATTTGCCATTGCTGTTGCTGTGGCTGCTGCTGCTGCTGCTGCCGCTGTTGTTGTTGCTGTTACACTTGACATTCGCTGAAAGGCTTCAGCGCTTGCTGATATGTTGATGACAGTTTTGTGTCAGCCAACGATGCGCTTTGTTGTTGTTATTATTATTGTAGTTGCTGTTGTTGTTGTTGTTGTTGTTGCTGTTTTTTGGTCCGTTGTTGACGCTAAAAGGAAGTGGAGAAATCTGAGCCAGTAGCCATACAAATCATCAATAAGCTGCAAACATTTGTTATTCATTGCAATATTTCGTTTCGCATCTTGACTACACCGGGTATCAGCAGTGTCCAGTAAGTGTATGGGCTAATAAGCCTATTATAATGTAGGCCTCAAATTTTTTCCATACCTAATTTGACACACGCTTATATTTAGAGTTGTGATTAATTTCCAAGTGTAAAAGATCACTTTCAAATTTCCGAACTGGAGAGCCTGGAAAACTATCAAACTTTTTATTTATTTATCTAAGTAACTATCTATCAAAATGTAAACTATTCCAAAAAAATATCAAAAAATGGGCTCTGAAAATCGTTTGTGTTACGTAGGCTTAAAACTTTCCATAACAATTTTTAATTGTCAAATTCTTTTTAACCATTTAATTAAATATTTATAAATTATATATGATATTTTGTGCAATAAAAGTGAAGTCTGTGTTCTGTAACGATATATAATCGTTTCTAATCGTATGTAAGGGCTCCGAAGATAGTTTATCTTTCACAGGTATTTCATTTATTGATAACTTACTCTTGATTTACTCGCGCCTTCGTTGCTTAATGATGATTTTGTTGCACAGTGTTCGAAATGTTCTCGACGCCTTGGGGAAGTGATTTCCGATAGAAAGAAAATACTCGACTTCAGGTTAGGCAACGTTTACCCGCTGCTAAGCTTGTTTGAAATTTGCAATCTTTGGCCGCGAAACTTTCTCAAATTGAAAAATGTATTTGAATGGAAGGGGTGATGCCAGTGGTAGTGGTAGTCGCACTCAGAAAAAAAATCGCTCTCAATTTTAGAAACTCGTCATACTTTTAGCGCCAACGGTTGCTCACCATCTTATCAGAATTAAAATTCGAACCCTAAAGCCAGGATTTGCATTTTCATTCTAAAACTAACTAACTAACAAAAACGAGCCCGAGAGATCCTTCGTTCGCGAGTAGAGTTACTACCAACTAAGCTACGCAGACTCTGAAGTAAACAGCAACTAGACCAAATTTCCTAACTAATTTATGATTCTCATAAATTATTTTTTTTGCTTTTCTAACTTTCAGAAATGCGTTTTCTAACAACAGAATATATTTCTAAGAAATAGAAAAAAACTCTATTTTTTTTTGGTATTGTCGATTTAGAGCAAGCCTTTTTAATTTGAAGAAAAATGTTTTCTTATATTTAGAAATTATTTTTAAGACAAGAAAATGTATGGAGCAATTTTCAATTTAGAGTGTTATCTAAATTTCAGGTTGATTTTTTTCTGAGTGTACGATTTCCCTCGAATTTTCCGCAGCTTGACTTTGGCTAGCTGGAGCTAGATGTTGGCGTTGTTGTTGTAGCTGGAAGTCGTTGCCGCCAGTCGCTGACCGAAAAATGTGTGTCAAGTTTTCGACAAAGATCAAGTACATCTCAGATAATACATCAAATGAGTTATGCTACTGCTGCTGTTGTTGTTGGTGGTGGTGTTGGTGGAGGTGGAGGTGGAGGTGTCGGTTGTTTTGCTGCTGCTGCCGCAGGCCTGTTAATGCATCCGCTGTACGCTGTAATTCCAGTTGCCATGACCAAAATGTTCTCAAAATCACAGCATTTTGGCTTAGATTTTTGTGCAATTTTCTTGTTGCCCGCTGCAGTGAAAGTGCTGCAACAGCTGAGGCATACAACTGACAACCAGAAATGTCTAGCACACACTCGCGCAACTGCTGCCCCAAATGATCACGAAGGCCGATTATAATATAAATACAAAAAAGCAAATTAGAATGCTCTAGTCAAGAAAGTACTCAAGACTTTACCTATCATCACATATCACATATTGAGAAAAACATTTCTATAAGGGTGTATGGGGAATTGTGATTTGACGTCTCCATACCATACAATATATATATATATATTGTTGATCAGCAGCATCACCAGCCATGTCTGTCAGTCTTATTTCTGTATTTAAGCAAAACTCCTCTCACTTCATAAGCTGTCTTTATGAAATTTGGCATATATATTCGACCTTTTGCTGCAGATAGTACATATGTCGTAACCGATCAAATCGGAGAAATAGAAACAATTGGTCGAATTTGCGTTCACGATTGAACAAACAAAATTTTAATCAAGATGTCCAGACCAATCTCCCAAAATATACTTACTATTATCTTTCACACATTTGAATAAAAAATCATAGATCTACTGTATCAAATACTTTTAAACAATCGGTATAAGAGTTCAGGCATCGAAATATCTAGAGAAATTCATGTCTGATATAAGTACATAAATGTAGGAATAGAGTCCGCTGCAAGTTGTAAATCTAAAATCATATAAATCATATAAAATGTATTTCGAGCTCCAGACCTTAGGCAGGTTGACTTGGGTATATAATCTTTGGTGTGTCTAAGATACCCGCTCTTTCTTGTTTTCATATTAATTTGTTTAAAACTCAAAAAATTGCGAAAGATATAGCTATTTAAAATGTTTAGGGACGGCGGCGTGGCATATGCTGACCCTTAAAGGACATCTATAACCTACAAACCAAATTTGGTGACTGTAACCTTAAAATTGTTGCTTTATCGATTTGCAATGATCGGTTTTATCGATTTCCAAGTGCACGCATGTGTTCCAAGTTTCAAGTCTCTATCTCTAAGTTGACAGCCGGAAAGACAGCATGACGGACATTGCACAAAACCAATATATCAAAAAAATTGCGGACATTGCTAAGAGGGAGGGAGCTTAACTCAAAATCGCTGTAACCTCTATGTCGGAAACGCAATAATAGTAAGTTGGTTGGCAATAAAATCGTATATATAATTTCATTCAACTTATGACAGACTTATGACATCTTCAGAACATATCCAACAACGAACCAAACACTATTGTAATGATGCACTTAAATAGCATGTTAATTCATGAACATATTCCAATACTACAGCTGCTGAACTATAAGTTTGTTTCCAGTATGAGGTCAATGCACCGCTATGGTCGGGGTCAGTGCGCCAACTGGTGGGCGTTTTCTGGCTTGCGTTCGGGTGTGGGTATGGGTATGGGTATGGGTACGGGTATGGGTACGGGAACGGGTACGGGTACGGGTACGGGTACGGGTACGGGTACGGGTACGGGTACGGGTACGGGTACGGGTTCGGTCATCGGTTCGAGCTAGCACACTTACATAGTGTGTCCGTACTTTGGCGACCTACATATTTAGGTTTCGTCTACACTGACCTACTGCTCAAAGTGCTGTGCGGGTCTGGGTCAGAGAAAGGGAGAACTTGTTTGTGGCGAGTGTTCACTTTTGCCACAGTCGATTGGATTGCCTCTTGCAGTGATTGCTCAATCGAAGAAGGTAGCCAACCAAGACCAAGAGCATTCCAGCAATCAAGTTCAGCACTGGCCAAACGGACACCTGCACCAATCAGAGCGTCAATCAATCGACATCTGGCAAATACAGATACAGACAGGTTCAAAGAACTTTTTGATCGCCCATTCACTGTCGCTTCTTGACTTTGATTAGGCTTTCACAACATCGCCTGTCGACGTGAGCACGTTAAATCCAGCACGGCAACTGAAAATAATTTCAAATTGTTCACACAACAATTTAATATTTGACTGCTTATCTGTATACCCTATATTAACGTAAGTCAAAACTGCAACAACCTAAAGTTAGACAAATAAATATCCTTACAACAATTACACATCTACACAAATATATTTAGAAATGATGCAAACTAGAAGTGGCAGAGATGACGAAGTCAAATTTTGAAATATCGGAATATTTTCATGCCAATATAAATGTATACGTATAAATCAATGTATAGACCACAGTTTCTCAAAAAAAGAATTGTATACATTTTTTTTTTAAATTTATTAATTATTAATGCTAAATTAATTTACACCCACAATTTGATATTTGATCCAGGAATCGGTTTAGCCTGGCAAAAAATATTTAATTTTCGTGATCTTCTTAACTTATGGGAGCGTTCCAGAAATATAATCAAACAATTATTTAAGCCATAATTGAATATGTTGGGCGCAGACAACTTAACTCAATTGTCTAATAGCTGCCAAACGGCGGACCAAAAAAAATGTAACTTAATACCATAATCGAGGTAGGCAATTTATGTTGTTATATGTATGCATAAGTCGCACAGTGGCGCATTCTGACTTGTTTCTTCGCAAAAATCATATCTCCTGAGGTAATGAACCAATTTCCGCAATTTATGGCAGAAAAATTCCAAAGCTTTTAAAGAAATTCAACAATAATTACATATTAAAATACCAGAATTATATACATTTCTAATTTATTAATATTCAAACTAAACACCTAAGTTCGAAATATTATTATGTTTTTGTAGGTTTTTAAAAAATATGTATCTATATTTTTTTGATTGACGATTGGCTGTGATCTGAATAGTTCACATTTCTGTAGTTATATTGTGTAAGAAAGGGTGACGTGTTTGTCTACACGTATTTCGATCCAACAACCTAAAATCCATCTTTCGACCGATTGTTCCTATATAAGCTATATAATATAGTAGATCCGGTCGGACGCCGTGTTATGCCCAGTTTCAAAAAAAGAGTTAATAAATTGACAACCTTTAGAGTTTCTTTTCAAAAGATTGGATAAACGGACTTGGCTATATCGATGCGGCAAGTGATAATGATCTAGAATATATAAACATTATGGTATCGTAGACGTCTCCTTCATATGTCATTACAAAATTATAATATACTATTTTTGTCAATAATAGTTATAGTCCACAACAGTTGGAAAAAGAGTCGAAATAGGTCAGCTTTGCAAGTTAGAAACAACTTAATTATTATAAAACAATAGAACATTAATTATTGTCCAGTTTTTTTTTAATAATTAACATGATCGCGACAAAGAAAACAGCGATCAATGAATTAGTTTCCCTGAATCTATAAGCCATGTTTTATTATATGCATTTATTCACTTTCATCAAAATTGTGATTTTTGAAAAGTTTATCGACCTGAGACCCCCACTGTACGTGGTCGCATATGTTGCATGCCACTTTCCCAATCACATACAACTTGCATGATGCCATCGGCCATGTTCTGACTTGTAGTGAATGTGTAAGTAATTTTTACACATTGACGTGTCACGAATATCAGCGAAAACAAAGCCCTACTAATACATAAATAAATATTGAAGTAATATTAACAGTGCCGAATAGTTTTTCACTTTGTTTCCAATATTTATATGACATTCTTACAAGCAATTTTTTGATATTTTAATTTGTAGCTTTGCGATTTTCGGGTTACAAGAGGCCGTGTCACGAAAGGAAATGAGACACGCGCCCATCTCAAAATCTACTAGTGACTGTGCTATTTTCATATGCGTGCAATGTTGCCGCTGATAACCCAGTATCCCAGTTAAATATGGAATCGAAAGACGTAAAAGACGAGGGAATTTAAATACGCAGCGAGCACTGAAAGAGAGAGCACAAAGCCAATTACTTTAAGAAACAAAAGTAATTTGTCTGTGTACCCTTACATGGCATCTCAAATACTCTATTCTCTTTGTTAATTTTTTTTTTTTAAATATTTTGATTAAGTTTTACCTATACTCGAATATGTGATATTTTCTCTTGAATAAAACAAGTGAACTTAAGCAGTTATAGTAATGGCTGGAGCCCCTCATATTAGGAATAAACCCCTAGATTCTATTAAAAACAATCAAAGAAGACAACAGAATATAAAAAATGTGACAAATCTAAGTTTATTACTGTTACTTCGAACAACAGAAAAGAATAATGTTGTATGTAAAATCAATACCATGTATTATAATATACATATATAATTGAAAACATATATTGAATTATAATATACATAGTTAGGCTAATATGTTTTTTATAAATAATTGTCGTTTTATGTTAAATTGTTGCAATCAAATCTGCATCTGCAACATTATTTGTTATGGTCAAATAACAAAGTGAATCAAAGCAATGTGTTAGAGTAGAATAAATCCGTTATGCATAAATCCGGCGGCGTAGGCGATGTCGATTGTCGTCGTCGCACCAATTGCCCAGGTACTCAAGTACTTTCAATTGTCGCTTTGTCGCGCGTCCATCCCCAACTCCGCCAACTCGCCGTCGCACCAGCTGCGTACTTTGGCCAAATACATATAAAAGCGTTGGGGCGATCGGGCAGGCGTTTCTTTTGCCAAGACAATGGCGAGAAGTGCGCTTATTATACACGGGTTAACAGTGGCCCTGGGCATGGTCATGGGACCTTGGCTAGCTGCCGGCATGGGACGCTTTGAGCCAGCTGTGCCGCCCCCGCCGCGCTGGGGCGCCAACATGCAAATGTTGCGACGATACAACAGTAAACAATCTGACTATGTAGAATTGATTATGATAATAATTGAGTGTTAATTACAGGTGCAGCATTCGATTATTGGACAGATGAGAGCGACAGCAACATTTGGGAGCATTGCGGTCTCTTCGAGGGTGACATCATGTTGCATCGTGAGCTGCTGCGCAATGGGCTGCTGAACGAGCGCCAGGCATGGCCAGATGCTGCCGTCCCATTCTACATTGATCCAAAGGACTTCAGTGAGTAGCCACACCAAGTACTATGTATGCGATAATTTGAAGATTCAAAAGCAAACTGGCACAGCGACCAATCAGACGATGGTCATATTGATGGCATTCAAGGAGTATCACGAACGCTCCTGCATACGCTTCCGGCCGTATAAGGAGGGCGACAAGCACTGGCTCCTCATCAAGGGCAACTATTCCGGCTGCTGGTCGAGCGTTGGCCGGCGCCAAGGCGGCCAAATTCTCAATCTCAACACGCCCAAGTGCGTCACTCACGGCGTTGTTGTCCATGAGCTGTTGCACGCGCTGGGCTTCTACCATCAGCAGAGTGCCACGGAGCGCGACGAGTACGTGAAGATCAACTGGGAGAACATCTTAGATGGCCATGCACACAATTTCAACAAATACGCACGCACACATATCACCAACTTTGGTGTGGAGTACGACTATCAAAGCGTTATGCACTACAGCTCCCGGGCATTCAGCAAGAATGGCCAGGCCACCATTGAGCCACTGGTAAGCTAAATCGTAAATTCATCAATTCTTTTTATGCTGCCTAATAATTTATTTTTATTGCCAACCATTGACGACACCACATATTTTGCTCGTTGCTTTCAAAACTGAGTTTTCGAAATTTGTCACTAGAAGTTTAACGCATTGAATAAGGTATCTGAAGTATATATGTTTATATATCATTATATATATATATTGTTAAACATCAATACATACATGCACTTGTATAATACTCGTTTCTTATTTGATTTTGAAATGAAATGAGTTCAATGAATCAATTTTCATTTCCTTCAGAAGACACTTAAAATTAATATAATTTCGAAGGATAACTTCTTATTGGTAAATATATTGAAATATATATGTGTCTGTAATTAAAATATAATATTCTGTACAAAGATATGCTTGTTGTAAATGTAAGCAGTTTTATTAATAATGATTTGAGCGCCGCTTGTCAAAAAGAATAATAATCATATTAAGGACATACAAGGTTCGTCTGTTTATCGGACAATTTGTAAGCATAGAATTTTTTCATTTATCATGTAGCTATCTTTGCTGAATTCGTCTATTTGTTGCAGTCCGGATCGAATTACCATAACATATATATATATATATATATATGTTATATCGAATTACCATAGATATATATGATAATATATGGTAATCGTTGAACTCCTGCTATTGATATTTTTTCTGGAACATTTGTAGTAAGACCATATCGGCACTTAAGCTTCCTATTATATATTTATAATTTAACCACCACCTTTTAGCAAATTGCAATTAGTTATTCCATATGATTAAATACTAATTTCTCATGAAATGTGTAACACGATAATCTCATTTGAAATATATACATTATGATCAGATCATATATGAGAGGTAGGAAGCTGCAGAGTTAATTTTAAACGAGATAACTAAATAAAAACAGAGATTTTCTTTAAAGCATATTATATTTTATAAATAAAACTATGATGTTAATGCATACTATCTCTATTTATTAGGATCCATATGCCACACTTGGCCAGCGACGCGGTTTGTCCGAAAAAGACATTTCAAAGCTGAACGAGATGTACGAGCAGGACTGCAATGGAAACTTCCTGTCAGGCTTTGATGGCTTTGGCAACTATCTGGACGAGCTGCTCGACTACTTCCAAAGTAATCTGCAGGATCTGTTTGGCTAAATACGGATTATAGTTTATTGAACAAGTACGAGCAAATACACAAGCACAAGCACATTTAGTAATAAAATTCAAGAAGTTGCCTAGGCAACAAAGAAACTAAACTGACTAAGCTCTTCAAGCGTCTGGGCGGCTTCCATTCGCAGTGATTGATTTGTCTGCTGCTCGGCCAGCGCCTGCAACGCTCCTTTTAGCTCCTCATTCCAGATATACTGAACGCCACGAAGGCTAAAGCGTGCCAGTAGCAAAAGCATTTGGCAGGCGCGCTGACGCAACAGCTGGTGGCGACTCTGCAATAGAAGGGCCAGGCGCAGCCGCGGATCAAACACAATCTTCTCGACCAGCTCTGCATTCTCAGGTAGCTCACGCAAAACGCAGCAGAACAGAGCCAGCATGCAGCATGCCAGACGCACCGCGCTGCTGTCTTTCCAGTCTGAAAAATATGAATAGAAACAATATAAATCCACTCTCCACTCTGTTATCTGTATGGTCTGCTCACCATGTGTAAGAAAGTTAATAAACATATCGTTGACGGCGAGTATCGCGACTGCATCGCAAAACTGACTGAGAAACGGCTGCTGCTGATGCACCAGGTGACAGACCAACTCGTATAGACTGCAGGCGGTGCTCATCTCCTCAGCACTCAAGTCGGAGACACTACGCAGCGTTCGACTCAGCGAGACGCCAGTTGCGGCTGGCATTGAAGCAGCCGAGTCTGTAAGCTGGCGTTGCGAGAGGAGTAGCTTGCAGGCGTACATCAGATTGGGCACAAGCTTAACATCAATGTAAACACTCTTGATGGCGTCCGTCACCAAATGCTGTTCGGCCAGCACAAATGGTAACGATAACAGCTGCGCCACACTCCGTAGCACCTTGGGTATGGCCTTAGAGTTGCGCAGCGGGGCCACAATGATGCTCACCAAATTGTGTTGCCGCAGCGAATCGAATTCGCCATCCAGCAGCTCCTGTATGGAGCGATGCAAAAATGCCAGCCACTCGTCATTCTCGATGGGTGGACTCTGAGATTCATCGCAGCTGTCCCAGCCGGGTAACAGACAAGGGGGCGAATTACTAGTAAAAGCCGTGTGTTAATATTATTCGGCGGTATTTAAAACAAATTACTTACTCGCTACTCAATTTATCATCGTTTGTGGAATGCATTGATTGCTTCAATTGTTGTGACTTTTTCTCTTGCAGATGCAGCTGCTGCTGGTGATGCAGAGATTGTTGTGACTGCTGTGTGAGCATCTCTGTTGTTTTACGCCTAACCTCTGCATCAACGCTTTGACCTAGGCGCAGTGAAAAATTATCCAAGTTTTGGCTTAGCTTGCGCTTCTCCAAATCCTTGCTACGCGACTGTTTTATGTTGAGCGCCATCTTCAACTTGGACTTAATGGATTTTGTTGCACTTGCGACAGGCGCTTCCATAGCAAAATTATCATTAAAATGATTGAGTATCATATTTGAGTTTCCGCTAACAAAGCAGGTATGTGAATTAATTAATGGCACTGCACCACCACCACCACCACCACCAGCTGCTGCAGGAGCAACAGCAGTTGGGCTAGGCATTTGCCTGTACGATACATCAGCAAATGGCACAATCATTCGCTGCACATTATCCTCCATATCGGTTTCTAACTGCTCAATGTCGCTTGGAGCAATGGCATTGATACTGTCACGCGATGTGCTCAAGTTTTCGTTGGCCACATCGCTCAGCTTCAACGCTGCCAAAACATCAACCATATCGGCGCCAATGTGTCTGTAAATAAGCAACAGAGGCGTTAGTGGGGCTTAAGGCTAACAGATTTGTGAACGCACCTCGTATGTGACTGTTGCTTCTTAGTGTCCTTGGCCAATTGTGGATTGATAAAAGGCGAACTGTTTGCGGCTTGCACCTCGGGTATGTAGAGCTTGCCCTCTACAAAAGGATGACACAGTAACTGCGTCCACGAGATTCGCATACTGGGATCCTTCTCGAGCAAACCCTGCAAAAAAGAACGGCACTCGCTGCTCAACGTACTTGGCCATTTGACGTCCTCGTGCTTGATCAGCTTAACCAGATGCAGTATGGAGGTGGCACAGAACGGCGGCTGTGCCGCCATACTCTCATATGCAATGCACCCCAGTGACCACATGTCCGCCTGATGATCATACGGCTGCTCAGCCAGCAGTTCCGGTGCCATATATAGCGGTGTGCCTTTAATGGAGGTCAGCACATGTGTGCCCATTGTCATGTTGCGTGCCAGCCCAAAGTCACACAGCTTTGCGTGCATATTCTTGTCCAGCAGCACATTTTGGGGCTTCAGATCCCGATGCAATATGCGATTTGAGTGCAGATAGTAGAGCGCCGATACCAAATGACAGACAACACGCTGCGCATCCTCCTCAGGCATTGCACCGTTGAAGGACAAATATCGATGTAAGTCCATTAGCGCAAACTCTGTGACCACAAACAAATCAAATTTTGATTCGAAGGATTCAACCATTTCAATGACATGCGGATTTTTGAGGCGAGCCTGAATATCACACTCGCGGCGCAGATTTTTTAATTCACGATTCGAGCGTCCTCGCTGCAATTAAAAAGATACTGAATTAACTGTTGTATGTAGCATGCCACCTCGTCATGGAACTCACCTTTGAGATGACTTTAATGGCCACAATTTTATCATCAGACCGCCTTTGCGCCTTGTATACACAGCCAAAGGAGCCTTGACCAACCAGAGAGCTAACTGCGTAGCGGTCCATTGTGTGCAGTCGGCAAAGGAATCGTCTTTTAACAAAATGCGCGTCGGAATGCTTTAAATTTTTATAAGGTGCAGTGTGACTGCAATTTAAAAAACAAAGACTTCATCTAAAATACTAAGCAGTGTATTTATATCGATATTTCACCTGTGCGATAGTTATGTGATCGGTAATTGCGGCCAATAAAATTGGCACTTTGTAAACTCAGATTATGGGTATTTTACCGAGTACTTGAAATAAAAAAATCAAATACGGATTTACATGTTAATATTATGTGCAGATTGACCAATATTAATTTACCTAATAAATATTATATTCGATAAAATAAAACACAGAGGCGTTCAATTGGCAAATCGATACACAGCTGGTTCGCATTTAAAAAGTCACCTGCTCTAAAATTGTAAAACAGCTGATTTACCTATATGGCAACGAAGAAATCAGCTGTGGCAAGTTCATTTGTTTACGGGGTAAAGCAGCATCAATATCGGCAAAGACTGGACTAGTTTTATCAACCTGTAGGCAAATAAATAATGAATAGAAGAACCCACTAAACAACACACGCCATCACAAACGCTTAGCCATGCGCGAGCCCAACTTGTACGTCATATTATCGCACGCGCTAATTGGTAAGTAACTTAATGATAATCGCCGGCCGCCCTAAAAATAATAAATGTGCATGTACGTCTGGCATGTCAGGCTCGGGTTTCTTTTTCCTGTACATGCACCATGTGCGCGTCATCTTCGAGACGCGAACCAACATACGGCATCTCAACCAATTGGAGAGCGAATCGATGTTGCGCCGCGAGGATGCCCTTTACTACACATTCTACAAAAAGCTGACCGACGGTCCAAGCTTCTGGCATGGCTACGAGCAGCTAAAGAATGTCACCGACATTGAATATCCACACAGTGTCAATGTGTTGCAGCGTTTCTATGTGCTGCCCGAACTGGTAACTGCGTGAGTATATTTGCCACATATGTGAACTATATTTTTAATATTGTAATATGTATGTATAACTTCAAGCTCAAGTCACGTTGAAACCGAACCAATATGGGCATATCCACAGAAAAGTCCACCACGTCCAAAATCTAGAATATGTTTAGCCTTGAACATAAATTCAGATAATCAATAATGCAAACAAGTTGTTTCCTTATCGCTTTTAATTTGTTTCGGTGGCGTTTTCCTTAAATATTTCTCTTTGACACATGTATTTGCTAAATTTCCCAGAATATCTTTTACATCAACAATAGATCAAACCAGCAGATTACCTTAACGCTTGCAAGTGATTTAAGCCAATACTATTTCGGATCAGCTGACCTAATCGACCTTGCAATTTTTTAGCAATTTCTTTTTCTTCATTCTGAAGACTTACAACTGATACTTGCAGGATTTCTGCAAATGCTTATATGTGTTTATGTATAGAGATTTACATAGACGCACACTGTTTTAGTCGTTGGATCAGGCTACTGCTCATATATAATATATATTCACTTAATTTATATATATAATATATATTCACTTAATTTGTATATATAATATATATATATACATTTCTGCAGATACTTCTTTCACGTTGTCCGCGCCGGCTTTAATCCGAGCCTACAGCCCATGGAGTTCTACTTTGAGTTCGTCTGGCTAATGGGTGGCGTCACGCTGCTTGTGCTCTATCTGTATGGGACGCTGCTAAGCGAAAATGTGTTTGGTGGCATCTACGGCGTCATCTCCTATCTGATGTTCCACAGCTTTGCAGCCAAGATCTATGAACGTCCAATGGCGCGTGAGAATTTCGCATTTCCATTTATATTTCTGCAGATGTTTTACTTGTGTATATGCATTGGCCGTGTACTGCACCGTCAGAAGCACACCTCGCGCGTCTTTATGGTAAGTGAGATTCGTGGCAAAAAATTACACAAGTGTTCTGTAGAATGATATGAAATTCCATATAGATATTCGTGATGGCGATGTTTACGGCGTGTGCGCTACTCTCGTGGCAATTCTCCAACTTTATATTCACAACACAAATTCTAATTGTAATGACTTCGTGGAACATCGGCTCAATGCCAGCGGGCCTGGCAAATTCATTCGCATTGGATTACTCACTGTCACACCTGCTGGGCAATTGCCTGGCCTTTGTGCTCTCGCATGGCAACAGCCAGCTGCTCTTCACCTGGCAACTGAGCGTTGCACTTAGCTTGTTCCTGATTACGGTTGTTCGGCAATTACGCAATCGGCGCTGTACGAACGATCTGCTGCAAGGCGACTATTTCTCGTTTAAATTAATATTGCTAGCGCTACTGTTTGCCTGCAGTATGCAGGGTAAACTTGTGGATATGCTGAGCAAGTCCGGTCTGCTCAACTGGCAGGACAACACGTATATGCACTATTGTGACCTGTGGGCGCACTGGATGCTGCAGGCAAAGGTGAACTTTGTGACCAATCTGTCAGCATGTAATCCGCTCTATGCACGCGTCGCCTGGTCGGAACTATGGCAGCTGGTGAAGACATTAATTGTGAAGCCATATTGCATGTATGGCGTCGTCATGCTGGCCATGTTCTTTCGCAAATGGCGCAAAAGTAATGTTCCATCAGCGGCTAATCAGGAGCAACGCGAGCGCGCTCGTAACTATGTGCTGGAGGATTTTCTCGAAGAGCACCATGTATCCATGAGCGATATGTCCAACAAGCAAACCGAACAGCAGCTGCAGCAGTGCTTCGCAATGCTCGAAAGCTGCGATCACAACTATGACCGCTATAAGCGCGAAAAGGCCAAAATGCAACAGGAGCAGCCGGCAGCGCGCGACGACTTTATGCAGGATATTAAGCGCCTCAAGGCTCAGATACATCGCAATAGTGACAAACAGCGCAAGGAACGCGAACAAGCCAGCGAACCAAATCTCAAAGAGACGGCTCCAATGGCAACTGAAATGAGGACACAAACTGCAATTGAAACTGATACGGAAATAGAAACCGAATTCGAAACGGCAACGAAAACGGAAACGGAAAAGGCAACTTCAGACACAACTGAACCAGAAGTGGATGAAACGTTATCGTCCACCAAGGCGCCAAGCAAGGAGGCGACGAACGGCAAACGACGACATACGCGTCGCGACTCTGTGATGCCCACGGCCAATGGTCAGATATTAAATCTGCATTACATGTACAGTTTCATGCAGATGATTGTCTTCACACTAATTGGCCTGACCGTGCGCAAGCTCTTCTTTCTCAGCTTCACTCAGGGCTGTGTTATAGCGCCCACGGTATGCTCAAAGATTTGGTACCATCGACAACGCAATATCTTTTGGTCCGTCTCTCTGGCCGTCTTCATGCTTAGCATGTTTGATCCAGGCATGGTTGTAAGTGTAAACTCTTGAACACTGTACTGTACACACTCTATATACAATCTATATATACTTGTTTGCAGAACATACGTGAAGAGTATTTTCCCACACGCCATACCCAACCGTCAGATGATCTGGAAGGCATGCTTGAGTGGATCAAGTTAAACACAGAACGCGATGCAGTATTTGCAGGGCCCGTAGAGATAATTGGCACCGTGCACCTGACCACCAAGCGACCGATAGTCAATCATGCGCATCTCGAAATGCGTCAAATGGCGTAAGTCTTAACCACGTAATGTCCATTTAAAAGTGGTAGCCGATATCTCTAATTAAAAACCCACTTCACAGTGAACGAACGGAGCATGTCTACTCGGTGTACAGTCGCCAGCAATCATCGGAAATTTACAATCAATGCACACAACTGAAAATCCAATACTTAATCATATCTCTGGACGAGTGCAGCAACGAAGTGCAGTAAGTTCATTCTCACTTAATAGCTAAAGTTTTCAATTGACACTTGACTTTTGTCTTTTCAGGGATGACTGCGACATCTTGTCAATTTGGGATGATAAGCAGCCAGCCTTTCGCAAATATCCGCAATTTTGCCACGAGCTCCTAAACAAGAATGTGCCCAGCTTTTTGAAGGTTTATGCCAACGAAAACTATGGCATCATTAAGATGTTCTCCCAAAGTGTGCAGATCAATTTGAAGCACAACAAAATGCCAGAAATGTCCATGTGAGACAGACAATAGGCCCAAGCAAATGTAACTATGGGCTACAAGGCAAATGTGACTAGTATATTTTAAAAGTATAATTACCTGTATTAGTGTTTAGTAGTGGGTGAGTAGGCGTACACAGATACCCTCTAAATGAAATGTTGACACCAAAAACCAGCTAAAACTAAACAAGTTATTAAAAAATATAAAATATGTTTTAACAGAACATAAACACACATATGTAAATGTGTGTATATGTTATCTACATGTGTATGTAATTATTTACATACATTGCCTTGCATTTAAGACGCGTACGACTTTTGTTCTGTTATATTCAGATTTAATTTGGAATGCATTCCCCTTCCATTATATTTGCGTGTTCGGTTTAAGTTAAGTTTAGCTATTGATTCGACTATATAATTCGCGAGTTTCGAGCGTTAAGTTTAAACTAAGCTTTTTACATATTACGAATAAGCCACACAGACACAGACATCCGTTGGGTGTTAATATTTATGTATGTATATGTATGCATTTGGTCCCTGATAAAGAAAATGATGACCTCCGAGAGTATAAATTATTGAAAAGCTACTGAAATAAAATTTAACACATAAAAATTCAATTCAATTTTTAGTTTATCTATTTGATGGTTCTTGCTCTTGTTATAATGAAGTAAATAAACACTTTTCGTTGGTTTACTTAATGTAAACTTAATTTTATTTCATTTGTTCTAGTGTGTGTGTGTGTGTGTGTGTATATGGGTGTTGTTCTTAGTATTTTCCATTTGCTTTTAACAATAATTTTTTTTTTTTTTTTTACATATTTCACTGTTAGTTTACAAAAAGCATAAGAGCTTTGAAGTTATCTAGATACTAAACTCAGAGCGCGGCTGTTTGTATGTACACAATTACGTTATATATACACAGATCTTGTATACTATTGGAGCACTGGCTTCTCCAGAGAGAAGCGGTTGAAAATTTTGCGTAATCAGAACGATAAACTTGAAGCAATGCACTACTTATACGCAGTTGAAGGCTTAAGCGCGTTTCTATGCACTATTTAAATGTATTAGGGTCTCCCATAAATGAAATATGTGCGTTAAGTGTGCATTTCGAAGTTTAGACTGAGTCAGCATGATTTTTTGTTTTGCCATCTTTCTTTCTTTGACATTCAAGTTTGACTGTAAGGCGAGCAGTGAAGCTGGAATACCGTAGTGTGAAATAAAAAACAATATTATAGTATGTTAAGCATAGCAATCAGGCCAAGTGTCTTAACAGCTAGCTACAGTCTTTCTTACTTTACATAATATAAATAAGTTTGTATATTAAAATATATGAACATTATACATATTATTTATACAATCAAGTGTAATATATTTCAGTTTTGTGCTAGTTGGAAATCCCATTTGTTTTATTTTGTGGGTATTAAACTGAACATGACTCTACAAGTCATATCATAACAATTTTAGTATTGTTTTCTTTTTTTAATCTTGGTTGTGTTTTGGTGTGTGTGTGGAAGCAATTGCTTATTCATTGTTTTCAGCTATATAAGCTAATCAGTAAATATGTATATTGTATATATGTATATATCATATTTGAGTTTTTGGGGTTTTTCCTGTAAATTATGTAGCCCTTAATTAAAACTAAAGCACAAGGCATCGCCATTTCAAAAACTTTAAAAAACTTGTTCTTAATAATCATAGATATTCAAATCATAGCTTTTACATTATATTATGTATTCAATAACAAAGTATGCACATATGTATATATGTATATATGTATGTATAAGTATGTTTTGGTGCGCGCTACAGTGCAAAATATTTGCTTAACTATAAAATTCATTCACAGTTGTTTGTTTTGTTTTCATTTTTGTGATTTTTCGATTTTGATTATTATTTTAAGGATATAAAAACACATAATTGTAAACTGGAGACTGCAGCTTTAAGCAGCAATTTTAATTGGGTTTTTTTTTTTTTTTTTTTTTTTTGCTATTTTCAATGGAATTGCTAACTAATCAATACTTTCCAAGGTTTTCTACATTTCTTTGGATATTCTAAAAGGGAATGTTCTTCAGCAAATTTCTGATGCTCTTTTAAAATAAGAATAATTAGCTACTTAATTAAAATACATAAAGGCTTGTGTGTGTATGATTTGATTCGATTTGATTTTGCTATTTACGAGTACATATTAATATATCCTTACAATGTCCTTCAATTGAATTTGTATCACAGCAATATATTTGTAATTTTCTTATGTAATATACACATGTTAATATGTATATGTGTGAGTGTGTTTGTCTTTAACCTGACCAAAATATGAGCTCGAAATGTTTAACACTTCTTTCGAAAACTAATGTCAGATATACTGTTTGCTAACGTTTTTAGTCAACTTTGATGAAGCATTTGTAATCTCGATTATCTACAAAAGTGAGCTTATCTACGATGGAAAATCGAGTGAAATTTCAAATTAGCAAACTAGCCAGGGATTTGTTTCCATATTTTAAAGTTTCAGTTCTTCTTGAAGCTCACTTTAAAGTGGAAAGTATAATCGTTTACAAAAGCTAATAATAACAATAACTAAATATATTTGAATGTGATTTGCCCAAAGCGTTTTTAAAGCGAACCTCAAATAGCGTTTAGTAGTATATAAAATCTTGTGTGTTTTGGCAAATGAAACCCAATCAAATTATTGCTATAGCCTATAGCACAAATTATAAGCTCTACATAGTATTGTACAAACATATGTGTATATGGGTTAAACCGTAGCACAATCAACAACATAAATAGATCTGTATATGTGTAGCCATAAAATTGGACTTTGTACTTTCAAATACGTTTAATGGTGGGACCTGTAAAAAACACGGAAACTTTACGCCTCAATTTTTCCATTGTCGGCTCCACGTCCTCATCGTAATCATCATCCTCATCGTAATCATCATCATTGTATTGTTGTCCATTGTGGCCAAAGATGACGGTGCGCGTAAATGGCGGCACGCTCTTGGCTCCGTCGGATTCACTGAAACCGGGATTAAGTATTATATTCGGTATAAGCTCAATGCTGTCCCAACCATCTTGAAGTTCTAAAGGCCGCACACAGGGACAATAGATTTCGATTAAATTCAGCGTACAAGTATACAACAGACAGATTGAGAGAGAGAGAGAGAGAGAGAGAGAGAGACAGAGAGAGAAAGAGAAAGAGAGATAGAGATAAAGATAGAGAAATCGAAAAGAAATTAGATAAATAGACAAATAGTAGAAGAAAAAAATTGCATTAGAATTAATTTGACATCAATTACATTACCTTTATGATTCATTATTTTGTTAAGTTGTTTAATACATGTTTGTTAATTGAGTGAGAGTGCGTAAGAGTGTTTGTGTGAAAGTGTGAGTCGAGAAGGCCACATTATTACAGCCTTAGAACAATCTATGGACAGTGGCAGATAGGCGTACTCATTAATTGATGAGCGGCTAATGCTGCGTATACTCATTTTGTGTATTTGTCTGCTCTTGTGGATGTGTGTGTGTGCGTGTGTGTGTGTGTGTGTGTGTGTGTGTGTAAGATTACAAGCACATATACAATATATGTATCTAACAATAAGCACATAACTCAAAATAATACGAGACTATAGAATATTCGGGTAAATGTATTTTTGTTCTTTCATTAACATTATAAGGATTTGAAACATTAAATATGCGTGCCAGAATAAAAGCACATAAAATGGAATTAAATTACTTCTTATGTATACATAGTTTATAACTGATTACATTTAGTTTACAACATCAATAAAGCGTTTATCTAACATTTAGCAATAGTACATAATTATTACACATTCAAATTCATTTTAACATGAACAAGGAAACGACAGCAACAAAGCAGGAAAGCATAAATCATATCACCGATCTTATCACAAGCTGACAAGTTTCCCATAGGTATTTATTCTTCATTTTCAAAGAATTTATAATTTATTTGTTCATTTGCTTTTGGTCACCACTTAAAGCTGTTACATTTCTTTTTTTTAATATCCTTTAAAATACTATTCCACTATTGGTTTTGTGCATAGTACAGTTCTACTTATGATTACTAAGTGCGAATTAAAAGTATGCCACCTATCACAGTTGTACCTAACAATTATATAGATTGATAAAATAGGAAGATCTTACGAATGGAATTTTAAAAATAAGTCTATATATGTTTTTATATATGCACTTTATCCTATCTGATAATGTGAAAAGTCCTACAAATTATATTAAATCTTATTAAACTTGACGATGTCTTAAATTGCATATTTTTTACCATGCCCTTGCTAAGATAATGTCAAAATTGTATACTAATAAATTGTCAACAGGACGTACTAAGTTTGGAAGTGCTTTCTTCAGCCATGTTGCCATGTGGTACAACAAAGTTTGTCTATCTTTGTAGCCAACATTTTAAAGGTATAGAAGAACAAGCAATGCAAACTTTGAAATTCTAAGAAAATAAGAAGCCTATATTGATCGTACTTTACATAAAATATTCGATATAGCCAGATGTGTCAGTAATTTGCCATTTACATACATATGTGTATTAAAATGGTAATCTATATCTATATATGAAATTAACCTAACCCACAAAAAGTAAGCGAAACACATGGCTTAAGACATCCAAAAAAAACTGGAGACACGGATTCTTTGTCATCTTATTACAATCGACAAACAGTTTGATAATTGGATGTGCCTTGCAGCCAAAGATATTTACTATAACTGGTGACAGCAAATAGTCCATGACGATATTTAATATGTAAGCAAAAGGATATTTCAATGTATGCGTTTATGCTCTGATACCCATAGATTAATGTGGGTATATTATTCTTTTTTTGTAATTCCCTGCTCATCTACTATCGACAAATCAATTTCCTGAACAGGACTGACCAAGACTGTGTAAGCACTTACCCCAATCCCCCCATTCTCCTCAGCGGCTTTTTGGCTACGGATTATTTGAATGGTATCAGAGTACTGCGTCGTAGTCCGTTCTTTCCGACTGCAACGTTCTTATTTGATTTTTCACTTAATTTTTGGTTAATTAGCATAAGACAAACGTTGTTCAACACATAACTTAAAATTATATATCAACGCCAACAACAACGACAACAAAACGATATATGCATATCATGTAAATAAAAAACAAAAAACCAACAAAAAAAAGCGGGCAAATAAAACCAATATGCATAAAAGAAAACATTTTTAATGGGCACTATTCACACTAAATATTGCTTGAATTTGTAAAAAAAAAAAACTGTTATGCGTATTGGGCCCATTAAAAAGCATTCGATTTGTGTGTATCTTGAGCATTTACAATACTGGCTATATGATAATGCAATGACAACAACAATATTTAGCATCTTGTGCACTACAATAAGTTGCATTAGCAACAGCATCAGCATTTTGTAGTTAATGTTGCAGTTGCATTTATTTGGTATCTTTGCGTATCGTTTCACGGCTAAATTTCTGGCAACAATAACAAGAACATGATTTAATATCCAAATCATAATTCATCGAATGTTAATATACATAGCTGTGTTTGCTGTTGCTAGTGTCAATTATGATTTGGATTTTGTTATTGTTATTGCCGTTGGTGAATTTGCTGTACCCATTTGCGTTGATTGATAGCACTCCTTAGAGAGCACAATACAGAGTCCAATGGCTAATATCACAAGTGTTCCCAGCACTATACTGACGGCGACTATCCAAATGCGTGGATCGAAATTATCTAAGTCGGGTTTTATAAGGCGTATGAGATCTGCAAGGTCGTCGAGCGTTTTGAGATAGATAAGAAAAAGAGAGATGACAACAAAATTACCAGATACAAATACTTGACCAAATTGTACACATTAAAAAGTATATTAAAAGAAAAATGAAAAAAAAAAAAAGAAAAGGAATATCCAAAAATAAATAGATCTATAGGTAATACGATCAAAATAAGTAAGTTCTAATGCCCGTACCATACATAAATAACTAAATACACATGGCGCAGGGATCACCTTATCACCACATCATAGTTTGGCACTTGACATGTGATATGTGAATGGCAGCCCTGCCGCGCCGTAGAGTGGACAAAAATAAACAATTACTACACATAGATGTTTGTACGAATGATGTACGATAGATACGACAGCAAGAAAACTATCGAATATTTAGTATAGCCTAGCTATAACTATTATTTGGATTATTATTAATATTTATCGGATTAGTTGCCTGGCCCGATTGGGCAATTTTCTTGATAGATTTTAGTTGTAGTACGGAAATTAAAATGCATTCTTGATTGGCTGCTTACCCTCTTCCTTGGTCTCCGGCAATGTTGTCACATTGGTGGTGACCACTTCACCGCTGCCCAGCTCATTGTTGGCCCATATTCGAAACTCGTATGTGGTGTTTGGGGCCAAGCGATAGACCTCCATTTGTCGCTGCGCCCCGGAAGTGATTATATACCGGAAATGATTGTTCGTTTTGTACAGATTAAGTACGAGGCCCTATTTTCCCATACTCACCACGTTGGGCGCTATATTAATGGGATCCATGCGACTCCACTCGTTCTCAAAGCTGGCATTTGCCGGCGGGGTTTTATACGAAACATTGCGAAATTCAGCGGTAAAACTGCGCACCGGGTAGCCACCAGATTGAGTCTTATTGAAACGCCAAATAAGAAAGCCCAGTATGGTGGACGCCTTAAAATAGAGCTGTGTCACCGGGCCAGGTGTGGTGCGCACCGTTAGCTTGATTCGTTGAAAAGCCTGATACGCTCGCTCCTCCTCCTCCACCTGCTCCACTTCATCCTGAATGGCTGGCTGTTCCTTGACCTCTGCCCGCGGCTTCTGCTGCTGCTGATCCTGCTGTTCGCCTTCCAATGATTGCTGCTGCGGTGAGGTAGTCGCTGGTATTGTGGTTGTGACTGTGGTCGCTGTTATGGATGTTGTTCTCGTTGTTGCCAGTGGCAGCGTCGCAAAGCACACATAAATGCCGCTATCCGAAGTATTCACATTACGCAACAACAACACACGACCAGTCTATAAAAGGGGGGGGTTGAATTAATCACTTAATTAGTTAACCAAGCAATTAATTAGTTTTAATATTAACAAATTTATTCTGAAAATAGGAGAGGATTTACTGCACAACATCTATTTGTCAACGAATGCCCACCATTCCGTTAAAATGCAATTTGTTTGTTTTTGTATTTTGGCATACCTGAATAATGGTGCTATTACTGCCGTGTTCCTTAACCCACATTATACTGCCCTCGGCTATACATGGTATGCTGACATTACCACCCTTATCCGTCGCGTATTCGTTGTACTTGATTGTGATACTGAGCACCGTTAGCACTGCAATATATAAAGTATTTATAAAATTATCATCATTTAAATGTAGGATAATATTATCGGTTCGAGATGCTTAGCTTAACTATTTAAAATGAAAACAGCCTCAGTATAAGTACTGAACAGGAAATCCTTCATAAATTACGTATACGTATCTTTCAGCATTTGGGATTTGGTGAGAAAGTTCTTAGATAGTCGAATAGTAAACATATACAAAAAGAAAAGTAACTTAATAAATTAGCTATACGTATATGTAGAATATTTTATATATTGATCACAAGTTATTTGTGCTCATACACGGTATTACTTAGTCGAGCAGTAAATTAGCAACGATGGCTTTGCCGAGATAGAACGCAATTAAAATGCTTCAATCAGCATACGCAATCATTAGGCGCACTACGATTGATTGACCTGATATAGTCCACAGACACCCATGCGTTTTTGGCTCCTGAAACTGGACAGAGAGGGCGTTTAGTCAAGTGGATCATGGTGAGCCGGACGGAACTTTTCCTGTCCGCCTACTTTCGGGGACTGGCGCTCAGCTGCAGTGCACAGAAGCGATTGGTTCAGCGGCTGCTTAGTGCCTATCTGGGGCTGGTGCTCGGCGATATGCTGCTGCAGCTTTGGCGCTATTTCCACAATGACTGGCATATTAACGAATTGAAGGAACAGCAGCAGGAGCGACATCAATTCAATGACTACGCCAAGATCATTGATGTAATGAATGTGGCCTATCTGGTGGCGCATATGCTGATGGTGTTGCAATCCCTCCTCTTGCGCAATCGAGAACGGCGATTGTTGGCCGAGTTGCCGCCCGTGAGGCATGCCAGCGCTCTGATCAATGTGCGCCTCCATGTGGCACTTGAGTGCACCGTTATGGGTACGGCCCTTGCTCTGCTCTGTGTCAACTCGGTGCAGAACCACCACAGACAGCTGTTGACCAATTTGCGAAACCTGCTCACCACGCAGGCGGTGCGGGCGCGTTATCTCCAAGTGACATTGCTGGTGGGGCGTCTGGATACTCTACTATTGAAGCTACAGCAGCAGGTGGCTAATGGACGCCGATCTGATCTGGAGCTGCGAGCTTCATATGCCCATATTGTGCAGCTGGCCCGCCGCTTATCCCATTTGTATGGATTCTCGGTGCTGATGATGAACATGCTCTGCATTGGCGACTTCATTATGGTGTTCTATGCGTATATTATATTGTGGCAGCTGGATGCCATGAATGTTACTTGGCTCCTCATCTGGCAGATGTTTAACGTCATGCTGCCGACAATTACAAAAATTTGGATACTGTGCGCCGTCTGCCATAACGCCACCCAGCGCGTAAGTTGTCCAAGTATGCCCTCACTAACCGAATCTCATTGGTCTGCAGTCACAGCAGCTTCTACGGCAGATAACATCCAGGGGAATCGCAACACGCAACCAAGCCGATGAGTTCTCGCTCCAGATTATGCAGAATACCGTGCAGTTCGGAGTATGCGGCATCTATCAACTGAATCTGAAGACAATGGCTGGGGTATGTTCTATCGGAGGCGAAGTCGCTTCAATTAAGAAGTATTCATTTCACCATATTCTTTTCTTGCAGATGTTTCTCTTCATCATTGAAACCATGGTCATATTTTTTCAGTTTATCCAGCTAAGCAGTTTGGCATGAAATCCGCCCATGTACCAATTATGGGTTGAAGCAAAGTTCGTGAGAAATATCTAGATAGATAGTACAGATACAGGTTATCTAAAAAAAAGCAGCGATGTAACCACGTGTGTCCCGTAGAACAAAGAAGGTCAATCTGCGACATACTCTGTTTTCAATATTTCTTTAAAAAATTCGAACATTTATCTTTGTTTTGCTTAGGGCGAACCGGGCCGAAAAAATATGGAACCTGTTTTTTTCGGACAGCGCGGCTCTTTCTCACTTTGGGAATAAACCAAAAATAATATATAAGCGATGTGCTGCGAAACTTTAGACAGAGCAATCAATAAAAAATATATCAGGCTATGTATACTATAGTTAGAATTGGCCAGAGCAAAATCAAGAGCAGCAAAAATGTATACAACTGCAACAAGCTGTCGAAAGTTAAAATATATATTTAATTAAAATAGAAACTTGTCTTTTGCAATATGCTCGCACATGGAACTGTCAGAGCACCGACACGCAGCATTTTATACATTTTCCATCACAAAAAAAAAAGAAGTGGATTGGGACCATTTATACCCCGAACACATTAAAAAGACATTTCTGACCCAATTATTACTTTTACCCAGCTGGCCGTTACTTATATTCATCCAATCGCCATTCCATATATGTTAGCAAGTGGCTAAGAACTTATAGTACCCTTACAATTTATATGTGGCAGATATCCGATTTCGTGATTTATGATGGGGGTGTTGGGCATAGCCAAGAAATTTTCTACGCAATCTTTGGAAGACATGCTAAGTAATCTATATTACAAGCTTGATAGCTCCACCAAAAAAAATACTTGGAGTTAAAGAACTTTTAGGGGTGGAAGCGGATGTGACTATACCATTTTTCTTAATGGATTTTTGAAGTTATTACTTGTGTAGCATTTTCCAAATTTAGTGACTCTATCTTGCAAAATGGTGGAAATGTATATGTCAATCTGTAAAGCACATAGCCATTAATCTAACAACCAAATTTAGCGGATCTAACTTTAGAATTGTGGGAAATATGTGGTTTTGTCGATTTGCAATTGTCGACATTATCGATCTCATACCCCCCAATTCGAACATTTTGTCTGAGACGGGCATAGATGAGCATGAGTTCCAAGTTTTAAGTCTATGGAGGCATACATATATACTGAGTGCAACAAAAGCAAAAGGACATGTTCCACACTTCTGACTCGCCCAGAAATGTTGATCTAGCATGTATAGGTTAGAACAATGCTCCGTTTCACACTTCATGATACAATTACAATACCCTCCTCTGGGTCCGCTCCAATCAGCAAAGATTATCAGTGCATGCAAGCATAATGATAAGCGGGCGCACAGTGGCCCAACAGTTGCGAACTTGCCATCAACAGGAATGTCAAATTCGGGATGTATGTCATGTCTCTGGCTTAAATAGGAATGCACACACACACACACACACACACACACACACACACACACACACACACACACACACTGAAGTAAAGCTTGTGGCAAGCTATGTTGCAGTAACTGAGCATACGGCTTAGTGTCAGATAAGGCAACTGATGTTACGCTGCAACTGTACATCTGTGTTTGTATGTTTGCGTGTGTTCGTGTCCGCGTTTGTACAGTGTACACTGTGCAAACATGCTATTATGCAATGTGCAGCTGAAAAGTATGCAATGCAAACTGTATATCGGTCTGTTGCTGACGTCACTTAATTGATTTTAGCGTGCGTCAATTACAATTGCAGTTTCACTCTCACTCTCACTTTCACTTTAACTCTCACTCACTCACTCTCCACTTGGCCACCTTGTTCAAACCAATGTGCCAAAGTGCGTCCATTAGTTGTGTGTTTTGTTTAATTAGCCCCCTTTGGGCTTCTCGACTGTGCTTGAACCACAGCTGCAGATGCTTGGATTAGATTTCGTATTAAAATAAACTGAGGTCGACACCGAAAAGGCGAAAGGTATAATTAAGATATAGTTAAGATTCTTGAGCGCTCAAGTATATGTGAATCGCGATAGTAACATACAAATTTGGGCAACGAGCTTGTTTATTATTTCATATTAAGTTAAAGTCGTAATAATAATTTTATATTTGACTTTTTTGATCACATGAGTGATGAACATGTATGTATATAAGCCAAGGCTTCAGTCAGGTTAAAAATGATTCAAGTTCACTTTTTACCACTGCTTAATACAGTTGAAACCACAAATTATTCATATCGTTGAGGTTGTTTTCCTTGGGGGAAGGAGGGGGCAGTCCCATTAAAATGAAATGGTAGGCTTAAAGAAACAAAGTAAAAAAACGTTTGCCAATACATTTCATCATAGCAAAAAAAAAAAATGTAGTTACGATTTTAACACACCCTGTAACAAAGTATTGGAAGTGCACTAAAAACTAGCTGCGAGGCAGCTAAATTAAATATTTATGTTAAATCTGTAAGCCTCAAAAATATATATATATATGTTAATTCGAAAGTTAACTGTGAAACTTTCAACACTTTGTGCTGCATACAATCAAAATTGTATGACGAGTAGTTCCAGGGTATTTTGTAGTGTTGTGGAATGCTGAATGAATGTCGTCGTGGGCGCAGCCCACGAAATGGAAGAAAATGGGGAAAAGATTTTTCTTTTTTATACACTTAAACTGGATATTGCAATCTTGTAGTGAGGCATGTAACGACGAAACTCACGCGATATGATTTATTTATGTTTTGCAAAAAAAAATTGATAAACACTTCGAAGCCTTTCGCTTTTCCTTAATTAACAACAATAATTAAATAAAAAATTATCAAAAATTTTAAATTAACTTCATTATGCAAGGGTATTTTATCGTCGGCGTGCCTAGCTTGATAGCTTGTATTTCCTGTTGTATTTAATTTCGCTCTCCTTGGAATTCATCCGTGTCCATGCCGGTCGATTCGACGTTTTTCAACGGCTGTTGGGCACGGAGTCCACTTGCACTTGGTGGCCACAATGTTGTTACCCAATTGACAAGCATTTTGCTTGTATTGCAGGTAAAGCAAGCGATAAAACCATAGTCAATGGAGGACAAGTGATACCCAGTACACAAGTATACAAACTGGTAAGAACTTTAAAGCTAGTTTGCCAATTTACAATGAATGTTGTATTAAATTTTTAAGACTGTTGCAAGTTGCAACAAAAACCCAAAAAGAGCAAATATAAACGTTTTACACTAGAAATACTAACTATTGCCTTGGCTATATCATACACTACTGAACCTATTATATATGTGCAGGGTATACAAATTAATATATAGACAATGATAACAATATATATGTATTTGCTATGACGCACAAGTAGTTTTAGTTTGTAAAAATACAGCATGCTTTTCCACAAAGAACTGGAAATCACTTGTTGTTCTCTCAAAATAAATACAATAGCTTAAGAAAAATATTGCTGAACTGTTGTCTACGGTGATAAAGTGTTAAAGTTTCTGACTCAAGAAGACAGCCATCAAAGACTTGTTGTTGCCACATTGCATTGTGCCCAGTCAGCAAAATTAGCTGCAAATAACAATAACAGCAAGCAATAATAAAAGAAATAAAATAAAACAGACACATTTGCCAAGCACTTGGTAATTCTAATCTTATCCCAGAATTAATTAAAATTCATAATTAGTTAACGTGCAAGTCGCTGCTGGCAACAACGAGGTCAGAGCAGCAGCTAATCCGGAACCACTTGCTCGTTGTCCGGATGCCAAATTGCCATAGAGGCAGTTGGAGCTGATGATGCAGATGGAAAAAGAAAGAGAAAAAAAGGGTGTTTGCTCTGACTGTGGATGGACGTCAATTCTCATTTAAGCCTTGTTTGTGTTGCTTGCTGTGCTTTAGCCAAACATTTGATGTTGCACATTGCGAGGGTCGTATATGAGATGCTATGGTTAAAAAGTTGCTGAATTGCTTTAAACTAGTGGAACTACTGGATTATGTGCAATTCCAGTGAAATATCCATATCCAGATAAGAGCATGGTCTCATCAAAAAACTAAAATGTATTCTTTCAATTGTTTACTGCTTGTGACGTCTTTTTATAATTTAAATTTGTCTTTCGCTGGCTCCAGGTCGAGCACATTTTATTTATTTTTGCTCTTTGGAGTCCCGTGAGGGTTCGTCTTCGGGAAGAGATTCATGGAGTTCGTCCGGCAGGATTCGAAACATATCAAAGTATAAAATAAAAAACACTTGACCTAGATCTGGCTAAAGACATATGTATTTTCTTATAAATGCAAATACAAATTTATATTTATGAAAATTTTAATATAATATTATTAAAGTGCGCTTGACTGAAGCAGTTGAAGTTCAAAAAATTATTGATAATGTTTTAATATGCCAAACAAATATTTTTAATCCTAAAGATACAGGTATAACCATACACAAGTGTGGTATTTTCAACTAGAACATCCGTTGCTCCATTGTGTTCGCGTGAGTAACTTCAATAAGAAAGAATGCTCTAGTCGAGAGAGCTCGATTAACAGATATTGCATTGCCGTGACAAAAACTCACGTTCAAGTAGTGCTTATGGTATATAGTTATTATATAATATTTTCAAAACGGCAAGTTTCCTTAAAATCGATAAGTTAAATTTGGGGATATGTCAAATGTATAGCTTATCTTTGTTTAGCTCCAAAGTGACCCACCAGCATAGTTAAGTAATATTTTTGTCGCTGCTTTGAATACGCTTTACTGTTGTATGATGTGATTAACAGATATACAGTGTATAAGAACAATAAGAACAATACAGCAACTACACCTACAACACGGACAATCCATAACCTTGCGTCGAACGGAAAATCAATGCAAAATCAAAAGTCCCACATACGCCCCGTGGCATACTATGTGTCGTCACGTGTGAGAGTGTATTTATGTAAAGAACAAAGAGTGCCAGCTTTCTGGTGCCTCACCTTTTGAGCTTGACATTGAAATTTGGCACCGGTGGCTTTAGTACAAAAATAGACGGGCGAAAATAGTACCGGCTGTGGTTCTTGATTGCTTGTAAGGGTTAAGTCCTAATTACCCTTTGTTTTGCTGCATGCCCCTTCCGTGCAGGTGCTGTCTTTGTGAAGAATATGAGCGCATCTAGAAACAAGTCGACAGGCTCTCAACCAAGCATCGTAACTAACCATTGGCAAGTAACTAGACAAAGGTCAGGACAGAATCATCTGCCCCTAGAACCAACCCAAATCAAACAGGCAGATAGCTGCCTCAAACAATCGCACAATAGCAAAGCTGTATGACAGCTGAGTTAACTTTAATGCACAATGCAGTTGGGGTTGATGCGCATGGCTCTGTGTATTTGTCGTCCTATTGTTCTAAGCGGAATGCAATGGTTGTTCTCCAACAGGCATTTACAACGTTCATGCATAAATCATACAAAGGACCTCAATTGAAAGACCATTGCAACCAGCCAGTAAACTTTATTTGACATGAGTGAAAAAAGGACATCAGCTGGCAGCTTTGATCATAAATTTTAGAATGCGCATAAAGTTTGAAGAGCTACAAAATCGCAAGCAAAAATGGACATCCATAAAAAGAATTGCAATTTGCAAATTGAATAAAGTTATGAAAAATGACCTTTAAACATATCCAAATGATTATATATACGGAATGAGATCGATAAACACATTTTAGTAACAAATATCACTCCAACCTATAAAAGCAAAAGGATTTCGAACAAATACATTCAATTATGTAATTCTTTTACATCATTTTGACATTAATAAAAATAAATAAAGAAATATATTGATGAAGTATTTTTGTTGTTACTTGTAACTAATGTGTTTTTATTATTATTATTATATTATCCTTGAGCTAAGAAATGATGATTTACTACTCTTATAAGGTATCTTTTAACTTTGCTACTCATTTTAGTTATATGCCGTGCATCGTCTATTGTCTACCTGCTGTCATTGAGTTGAAACTTTGGATATGGCAAGTTCATATGCACACTAATTAACTGTGGCAGCTACTGTTTAAGTTCCAAGTCAAAAGCAAACATTCGCAGAGCTTTCGAAATTGAATTTCCACACTCATTCTGGACTAGACGCGGGTTTTTATCACTGTTTGCTGTCCAAAAACTTTTTAATTAAAAGCAAACGCATAGGCGATTAGATGACCGCGAAGGGAACCAAAAAAAACTCGTTTCAGTCAGCAATCGGAGAATAATATTATTACGTCAATTACTCTACACTCTACCTCGCCCACACGCCCCAGTTGTTGCATGCCCCATACTAACAGCTACACCAGGAAGAACCAAAATGTGCTGCACGGTATGGAGTCAAAGGTTAATACGTAATTTACATGCAAATCGAGGTGGCTTGGAGTAAAACACACAGCAAGCAGGTACAGGTAGCAGTTTAGAGTGTATCGTTTCTTTAGTCAGTCCAGATTTACCGTCGAACAATAGCAACAGCAATAAAAAAACCAACTACACGTCAAGTCTCCAATAGACCGCACAATGCCGTTGAATTTAAGTTAATTCAACGCCAATTTAGATTGAAAATAACCTCTTTAAATATACTGATAATTTACTCTATGTATTTTATACATATGTTATACATCGAATTGGTTAGTTACTTAGTATTTACTACTTTGCAACCCAATAAATTTCGACTGACAAGCTATGCTGCAAACACCTTGACAAGGCAATGCCGGCAATTCCAATTCCAGTGAGAACCTGGCAGTCGGGCATAACCGAATACCGGAATACTCTGAATACTCTCTGTAGCAACTCAATTTTAACACTTTACCTAACTTACTCTAACAGAGTACAAAAATATTTAGAAAATTTAGAACTGTGTAGAAGGCATCTGGTAGTTGAATACTCTCAAAGGAAAGCGTCGTAATTTTGTTTAGCTAAAGTTACAATACCAAAAGTTTGTTTTAGCTGTGTTTAGAAAGTTGTCCCGCGCTTAGTCAATGTTTGCTGTTTATTTATTAATTTTAATAAATACAAAATTTCATCGCAATAAGTGCTTAAGACCGAAATTAAATATCTAGCTGCCAATTTGTTAAATTTTTCTGCAATAGATCCTTATTGGCCACTTATTTATATTATTGATACCAGCTTAAGAATTAATTCAACACATATCCCTTTTTTATTCTAAGTATTCCTGGACAGAGGAAATGATATCCAAGATTTACGACTCCCATGGCGTATAAGTAAGGAAGTATGAAAATACTTTAAACAAATTTTGGTGCTCAAGCAAAATTAATTGCTTTTGGCCAACTCGCCGAATTGGGTTAGGTTCTCACAGGAAGCCCATATGCGCCGAGAGGCCCAAACTTAAAGCAAATTATTAATTATGAAAGCCGTTGAGGGTAAGAAGTGCAACTGATTGTAACGGCAGGTATTCACGGCATGCCTTAGAGCTGCCTGCCTGACACGGCGTATGTGCAACAATTGTGAAATTTCTATGGAATATTTGATCGATTCGAAGGCAGAGGCTTTGTCAGTTTGTTTATTTTCTATTTGCTGTTGGTTGCAGGCAGATTATGTAAAGTAGTGAAAAAGAGCGCGGCATATGTTGTGCGTAGTATTATTCCGTATCAATTTAGGATTAACTTACCTTGGGTGAACAATAATAAATTGAACGATGACAGCGCTAGCACGTAGCTGGATGGGGAAGACATGCTTCCATATTACACTTTACATAAGCGTTGTTGTTGGCGTTGCCGATGCCGGCTGGAAATCAGCAATGGGTAATATGAAAAGCGAAAGCAAGTAATAACAAAATAACAAAAACAAGTCTAACAAATGGTAACTCGTGACAAATACGAGGGGGGCGGGGAGACGAGGCGCCAAAGCTGCCACACGTCTAAACGCTATTCTACGCTTGTTGTCGTTGCTATTGTTGTTATTGTCGTCTCACTGGTGCCTCCTTTTGACGTAACTTTAACTTCGTCACTGGGCGATTCTAACGTGCAGCACACCACAATAAAAAAAAGGTATTGAATCAATTAAATAAATGCCAAAATAAAAAAACATTAACCAAAAAAAAAGGAACACCAAAAAAAACGTTGGTGTATCTTTTGGGCCTTGCAATGGGTTCACACTGGGTTCCGGCTGTGTTGTGGACAGATTGTCGTTGTTATTATTATTAATGCTGTTTTTAGTTGTGGCTATTGCTTTTGGTGTTGTTGGTGTTGGTGTTGGCGTTGGCGTTGCTTGTTCTTTTTGCTTGCGCGGCACGGGCGTCCGTTGCGTTCGAGATACGTTGCTCGACTAAACTGCTGCTTAGCGTCGTGGTTACGACTTCAGCTTCGTGTTTGACCCATCGCCAAATGCGAATGCGAATATGGATATGGATATAGGAATGTGTTGGTGTTGGTGTTTGTGCTGGTGCTGGTGCTGGTGCTGGTGCTGGTGCTGGAGTCCTTTTAGTTCGCTCTCCCTATTGACACTCACGCGCATGCTGCTAGCTACGCAAAGGACACAACAAATGTGGGTGGCACGACTTGCCCAAGGTGGAGTCAATTCATTTGTGTTATAGATTTTGTTGCTGTTGTAGTTGTTGCTGTGGTCAACATTCGCAAACATCGCGTGCTAGATCTGAGTCCAAAAGTTCTGCAAATCCTTAACCTTCAGATGCATACGAAAGTTATCGACTGATTTTTTTGACGTGTTTCGTGGCTCAATAGCACCACTTACCCTGGCCACCAATAATCACATAAATATTATAAGAACTGCAAGTAAACATTTAATCAAAATTAAAGCACAAGGCAATAAATAGCTCGAAATAAGCCACTTTTTTGACAGTTGATGCTGAAAAATATATATATATAGAAGAATGATAGATTTACCCCCAGAGACAGGTTGTCAATAGCTCTAATATCATTGCTAAAACAAAAATATCCCATGAAATATTTCTGTACATATGTTCAAAAGCTAATAATATGTATATGAAAAACATTAAAGAAAAGATTTTTAGTTTTTGCTGTTGTTTTTTTTTGTTTTAAGTTGCACTTTTATTTTGTTATGCGTCTGCAGACAAATTTATCTAATTATCTATTCATTTAATTTGAGATATACACATAATTATTATCAATAAATAAACAAATTAGATAAAACAACATCTGTGGTTAAGTAAAAATGATCTCCATTAAAAAAAAACCCTCAGATTTTGCTTTTTCACATATTCAACCTTAAATACATATATAGATATAAATCTATTCGTGTGCATATGTATATGTAAATATATATAAGTATACATATGCATTTGTTTAAGTAGTATTTTTCTATTTGTAAATAAAGTATTTTTAATGTTTGGATTCCTCTCTGTTAAGTCTTTTAATGACTGAGTGTATAATTTACTATGAAGCAAATATAAGAATATTAATTGTCATTTGTTAAACAACCAAATTATATATAAAAAAAATAATAAAAAATAAATATATATTTTATGTGGGTTGTAAATGCATATAAATGTCAGCTATTGCCCAATTTATGTATTTACTACTACGCTAATACACATGTCTTCTTCGTAACGACAAAAGTTAGAAATGTTAAAGTTTGAAGTTCAACAGTGAGCAAACATTGTAAAAAAAAAGTCCTGAATAGTATGCATTACAGCAAATATTGTGAACCGAATTAACATTTGATATTGATTTGATCGGTTCAACGATTTGACGTCAGAATTATATTAATGCACTTAAGTTAAAAACATTTACTGGAATTTATTTCATTTCTTCTTTTATTTGTTATATCCTAGAGAGTATTATAATCGTCTCCAACCCCATAAGGTATATATATTTTTGATCATCACTACAATTGTAGCGTAAAAATAATGATTTAATAATACAAATAGTTTGTCTATAAGCGCAGTTGAGAATAACTATAATGTAAAGTATATGCAATAATAATACACACTTAAATAAAGAGCATGCAATGTGTTTTGAACATTGTGTACAAAATGTTTTGGAAATGGTTTGTGGTCTAACACTGTTGGCTCGGCACGCCAACGCCAAAATTGTTAGACAGTATATGCATGTGAGAATTCTGTGTACAATGGCGGTTAGCAAACTGTATAATTTACAAAAAACTATTAAATACAGCTCAAATTAGATATGCTGACATGCAATTGATCATGCGATCTTTACTATCGCCGTTTGTTGACGCGCTCAATGTACTTTGTCTTGTTGAGCGCCCGATTGCCCGCATTGGGGTCCATCATGCGCTTCCAATCGGTTTGGCCAACAACAAAGCCAATCGCACGCATCTTTTGCTGTGCACGCTTTTCCTCAATGTCCGCCCAACGCACCTACAATGGTTTAGACATTTGTGAGTATCATATGTATAAATGGATAAAAAGAAGATTCCTTTGTGCGAGCGACTTACGCGTTTCTTGCCATCGGCGCTGACACTGGGAGGTTCCCATTCGTCCAATTGTAGGTAGTCAGCAATGCTTGCCGTCTTACGCTTGTGCATTAGACGCTTCGTGCCATCGAGACGTGCTGGAAGGGAAAAATTGTTTTGTATTACACAACCAATGTAGAGCAGTTGCTTTAATTTAACAAAACTTACCCAGACTTTCCTCCGTGGTGTCGTTTTCCCACTTGCTTTTCAGTAAGCCGCACTATATACAACATAACCAACACACATGTCGCAAGAATTGTACAATAAAATAATATTTGTATTAGCGAAAGCAACGCTGTGGCTCAGAACCTATCAAAAGCACTATGCCCACAATGGGTCAATCGCTAAACCCAACCCTGAGATGGCTAATCGGCTCACACTTACATCGTTGGCCGTAACGGCACTGTTGCTGTCCTCGTCGTCGTCGTCATCGATGGCAGCGGCGGGAACGGCATCGGTGATTGCCTCATCCGGAGCAGCTTGCTCGCTGTCTGCATTATCATCCTGCAATGAACAAGCCGCAATAAATCAACAAAAGTTTGCTTGAAGAGCATTTAATTTGCCTTTACTTAGGTACTTAAATCATATTTGATATTTTGGTATAAAGCCGTTTTAGTTGTATTTCAGATATATAGATTGTGATTTTTTTGAAGTGTATATATAATAACGAAATGCAACTACATAATTGTGAATGGTATACCCAGTATTTATGTACGTATGTAGTCCCATATATATATATATATATATACTAAAGACTCTAACATATATATATATACACATATATATATAAATGTATGTATATATATATACATACGCACATAAACATATGTGACAGATTGACACATACATAGATTTATGAAAACTATGAGTATTTCAGAGAAGCTTAGACTAAAGTGGTTTTTAGACAATTGTTTAAACTGGCATCGCCAACTAAATTATACTCGTGCTTAGACTACAGCTCTTCGCATATATGTATAACAATATAACTACATATATATAGGTACATATATAATAAATATGCAGTTTGTGCAGGCAGCCACACACTGCTAGCCAGTGTGCCAGTGCCACACTCACACAAACGCACACACACACACACACACACACATACACAACAGCTGCTGGCCAGCCAAACGGCAGTCCAGGCAGTCAAGTGCTTCAGGTGCCTTTATGATTGAGCTGGATGGCCTGCATCGTAGACCGTGGGCCGTGGGCCAGGGTCCGTGTCGTTGCATTAGAGCATAGTTACCGTTGCCATGTCCTCTACATCTTCCATTTCAACCACATTCTCGAGAAGCGACGACACATCAAGTTTTATATAGTGCAATGGCGTTGTACACCAATTTTCCAGAACAAAACGTATGTCCTCCTCGCTTCGCTGATGGATATTGCGTCCCAAGCACGTCTCCACATCGCAGTGCATGTCAATGATGTAGGGCTGCCAAAAACACCAAAAACTCGGCATCAGTTTCAGCGACACACAAAAGAGAGACAGAGACAGAGAGACAGAGAGAGGGATAGAGAGATAGAGAGAAAGAGTCAGCTGCTCACCACAAAATTCGAGTCTTTTGCATGACAATAGAACTCGTTGAGAGTGCGCAGTGAGTTGTTGTTACAATCGACAATAATGAAATCATAGAGATTGTCGCTAAGCGTCTTCTTGAACGATTTTATCAAGTACTGCATATACGTCTCCTCCATGGCATCATCATACTCATAGAGTATCTCCTTCTTCGGTATCTGGAAATATGAAACAAGTATAATAAAGGCAATCGGAGTTCCCCGGCACACATCAAAATTAAATTATTAACTAAAAGTTTTAGCTGATTGTTCTTATGGAAGCTATTAATACAATGCCAATCACTTATGCACTTCTTGGTAAAAAAAATTAAAAAATTATGTAGCTTTCATCAAGACAGTTTTCAAACTGAAAGATTATTTTTCAAAGAAACTAACAACAGACAGACGGACTTTGACATATCGCCTCGGCTGTTGATGATTTAGAATATATATTCGTTCAGAGATGCCTTTTATTCCGAATACCCTGGGCAAGAGTTTAAAATGAAAACAAACAATAAACAACAAAGAAAATGATCGCATTTTGCAAATTGTGGTAAGTTGTTGACATTATTCGGCGCTTGGGAGTTATTTTAAGGTGTTCCAGTTTTTATACAAAGTAAAGAAATTTCAAGTGCATTAAGCACTTGCTGATCTGCTGGCCCACGCTCACCTTTTTGCCAGTCTTAGGGCACTTTTCGTCATAGTCGTTTTCAATGATGAAATAATCATCGATGCTAAGTATGCGTGGATTGGCTCCACCCATTTCCAACTCCTTATCCTTTATCAGACGTGCCACATACGACTTCCCACAGCCTGGCGCTCCGCGCAATATGATGCAAATGCGCTTGGGTCGCGATACCCGACCTGGTGGTAGCAGCACCTCATCAATGGATATAGTATTGAGATTCTCATTCGTGGGAACGCTCATTTCCAGACGGCTCGTATCAATCTGTTCGGGTATCTGTTCATTGGCTGCTGCCGTCGAGGGAAACAGAGCCGTGGGCGGATCCCCCAAAATACGGCGCTTCGGATTAGCGGGGAATGCTTTGACTGTCTGTTGCTGCAACGGGGACTGAGACTGTTGCTGTTTATGAAACTTTGGAGGCGGCGGCGGTGATTCTAATCGAGCCACTTCCGTCAGCGAACTGTGTAGTTAGATTATGATTATTCACGGACTCTGAAGTTGACCAATTTAACTTACTCCTCGCCGTCGGATATGTCCTCGAGATCATCCGTTTTGCCAGCAGTCTGCTCTGGGGCAGGGCACTAAGGGATATGAATATGAGATTATACTTTCCATTTGCGATCAATTGCAGCGTTGCAAGCTAATCACTTACCTCGTTGCCGGTCAACGTTGTCAAATTCTGCTCTTGTTGCTGCTGTTGCTGCAACAAGCGCTGTCGATTTTTATTCTTCTTTTTGTTTTTCTTCTTATTGTTGGAATTTGGATTCCGATTCATTGAGCCAGCACCTGGTCCAGTTGGGCCCGACGTTTCTGGAGCATTGTGTGAGGCATGTCCATAGTCAAAGCTGACACCAGGTCTAAAGTCCGGTACCGCTGAGGCGGGTTCAGCACCTGGGCCTGCACCTGGGCTTAAACCTGGATCTGGACCTGGACCTGGACCTGGACCTGAACATGGACCTGGACCTGGATCACCGATGCCAACTCGAGTGGCTGCGCTATCAGCGGACTTGTGACCATAGTCGATAACCTTGGCGCTGGTGTTGCGGCTATTCTGATAGTCGAACACTTGCATGGGTCGATAGACGGGATCGTTTGGTCGTTGGGTATTGTTGATGTGCTCCGCGCTGCAACGTTGCGTATCGCAGTTTCGGGTTTGGTTTTCATATCAATTGTTTAACATTTTTTTCAATTATTTAATTATTGTTTTATTTTTTTTTTTTTCGTAAATTTGTTTTTTTGATTGGAAATTTTTTTTTTTTATTGTTGGTTTATGTTTTTAATATTAAACCAGGAAAAAAACACTTAAACTTTTACTTATTACATATATATTTCTGATTTTATGGGACATTGGTCGAATCAAGCTATTTACATAACAAGTCAGGGTCAGAGTTAGGATCAGGGGCGAGGTCGGGGTCGGGATCTTTTGGCATTGAGGAAAACATGAGTTAGCATTTAGAATAATTAGAGCGCACTTGGCACAGTCAACCAGCCAGCTGACAAGGGTCATGTAAACTTAGTTTAGGATATGAAACAAACAGAATGGATAAATTCGGCAAGCCGAATTTCAAATATTATTTCAACTGATTGTTTCGTTGGTATAAGATTTAGAAGTACGCATTTTTGGCACATCCTGAACAACGAAATTATGCTAAAATATAATACATATGAAAGGTGGTTTTCTTTCACCTCTAGGTTTACCCTCCAAGATGATTAATCCATGTATCCCCAATGTGTTATTTGATAGCATTTCAAATATAATAAAAATAAATCATTTTGTATGGATAACTTCAGTATGCAGACAGACAGACTGACAGACCAGGTATTAAAATATAACTTATTCTGTGAACTCGGTAAACGTTTTTATGACCAGCAGACAAGCAAATAACATTTACATTTCCCATTTATATATCCTTAATATGATTAGAAGATATCTTCGACAGCACTTAAGTATATTTATGCAAATGGACTCTTATACGCCTGTATCAATCTCAATTTTTATTGCCAATAAGCTACGTAAATTGGTTTGTTTGAGTAGACAAATATCAGAATTACATTGTACACTTGCCTTATTTTGGCAAAGGTATTTAATCTTGAGTATCATTATCATTTGTTTGTAAGGGTTTCATGTATGTATTTATTATATTACTAAAAACGTTGCCCAATATTTGATACATAATATGTGTGCATAATATACTCAAAAATAATCAGATCATTTTTAAGTATGTCAAAAAGCATTCAGCATCGGGAATTCAAGCTGTGGCACAATCCTATTTTCGATTGTGCCCTGTATAATGCAGCAAATACATTTTATACTCCATTCTTGAGTGGCTAACAAATAATTAATTTTTTATGTTTCTTGTTACAAGCGGACACCCATTCCTAATTCGGACTGCTGAAGACAGATGTAGGAAAATTTTGATTCATTGCAGACAAGTCTTAAAGCTGATTCAAAATGCACACATGTTTAATTGAAGATAGTGTGCATTTCATATTTTACAAATAAATACTGAAGTGCACAAGTGCATTTAAAGTGATTCATTTTATTCATAACCGTGTTCAATGTGTTTCGAATTTTAAATATTATTTAAATATGTGTAAGTATTAGTACATAGAAATATGTCGCTCAAAACTCACTATAAAATGGAAATTTCATTTTATGTACCCAAAAAAAAAAAAAAATTAAATAAAACTAATCAAATTAATTTTTTTGTTATTTTAAGATTTAAAAAAAAAATTCGTGGGGAAAAAAGCATCAAAACAATACAAAAATCATTTCCAAAAACTTAAAAACTAAGCTCGAAGGAAAAATTAAAAATGAATTATGTAAATATACTCGATAATATACAATGTATTTTATTGTAATGCTGCACTCAACGGTAATCGGAGATATTTACATTGAGATTGATTGAGAAGTAGGGAGAGATTAAAAGGTCGCAGTATGCACTTGTGGGTTCATTTGTGTGTTTATGGAGATTGTGTAAAATCCTCTGCTGCCTCGCCGCTGTTTTAATGTTTAGATATGCGCTGTGTGTATGTGTGTGAGTGTGTGTGTCTGTGTGTGTGTCGCGGAGGAAGAAGGACACGTAACTAATATTGTAGCACTTTTCATCTTAAATGAGCTCTAGCGGGGCCCTCGATGCTGTTGGACGTTACTATTGCTCCTGTTTAGGGCGTCACCTCCACCGCGGAAGGATCGGCCGCTGCGCAAACGCACGGAACACGGAACAGTCGAAATTTGTCAAATTATAAATTTTGTATGCATCAGTCATTTAATTGATGCGCCATTGAAATTGAATGATAGTTGAATTTTATATTTTAGTTTGCATTTTGATTTTCATGTTGTTTGTATTTTGGGTGCATAAAAGTAGAAGAGAAGAAGAGAAAACGGGTATGGAATCAAAATTCCAGCATTAACGACGAGATCAACAAAAGATGCCTACACATTTAAACTACGAACATAGAAACGAGTTGGAAAACATTTGGGGTTTAAATAATGGCTATTAAAATATATATTTTTCTTTCTGTTTAATGGGCTTCCTCATTTCGAAGTAATCAATTTTTGTCCAGGCGAATTAAGAATCGTCCCTAATTCATACACGTTAGAAATATGCACGATTATGAACAATTTAAATATTGAAAATAATTACGTACAGGACAAAATTTCGTTTAGCTGCACATGTCATATATTAAAACATAAACATTTTCATGAAAAATAAAAAAATAAATCTTGAATTTGTACATTCGCTGAACAAAGAGTCTTAAGCCCCTTTGAAAGTTTTGGAAGACTCTTTTAAAGCAAATTATAAAGAAAAATAAAGACATATTCTTAAAACTGACAAAAATCTAGAAATTTCGCATAGTTTTCTTGCTTTCTCAAAATACAGTTCGATTTAAAAATGTTGTAAAAAAGAGAGCTTAGAATAGAATAAATTTTTTTTTGAAATTAGTGGAATTTTTTTGGGTGCAGGAATATTTTACAGTATTGATTCTATGGACTTGACACTTAATAGACTCAATACATGTGCTTATATGTATATATTGCGGCTTTCTTTCAATTTCCAAATTTCTTGTTTGAAAGGGTCTTTGGAAAATGTTAACGTTCTTGGGGTTATTGCAAAAACCAATGATCATCTTTTTTTTTTGAAGTAAAAAGTTTAAAAACTAACGGAGAATTGTTTTGAATCTGCTGGGTGGCAAACATCAGTCAATGAATGCACTTCAACATCGATTCCTGAATTCAGAACAAACATTCTTATGTAAATACAGGCCTATTCATTTATGTATATATACACCACTTATATACAGTTAGCATAACTAAAATTAAAGAGTTTATGTAACTCTCCAGACACGTTTACCATATTAATTTTGAGAAGTCAAAAACAGAAACGCATTGAAATTCCCATATTTTTCACGTTGTTGCATCAAAATCAAATGGCATAAAATAATGCACGAATTTGGAGCTTTTATATTCGGAGACTGTTGTACAGACAAAGATACTACAAAACGGTTGGATTTTGATTCATATACATCAGTTGGGGTTGGTTAACACTCAGACGGAATGGAAACTTGGACTACCTAAATCGCAGAAATGCGTAGTTAGAGACATCCAAGTTTGAGCCCCCGGTAATTGGTCATATTAAATTCTATGCGGTATGGACAAAAAGGGAAAGAGCCGCAGAGAGAGGCAAAAGATTAGGGTCAGCTTATGACACATACCTATCAGGCCATGGCCTATTGCTGTTGTCGTTGTTTCCCGCGTTGCAAAAACTGTTTCTCGCCTGCCCAAATTTCTTTGACTGATTCAACGGCCCTCTTCCGCGTGGTCCAAATCCGGGCCCATCACGCGGCTTATCTTCATAACTTGGGCCAGAGGGTCCGACTTTGCGTTTGAATGGATTCTCGCTGAACGAATTGTTATTCTTGTTGTTGTTGCCCATTTTGGAGCCATTGAAATTCGGATTATTGGGTCCTGATCCTGGTCCTGCGCCAAAGTTGCGTTCATTGGGACTGTTAGGTCCTTGGCCAAAGTTTTGTTCATTGGGATTGTTTTGTCCAAAGTTGCGGTTAAATGGTGCAGCTGCATTTGGTCCACCGGGTCCGCCGAATGGTCCAGGACCTCCAAAGTTTTGACCAGGTCCCGGTCCATTTGGGCCGCAGAAGTTTGATCGAAACTGGGCCGGGCCAGGACCTTGACCGGGTCCGTTGCCACGGAAATGTTGACCGTAGCCTGGACCGGGTCCATTGAAATTGGGATTGTTGGGTCCAGCTGGACCAAAATTACGTCCAAAAAGCCCGTTCGGTCCATGGCCGCCACCAAATGATCCTGCTCCCTGTTGATTAAAATTGGGTCCACCGAAATTGGGACCATTCGGTCGAAAGTTGCCACACGACGGACCACCAAAATCAATAAAATTCGGTCCCATCACCTGGCCACCTCCATCCCCGCTAGGTCCAAAGGGTGGACCATTGGAACCGAATCCATGTGGTGGCCTGTGATCGGTACCAAAACCACCACCTCCAGGTCCAAAACCGCCTCCGCGATTTCCAGCATCATTGCCAGCTGGTCCTCCTCCAAAACAGCCGCCCGGCGCATTATCCGCCGTATTATTCTGCTGCCCATCCGGCTTGCTATTTTTCTGATTATTCTTCTGATTATTCTTCCATTCGGCAAAGGACAGCGCCCGTCCGTGTTTGCCCTCATTTTTGTTGCTGTTGTTGGCGGGATCAGAACGCTCATTGGATTGCTGCTGTTGCTGTTCCAGTTCGCGACCCTGCGCCTGGGCCAGAGCCTGAGACAAGTTGTTCATGAACTCGGGATCTTTGAGCACATTGCTAACAGTGTCTGGCAGCGATTCATTTACCGTCGTGCCTGTCGCCTTCTCTTTTTCTAACTGCTGACCTTGTGGCGATATGCCTGGTTTGACAATGACCACATCAAACAGCGATGGTATCTTCTTGTTATTATCAGCATTTTGATTTGCTGGCATGGTTGCTCCGGGCGCAGCTGCCGATACAGTTCCGGCAGTAGCCGTGCTGCCATCGGCAACCAAATCGAGTCCTGGTATGCCATCGCTCTTTTTAAATATATTTTTCATGCGCGTATCGTTAGAAGACTCTACATAGTTGTCCTCTTTCTGCTGCACGTCATCCACCTCATCGTCGTCATCGTCCAATGAGATTATTAAAATATTCTCTTGTTTGCTCTGTTTCAATGGAGTCGATCTGACAGCATCAATTTTACGCTTGCCCAGTCCAGTAGCTGTACCTGCCGCTGCAGCTGGACCTGCTGCGTGAGAGGGAGCTGAAGCTGAAGCTGATGCGGAAGTTACAGCCGTAGCTGTGGTTGTACCCTTATCAACATTCAGCTGCTGCTGCTGCTGGTTGGCGGCCACTGGTTTTTGGGCATTTAATTGCGGCTTCTGTTGTAATTTCGGTTGTTCTTGTTGTTGCTGTTGTGGTAGCAATTGTTTTTGCTGAGTTGCGGGCTTCGCTGGGATATTTTGCTCATGGCTAGCTAATGGCATTGTCTGCTGTTGTGGTTGCTCCTGCTGTGCATCTGGTTTTGGCGAAGAGTAGTTAGATTTATTTGCGTCTGACTCGTTGGGCGCCTCATTTTGCTCCTCCATGTTCTGGCCTTGTCTCTGGTCCTGTACGCGTCTCTGACCTGGGCCCTGGTTCCTGCTATGCTTTTGTGTCTGCTTATTATTATCCTCATCTGAATAGCCTTCGCCTTCCTCATAGTCGCCATAGCGACCATCGCCGCCGCTGGCTCCTGGCTGTTGTTGTTGTTGGTTTGGTGGTTGTTGTTGTGAATTTTGCATTTGACGTCCGCGTCGCATTTGCTCTCGACGCTCAGCAATGCGACGTCGTTGCTTCTCAAATTCCTCCTCATAGCGTCGGTATTCATCGCGATCTGGATGATTGGCATTGGCACGTTTCCAATCCTCGAACTGCTTCTCCCACTGATTGAACAGGCGATCAAAGCTCAGCTCCTGCTGCTGCTGCTGTTGTTGTTGCTGTTGCTGGCTATAATTGCTTTGATTTGGGACGCGATTGTAGCCGCCATCATGGAAACTATTGTTGTTTTTCTGTAGTGGTCCAAAATTTCCACCGCTTTGATTCGATCGATTTTGTTCCCAACGTCCGCTGCGTCGATTGTTATTGTTACCTGGCCCAAAATTATCAGTAGGACCTTGACTCGAACCATTATTGCCAAAGTTGCCGCCATAATTTGCATTATCTCTGCCCCCCACTGAACTCGGTCCACCAAAGTTGCCACTGTTAGTGTCAGTGTCAAAGTTGCTAGAGTTGGGTCCAGCACCATCATCGGAGCCAAAGTGACCTGATGATCCTGTGTTGAACGGATTGCTGCGACTGTTGCTGTTACTGTTGTTGGCGTTGTTATCAGGCCAGCTGCGTCGGTTGCCAGATTGATTTGACTTATTGACACTTTGGTTGTTATTGGTACTATTATTGTTATTGCTGCTGTTGTTGTTGTTGCCCGGCTCATTGCCTTGCCAACGATTGTTACGTGCTGATCCCACATCTGGCGGTGGTCCATCCCATCGCGAACTGTCCTCCGCATCCTTCGTGTTGCCTCTGTCATTGCCCCGGCTTGCTGTTGCCTTTGCCCATGGAGGATCAGTTGGAGCACCGGATGACAACGACGATGTTGATGTCGACGGCGGTGGCTGTTGCATAAACGAAGGTGGTGGCTGCTGTAAATTGGGAAACATGCCAGAATCACAACGACCGCCACTGGGCGGCTGACTGTAGTTAACGGGCGGCATTTGGTTGAATCTACCCGGCGGCGGCTGTTGCTGCCATTGATTTGACGCCGGCGGCTGTTGTTGCTGGTGGTGTAGTTGTTGCTGTTGTTGTTGTTGGTAGACTTGCGGCGGTGGCGGTGGCGGCTGATTGTACATCTGCGGCTGTGCCATTATTTTACCAGGCATCTGCGTATGGGAATGCGTCTGCGACTGCGGTTGCATTTGCGGTGGCAGATGCTGCATCTGTGTCTGTTGATAGTATGACTGTGGCTGCGCTTGTGTCTGCTGCACCGCCATCTGAGGCCCAATTTGAGCTGGCGGATATGCTGGCCCAATGGGAGGCACTGATGATGTGATCGGTGGTGCAGCGATAGGTCCTGCTGACGCTGCGACATGTGGTGGCGCCACAGTATTAGTAGCTGCAGCGGCGGCCATTTCCCGCTTGTACTGTGAGAATTTGGAATATATAGAATTATATAAAAATACAGTCAAATCGTGGATTCCACGAACACCTGACCCTGAACCTGAACTCACCTGCTCACCATACTGGGCATGCCACTTGGCGTATTCATGCTGGTAGGTTTGCCACTGCTGCCAGTGCTGCTGCAGCGCGTACTGCTGTACCGGCGTCATCGCAGCATATTGGGCGGCCGTGTATTGTTCGTAAGGATTGTTGCCAGATTGGGGTGCGCCCGCACTCATATAAGTGCCTGGTGCCGCACCACCAGTAACACCAGCAGAGGCAACAGCAACTCCAACCATTGGAGTATTGTCTACAGGCGGCGGAGGCGGTGGTGCATCGGGCAGTGGTGGCGGTATTGAAGGCTGCGGCGGCGGTGCAGCCATCGCCGCGTTTGGCACCGCGGCCATGGGCCATTGATTCCACATAGCCGATATTTCAAATTATCTAAGCGGTTTTATATAATTTGTACGCTTGACAAAAATATCTAAGCCGATCATATACAAAAAAATAGGGTACGCACTCACTTCGCCATTTTTGGCTTGAAAACTAGAGATGAGCATAGTGCACAATGCTGATATCGATATAGCTTGCAGTCACTTATCGATGCCACTGCATTGGCAAATAGAGCATCGCCAATTTGTAGAAGTATACTAGAAGATTGCGACATACATATACGTCGATAAATGTAAAGCAGTTTTCATACTTTTGTGACGTCAAAATGACACATATTACAATCACAGACCTGTTAATCGCTATAGCTCTAGTGATCCTAAAAAGTATATAAAGACTAAATTTGTTAGTAAATATTATCAATACGCATAGTATCATTTTTTCAGTTTCTTCAATACTCTCATATTATAATTATACCATAAAAAAAAACAAAGGCTAGGATGCTAAGTGCATTATCGTTTCATTGCAAACTATTTGAATATATTTGAATTGGATGATACGAACCACCGCACATTCCGTTTTAACAAAGTTATATTGAATACGTTGTTTTCCTCTTCTTATTAGTATTTAATGACGTATACTCACAACGAAACGATAGGTGACCGATTATCGGAGTACCTTGTAGACTCGATAATTCTTGTGGACAACACGTGCAAAAGTATAAATTGTTAATTTCGCTTGTTCGTTTCGTTTAAACGATTATTTATGAACAACCTATAATATAATGAGTACCAGCAGCACTAAAATTAAATATCTTGTGGCAGACACAACAGCATTTATAAATGCTGTGCCACTGAACGTAAGTGCATATAGGTACAAGAAACATTTGAAATTATATTCAAATTGAAAACATCCCAAATTGTTTTTCGTGATTACAGGAATATGCGGATAATGTGCTAACCGTGCCAGAGGTGGTTGCCGAGGTGCGCAACAAACGCCAGATACGCCGGCTCTGTGTGCTCCCATTTGATTTGCAGGTGCGCGAGCCACGTCCCGAAAGCGTTAAGCATTGTGTGCAGTTTGCTAAAAAGACTGGCGACTATGCCAGCTTATCCGGCATTGATTTAAAGGTGATTTCGCTCACATATGAGCTGGAGGCAGACACAGTTGGCACTGAGCACCTGCGCAGTGAGCCAGTTGTCTCACAGGTAATTGCCTCCAAAGACAAGCCCGAGGAAATGCAGGATGTGAATAATAAGCGTCTCGTCGGCTGGTATATGCCCGAGGCCAACGAGGAGGATGATGAAGATGATGATGAAGGGGAAGAGGAGGAGGAAGAGGAAGATGACAACGAGCAACAGTTGGATAGGAACAGCGACAAAGTCGACCACATTAAAGCAGCCATTGAAGCACATATGGATGGAACAGGGATACAAAGTCCAGAGAGTAAACCAACAGACGCTAGAACAGACATTGGCAACGACAACGAGGACGAGGACGATGACGATGTAACGCAAGAGGAGCTGGACAAACTATTTGAGCAACTGCAATGTGCACCATCTGCGGACGAGGAGCGCGCAACTTGTGATCTTTTGGTAGCAGAGCCCAAGGGCGAAGACGAAGATGACCAAGTGGAGCAGCAGACCCAACAAGCCAACGAAAAAGATATGGACGAGGACGTTGGCGACGATGGCTGGATAACGCACTCAAACATCAAGAAGGCCAAGAAGGCGCTCGAGGGCAAGGTGGAAACGGACATTGTACCGCCGGTTGCATGCATGACAACCGATTATGCGCTGCAAAATGTGCTGAAACAGCTGAATCTGCAGCTGGCCGCGCTAAATGGGCGGATCATCAAGCAGCTGCGCACCTACATATTGCGTTGTTATGGATGCTTTAAGACGACCAGCATCATGACAAAGGTGTTCTGCCCCAATTGCGGCAACAAGACTCTCAAGCGAGTGGCCGTTAGCCTGGACGAAAACGGCAAACAGGTGCTGCACATAAACACGAGGCGCTCCCTGACTGCCAAGTATAAGAACCAAAGCCTGCCACGCTTTCAGGGCGGCAAGCATTCGCGCAATCCCATTCTGTTTGAGGATCAGCCCATGCCACGACAGATGCCGTCGCGTGTGGCCAAAACAAAGACAAATGCCCTGGATGATGATTATATTGCCGGCTTCTCACCGTTTGTGATGCGTGACGTCGACTCCAAGTCGGCGATGCTGCGCTCAAAAGGCAATCTGAAAGAATGGGCACGCAACAACAACTTCGAGGAGGATCGCAGGCGCAAGAACTATAATCGCTTATACAAGTAATACGGGTGGGGCATGCTACCTACAAGGTTATATTTTTCTCATGCATATGTTAATATTAATAAAACACTAACTTAAAACAAATGTTCGCTCTAGAAATTGGAATTGTCAATTTAAAATTGTTATTTTAATCTCTATAGATTTATGAAGTTAAAAATGTAGCTTTGTTTGGCTCGAAATCGGCCAAGAAACACTATTTGTACATACAATACAGTATTGTCTGTTTAGTGCTGCTATGGATATGGTGCTATTAGCGATTAAAATGTGGAAGTCTTTAATATGAGAGAGAATTTCGGACATTTACAATAACTTCAATTATTTACAGCTGTTCAAAATATATGTACAGGTCTACCAGATATTATATATATATATATATATTATTTATGTGTTTATAATTCAAGGCACAGCTCGTTGCCTGGATACTCTGGTAGATTTAGCTCGTACTTGCGCTGCAGAGCCGGCGGCACAAAGCGTCCGCCCAAAAAGTGATGCTTGCCTTTGAAGTGTTTGGCGCATAGCTTGGGAGCTGTCAGTGAGATGAGCAGTGTCGGCTCCAGATCGCAATCGTTGAGCTTACCATTCTCCACATCCCAGCCACTGGGTATATCCACACTAAGAAATCACAATAACCACAATAAATTGAGAGCAGACAATGGGAAACATTGATATATACCTGGCAATCGGCAACTTTGTCTGCTGCAACAGCTCCACGACAGGTACAAAGTCTACGCGCACCGGCGGCTTGAAACTAAAGCCGAAGAGGGCATCTACAATTAAATCGTAACTATTGGCAGACGTCTCCACTGTGGGACACTCGTCAATGAGGCAGATGTCCATGCGTTGACACTGATGCGTCAGATTTTCGAAAAGCGGCTTTGCTGTTGGCTTCGGATAATAAATGGCTGGTGTGTAACCCATCAGAGCCAGATGACGGGCACAGACCAGTCCATCGCCACCGTTATTGCCAGGACCACAGCAGATGAGGACACGGCCAAAGTGATCGGCCGGAAAGCATTTGGTTATAGCGTGCGCACAGCTTAGACCGGCTAGTTCCATTAACTGATCCACGCTAAACTTGTACTCGTTGAAGAGCTCTAGGTCGACATTGATGGCCTCTTTTTGATTCAAATACTTAACCATGCTGCTGCTGGTGTTGCTGCAATGACAAAATTCCCTCTGTTGAATTTGTTGTATTATTTGCTTTGGTTTGCCGGCATTTGGCAAAACGCAGTTAAATCGGTTTCGCAGAGGTCCAATTGCCAATCGGCTTATCTTGAAAACGTGTCCCTGCATTTACCAGAAAGCCGTATTCACTATTAGATTAAATAATTTGAAAAATGCGCAGCCAACATAATAAATTTTTGTAAGTTTTCTTACAATGTTCGTAAATATTTCTTGTTTCGCTACGCTTATCAGTTGAAAAGTATCGATAATTAAGTATTAACTAAGTGTGACCAGTCGCTGGGCATAAGCGGCACTTTTTAAACTGTTCGCTCAGTTTAAAAATGCAGAGCGGAACATACGAAATTAAATTTCCTGTCAAATCGAAAATAAAAAATGGATAAAAACTACAACATTCTTCAGCAATTCTCATTGTGTATTGATAATTTTAATTTTACGCACAGCTTAAGAGCAATGTACACTATTTTCTTTGGACGTATGTGGAAAATAATGAAAATTATTTTGATGAATTTCAACCCAAAGTTTGAATGAACAAGTTAAGAAGACAACAAAATGAAAAATAGTAAGTAAACTATAAAAGTATTACAAATACACGTATAAAACGTACGAAACACAAAAATATTGTAAAGTGGAAAATCTTATGCTCGTTTTTTGGCTTCTTCAATAGTGCCTGTTATGATACACTTTGCCAGTTAGCAATACAAAAATTATGTAATTGATAATGACAATGCTCAAATGTTTTATTTGATGGATTCTCGGCGAGAGTATTTCCTAAATACAAATATAATAAAAAAAAGTTCGGTTCGCTTATGTGATTAGTTTTTGTGTTTGTCAATATGCTCAATATGAATAAACAATGTGAATACAAACATATTGCAATAGTTTTTGGCGCACTCATCATTTGGAATATGTAGTATATACCCATGAAGATGGGTTTCTAGATCTATTGTCACCATGACTTAAAATGTTTCAATGTGGAGACGCTCGTGTCGCACCTGAGAGGCATGGGTGCCGAATCGCTTCTGACAATGACCGCACTGGAATCGCCGCTGTCCTTCGTGCACGACGCGAACGTGCCGGCTGATGGCGCTCTTGTGACGGAAGAGTTGCGGACATTGCTTGCATTTGAACTTCTCCCAGTCGGGATTGTGGATGCGCAGATGGGTGAGCAGTTCGGTGCGTGTCACCTTCGCGACCCCGCAGTGCTCGCAAATGTGCGGCTTTTCCTGTGCGTGACGCTTCAGATGCTCGCCGAGTGCATTTTTCGTACTATATCTGCGATTGCACTGCTCACAGTATAGTTCTAGCTCCTCGCTGATCGATGATGTTGTTCTTGTTGTCGCAGCCGCAACAGCCGGATGCACATTGCGCACATGTGAGCGCAGTTGCTCATATCGAGTGAAGGCCTTATCACAATTTCGGCATAGAAACGGCTTCGGGTGGCCCTCGTGCACGCTCCGTATGTGCGCCTCCAGATAGGGCAGCTTGTACACCTGCTTGCCGCACTGCTCGCAAGCGAGCAACTTTCGCTTGCTGGCCGCTGCAGCCGCTGCCTCATCATTATTCGCCTCTAGGCTCTCATTGTTGTCGTTACCATTGTCCGCATCCGCATCCGCATCGGTATCAACATCGCCATCGCCGTTGGCATCCTCGTCAGCGTCAGCGTTAGCGTCAGCATTGTAATCTTGGTGATGCTGTGTTTCGTCTTCCGCCGGCTCTGCTTTCACGAGCGACAACTGCAAAAATGCTAGCTCAGCCCTAAACAAAAAACAAGCTGACTCAACTGCAAAGTTTTGTATATACCAACCGAGTGATCGTCAGCATTAACATCAACATGGACATCAACATCAGCTTCAGTCCTCTTTGGCTGATCAACGGCCAGGGTTATGGTGAGGCGCATCAGCATCTCATTGCTCTGCTCGGCGACGTTGCAGAGCTGCTGAAAGTATTCGATGGCATTGTAGCACAATGCACATATGTCTTGTGGATATATCTCTGGCTGCTGAAATACGTCAATGGCAAAAAAGTGATTCAACATTTTCGCCAAATGGGGCAGCGCTTTCGGGTTGTAGCTGGATTTGTTGCGATGTGGGTGTTGCTGTTGCTGTTCATTAATCTGACGCAGATGGCGCAGGCAAATGCGACATAACTGGGAAATATTGGCAAAAGTTAACATAATAATACACAATAACCACTTTAATCGCTTTGCGCACGAAACGCTCAACAATTTGGAATTTAGTGGGACCGTTTTATGGAACAACCAAAATACGATAATTTTATACACTAAAAAAAATAAATCAAATACATCTAGAACGGTGTCGGCCAAACCAAAGAATTGTGATAACTTTACGCAAACAATGAATTGAATGCAAAACAACTGAAAAAGATACCAAGCAATAAAATCAACATTATGGATTGCACAGAAAATTCTATTTAAATACCATTTGAGTAGGTGCAACTATTTAAATTTTAGACTATCGATATTTATAATAAAATATTGACTTGTAATCGATTGGTCGAAGTGCTTAATCGTGTTGACAAATTTATTGAATGCCAGTTTTTACCCGCAGCCCGCTTGTGGTCACACTTGCCAGTTGTGTTCTGAGTTTTCAGTCTCGCACATTGCCAAAAGTATAATCAAGTTATTTGATTAGGTCTTTGGTCTGCAGCACATTTGCAACATATCCAATAATTGTCTGATATAGACGCTATGGCACTTAATCCACAATATGAGGACATTGGCAAGGGCTTTGTTCAGCAATATTATGCCATCTTTGACGACCCGGCAAACCGCGCTAACGTGGTTAACTTCTACAGTGTAAGTCGTATTGTCGCCAAATCTATTCGCTATGCTGTTGATATTATCCTCAAACTCTGCATATAAGCCACATATTTGCGTATACATTGACCTACATGCACATAAGTATGTCTGCACGCTTGTACGGATATATGAAAGTTGACGACAAACAAGACCCTTTCATTGTTGTTGTTCGCTGTTCGTCATCTGTGCAGCGGCGCGCCCTTGACAAATCGCCAGAAACATAATTATTGCATGGAGCTGCTGCTACGATAAAAAGAGCGCGCAAATTGCATTTGTTATTTTACGCGATATAAGAGTGCTGATCCATCCGGCACATAAGCCAAATACAATATGAACCAACCCATCCATGCAGTGAAAGCGAAATTCATTTAATAATTCAATAATAGCTTAATTTAATATTTACTATTTTGTTCATATTGGTTGTTTTCCAATCTAAGTTTTGATGACTCCTTTTCCTCTGGCAGGACTTTGCTTAATTGAAGTTTGTGCATAAATATTCTCGAAATTTCTAACGATGACACACACCTCATCATGCATATATATCTATGTTTGTGTGCATATGCATATGTATTTAATTTCATCTGTAATCGAATGTTTCGAATGTTTGGCTCTTTTCGATCTATTTTGGGCAGGCGACAGACAGCTTCATGACCTTCGAGGGCCATCAGATACAAGGAGCGCCAAAAATCCTTGAAAAAGTCCAGGTAAGCACTCAAATGAAACCCTATAAGTATACCCAAAGTTATGCCTAACAATTGCAGAGTCTCAGTTTCCAAAAGATCAGTCGTGTAATCACCACAGTTGACTCTCAGCCCACATTCGATGGCGGCGTACTGATTAATGTCCTGGGACGTGTACAGGTGAGAATTCCGTTCAAATTAATATATATATATATATACAGTGTCTCACACGTTATTTCAGGCAGTGTCTAGCAAAAATTTTAAAGTGCTACAAAGTTTAAACAAAGAAACAAACGCAAAATGTTTAAATGTCAATTTGTTGCATGTTATATCACGTTTGAAAAATAAACTTTAGTTTTTATGAAAATATTAATTAATTAATTAAAATTAGTCAAAAACTGAAAAAATATCCAAAATACATGTCAACACTTATTTCAAACAGTCTTGAAAAAGTAACATATTTTACGTATAAAAACTTAAATAAGGATGTTAATACTTAGTATGATATCCTTTAGCTTTAACAACTTCCCTTAAGCTGTTATTCATGGAAGATACCAGCTTCCGGGTAGTTTCTGGGCTGATTTTGCTCCACTCATCCAGCAGAGCATTCTTGAGATCGGATCTGTGATTCCTGATGGTATTTTCCAGCAGAGCCCACAAATTTTCAATAACATTTAAACCTGGAGACTGGGCCAATGGAAGTATCATTTGGGGGCAGTTCCAGATAAACCAGGACTGTACTAATCCGGATTTATGCTTGGTTGTTGTCCTGGTCGTTGGCCTGGCAGAACCGGAAAGTACGTCGGATTTCTAGCTTCTCGGCACTTTGGAGTAAATTTTCCTTTAATACATTGAGGTACACATTCTTGTTCATTGTTGTTTCAGTGGACACCAAATTTCAGACGCCGGCTGCCGAGATACATGCCCCTACCAGGACACTTCCTCCGCCGTGCTTGACTGCTGCCTTTAGGTTTTTGGGACTCAACTCAGTATTGGACTGTCGCCACACATAATTCCGTCCGTCCGAGCCAAAAATGTTTAATTTGGACTCATATGCAAATATGACTGTGTTCCAGAACTCCAAATCCTTGTCCAAGTGGGTTTTGGCGAACGTCATCATAGTCCCTTTATTTTTCGCGCCTATAAAGGGCTTCTTCCGTGGTACTCGGGCATGAAAGTCATGTTTGCGCAGAACCCGGCGCACAGTTTCCACACTGCACTTTTTCCCCATTTCATCCTCCACCTGCTGAGTCAGTTTTGGAGCCGATAGCCTAGGATTTTCCCCTATTTTCCTGATGATCCCCCGCTCTTCCTATTCGGTGAAAATCTAGTTTGGTGCAATTCTGCCCTTGTCCTCTATCCGATTTTCGTCAATGAAGCGCCGAATGATGTAATATACAGTTGACTTGCATAGATTGACCATTTTAGCATTTTAGCGAAAATAATCAACCTGACGTAAAAAATCCGGGTTTTATGGCACCCAGGTGTCCATAATGCCACTGTAATAAGAAGTGACCATAAACTAAGGTACTTTTTACATAACCCGACCTAGCGGGTGGGAAACCCCCAGTTTATTGGGGTCATATATTCATTTTGGTGGTTAATATATGTACCTCGGTCTTTGGAATTTTTGAAAAATAATGTATAATTAGTTTATGGCACGCATTTAAAATTTTTGCTGGACACTGCCTGAAATATGGTGTGAGACACTGTATATATATATATATATATATATATATATATGTATATATGTTTGTACATACATACATACAATATAAATATTTTCCAATATAAATAAATATGTATTTGTATTGCATCGTATTTATTGACGCAGACCGATGAGGATCAACCGCATGCGTATATTCAGACCTTTGTGCTCAAGCCAGTGGGAATTAGCTTCTTTGTGCAACACGATATCTTTAGGCTTGCGCTGCACGATGTGTAGCCACGTTTTTTGGCAGAAACAACATCTCAACAACAATAAAAAACACTCAAGAGGGGCGATACCGGCCAGGCAAAGTAAAAGTTTTTTGTTGCATCCATTCGTAACAAAACCAAAAAAAAAAACATGCAATAACATACTACTTCAGCACTGACCTACTAAACGAGATTAATATATTTGTATAATTATTGTTCTATTGAACCATGCTAACAAACTACATGCAAACACATACTGCTGCTGTCTATCTCCGGGTCCGGAAAATTGCGATAATCGTATCCTACTTCTGCCATAAGCTGCCGTTTGCTGCAAGGTTATTGTTAATGTCTAAATTGCATTCAACTTATGCCTACATCCATTTTTCTATGGTTTTCAATTCAAGCTTCTAATTGGGAACTAACGCTTTCAACAGTACCATTGTACAGTAACGCTAAATTTGTGACCTAGAAATGAAGTTATATATGTAATTTAAGAAATTATTATTATGAGACCCTTCACACGAGTAGAACACATGAAATGATTCAAATGACTTCAGACATTATTCTTCACCGATCGTGTTCACCTGCTCTTGTCTGCCCCAGTTTGTAACATCCTATGACTATCCAAGTGGTTTGGGTTTGAATACTTAGTGGTCTTTCTTTAAGATTTTAATGAGTTTGGTTTAATTTGTTTGCATTCATCATGTAGTTTGTTCAACGTTGACGAAAGTAAATGCATATTAATGTTTTGCGAACATTTAAAATTACATAGGGAGTTCAGCATGATATCTAAAATATATTTATTGTTTATGTGTGATCGAACTACTATATACAGATTTATGATTAAATGATACGAATGTAGAAGTCTGTAAGCTTATACCTGGTTTGTTTTACCATAACGCTTATCAATTCTCAACCAAACCAAACAAATCATTACACCAATGTTTATTTTTTTTTTCATAAACCCGTATTTTTGAAGGTGTAGCAACTTAATATTGTATTAACTTTTGGTGCAAATAAGTAAATATGTGAAATTTGAGGTTAGCAAGGGTATGCCAGGTGCGGTGCGCCGAAGAATGCCTTCTTGGTTATCTGTGAATTTGCTCTGTTCTGTTTTCTGTTCTGTTTGATTGCTTTCTTCCATTTAAAATTAGACTTTAATAACGTATTTTCAAGAGCATTGAATTAATATCAATTATTTCTAATCGTTTTGCAGTGTGATGATGATCCTCCACTCGCTTTCTCACAGGTCTTCGTGCTGAAAGCCAATGCTGGTACCTATTATGTTGCTCATGACATTTTCCGCCTTAACATACACAATTCTGCCTAAGGACCGCGCCACAACCAACAACAACAACAATCATAAGCACCAACACCCAAAGATGCAGCCCTCGATCAAGAACAGCAAAAAGAAAAACAACAGAAAGAACCTGCCTAGACGACTACGATGCATATTTTCCCACGTCTATCAAGAATGAAAATCATAAAAACAACAGCAGCACAATACTATTTAAATCTAACTACAATAGCAATGTAAAAATGCGTCCAAGCGGTTTTTATGATTTCCATGTCGGCGGCTAATTGATGTTTGTGTTTCGGGCGGGCCTCAGCCTAATTATAATAACTCTTAATGCATGTTGCAATGTTGCAGGTTTATTGACACAAAAACAAAAAAATACAAAAACAACAAAAACTATGGCACACTATATGTATACATATAATTTAAGCAAAATGATTAAAAAAAAAAAAAAATATTGTATGTTTGAGAGACAACAAAAAAAACTTTACGCAAATAAACTCGTTTTTTTGGAAAAATCTTATGTATGTTTGTATAGGAAATATGTATGTATGTAAGACCTAGTTATATTTTTACTCAAGTATCAAGAAGTATTTTCGTTAAGTATAAATATAAATGTAAATATTGTTTAGGTTTAAATGCAAGAATGTCTTTGGCTGCTAGACCAATATTTCACTTATCGCGAAAAGTAAAAATCGCATCAAAGCCAAACAGCACACCATTAACAATGGACAGCGATGCCTTGATCAGCGCCAGATCTCGTGTACGCGTCCGAAACGAGAACTCCCAGGCTTCTATAATGAAGACGCCACTAGCCACGAACAGGGCGCAGCCCAGCACGCTGAAGAAGATGTCGATCCGCTTATGAATGGGAGCACGCATTAGAACGCCTGCAATCAAAACGGCAATATCTGGCAATATATGTTCAACTATCAATATGTATATGGATGGCAACCTACCTGCAAATACACCGATGACCACAATAATGTAGCCGGTGAATGTGCCTGTCGCCATAAAGGACGTCAAAATGTCGCGATCATTGAAACTGTAAAAGTGCAGCACAAGACAGGCTACGGAAAATGCCTAAGGATAAACGCACTTGATATAATTGATATCAAAAATGATTTTCAGCTTGTTCTATTTTTTTAACAAGAGCATTTGTAAGGAATTCAAGCAATTTTACAAGAGTTTGTATTTTTCACTCGAAAATTAAAAAAAAAAAAAAAACAGCAAAAAAAAAAGGAACATATAAGAATCTTTACCAATTCCAAAAATTTAACCACATTGAGGCGACCTTTGCGTTCGCCGTGCGACATATTTTAAAATTGATGCCGAGCACACGGTTTTAGTTAACTTAATATCCTTGAGATGCACGTGTGGTGAACTTGTTACTGGATGCTATTCCGGCGGAGACGGGTTCACGCGACCAAAGTAGAACGATCACTGAGCCGCAGACGTTGCCCCAACGAATGTTATGCAAATTTTTGCACATTATGATTTATGTATGTTTTCATGCAGCAACAACAATGGGCGCATAGCAAAATGAGCGCGAAATTAATTAATTACACTCAAGAATCGGAGGAAAAGGCCATTTCATGTTGAAGAGCCATATGCCGCCTGTTGTTTTCTTTGGCAAAATGCTGACAGAACCCAACCACAAATTCAGACAAAAATGTAAAACGGAGACGGAGATGCAGATGCAGATGTAGATAAAGATTACAGCGCACTTTAGTTAGTTTAAGTAATACTGAATATATGTACATACAGACTTACTATTCGCTGTCCAGTTGCGCATCTGAATCAGATTGAGTTGAGTTAAGTTGCAACTGGAATTGAGGTTTTTGTTCGCTCATAATTTGTTGCTACATAATTGAAGGTCTCTTAATGGAGCAACGCAATGCCCACAACCCTTTTAAACAGATCTCGGTTATGTTCTAAATTTGTATTGGGTTACAAAAAAAAAATAAAATTAACAAAAATATGTATATATACTTCAAATAAATGAAACTATAAGAATACAATCAATTAGCTTAATAGTAATACTATTTGTTTATTCAACAACACAGTAAAATAAAATCCTTAAATGCTTGTACATATGTTAGTGAAGTATAATATTGGATGTTGGCAAATGTAATTAATTTTAAACATCTACATTTGTTCTTCTTCTTGTTTTTTTAAATGATGCATTTATTTTGCATTTTTTATGCATTTCATTAAAATCAGGTCTGATCAACTTTTAGTTGTCAATAGCACTGAACATTTTTCTATATTCCAAGTTCCAGCTTATGGACTACTTTTTAAAATGATTCGCTTTTTGTTTTCAATTCACTGTAATTACTGCAATTTGTTAGCTTTTGTATTTTAATTTAACATCTGCGTTTTGTCTGACAGCAACATTTTTTATAATCTTCCTATCAAGCTTCCTGGGCTGTGAGATACGTTTCACACATAATCGGAAAAAACGCTACGAAATATATATACTATAAAATAATTATTTTTTGCTTTTGATTTTATAGTAAATGTAGATAATGCATTTTTTAAGTCATACATATGAAAGCCGGGAGGCTTGGATCTTAAGGATTACTGCTTCTATTTGCTTGTATTGATTGCCCCAGGTATATCTAATGAATTCCACCACAATTAAACAATTATATATCATATAAAAAATACACATAAGGCACACACGCCTGTATATAAATAACTTAGTACATTCTATATACATTAATGTATATTGTGTTCTACTGAGTTTCTAAGCCTTCATTACGAATTGCGCACGCGACAAGAGCTAAATGTCATATAAAAGTAGCTTCGACTGCAACTCTGACATTCAGTGTGCTTTAATCATCTCAAGTGAATGTCAGTGCGGCGCAATGTTTTATCCCGAGCTGATCTCAATGGATAACGCGGTCTTCCGCTGCTATATGGGCTGGAGTGCGCTATTGGTGTTGAAAATGTTTGCTATGAGCCTTATAACTGGCATCTGGCGATTTATAACTCTGGCAAGTCATTGGTTTATTTTCCTAATAGTGCTGCCAGTATGACCAGACGCTTTCCATACACACACACTTATGCATATCTGCCTATTTGCTATTTTTCATGTTCTGTAGATGTTAGGGGGACTCACTACGTCCGGTTTTAAGCTGATGTATATGTACGTATGTATATATCAGCACAAACACCTTCATTCAGTGTTGTCGTCGTCGCGCTTTAAGTTATTAGCGAGAGAAAGATAGATAAGTAAATAGATAGAGAGAGACAGCGAGAGAGAGAGAGAGAGAGAGAGTGAGAGAAGAGAGTTCATTGCGAGTGAGCGCTAGAGAGCCACAGATACCGGCATATAATATGAAAAACCGATGCGCTGACAGCAGTTGAAAACTTGCACCGCACGAAGGCAGTTCTCCGCAAGCTAATTTTACAGAAAGACACTGATTCTTTTTAGAAACAAACATGAGTTTGGAACTTCTAACCCTTAGCAACCCAGTGTTTAAGACCTATACGTTCTGGGCCGGTGTGCTGGTCATCAAAATGCTGCTCATGTCCTTACTCACGGCCATACAGCGCATTAAGACCAACGTAAGGGAGAAAGGGAGAGGGAGGACAACATGCATATATAGTTCGCTGCTGGTCAAAGTCCAGCCACCTGACGAATGCGGCCACATAGTATAAACAGATTTTAATTGACATGACATTTTCTTTGCTTTTCAGACATTCGCCAATCAGGAGGATTTGGTGTCCGCAAAGCTGAAGGTCAAATTCGATGATCCCAACGTGGAGCGTGTGCGTCGTGCTCATCGCAACGATCTGGAGAACATTCTGCCATTCTTCATTGTTGGCCTGCTTTACACTCTGACCAATCCCAGTGCTTTCATCGCCATCAATCTGTTCCGTGCCATTGGCATCGCCCGCGTAGTCCACACCTTGGTATACGCCGTAGTTGTGGTGCCTCAGCCGGCACGTGCGCTCGCCTTCTTTGTGGCGCTTTTCCCAACTGCTTACATGGCACTCCAAGTGGTGATTGCTGGTGCCTTTTAATTGTATGAACCTTTATTCCTTCAGTTTTTTGTTGCTTAATAATAGACTGCAACAACGGTTTGAGCCCCGCCTTTTTGTACGGTCGGGTTTATCCAAGCAGAGCGTTCGATATTTCTGCCAATGGTTAACTTCTCAAATTTGCTGAAGCAGAACGAATAAATTTGTATTTTTATACTAGCAGGTTCTTTGGTATTTTATTTTACGCACTATCTTTCGTATAATTATTTCAGTTATTTTAAAGAGTCATGCTTGCTTGCAACTTTTTGTAGAAGTTATAATTATTATTATTATTAATAATATTATTAGTTATATAATTTCTTCATGAAGAGAAGACGATGTATTGAATAAGACGACTCCAGAAAGTATATATATATATTCTGGATCAGAATCGCTAGTCAGCACTAGATTAGCTGAGTCGATATAACCAGCACCTTCTGTTGCTTATATGCGCAAATCTCCCTCAACATAAAGCTATCTTGAATACATAAATACATACATGTATGTATATGCATATTATTGATTCGCCGACTTGTGGCCGTATATATATGGCAAGGCAACGAATAAATAATACTGGCTTAAAATGTATATAATAAAAACTTCGTTCCGGTCTACAAGGGTGTGAAATCTTTGACTTGTCTAATATATCCGTACTTTCTTGTTATTATTATAAATATATTTGCATTTCATGAAGAAGTATCATGCTAGCTTAAGCAACTAGTCAAACAACATATTTTGCATGATTGGTGCTTAAAACTTGAAAATACCATATTATATCGATACTAATGAGAAGGGCGCATGCAAAGTAAAGTAAACAGTTTAACAATGTTTATTAAAACAAGCTTAACAGTGTTTAACACAATATAAAAACATTTGTAATTCCTAGAGCAAAACGTGCTCTCTCGAATAGATTTAAAATTAAAAATATTGCTTTAAAGATCGTTGATGGAAATAAATATATCGTAATTTCGTTCATTTGCGATGAAAATATCGATATATCGATCCGACGTGCGATATCATCTGTTCGATTGTCGCAGCTCATAAATTATAGCCATATCGCCATTGCTTTGATTCGGTGTGCTTTATGTTTTACTTACTTTTTATAATTAGTACGAAGTTTTAAAAGGACATTAATTGTGACACACGTAAAACTTGTGCTGCGAACTTTATTTTATTACCTATATTGTGAAAGCCAAGCAACATAAAATTACGTGTTCATATGATACGTTATTAGAAGGTATGTTTACATGTATGTATCTGTAAGTAAGTATGTATGCTTGAACGTAGTATGCACACATACATCTCAGGCCCAGCCAGTTTCGCCTTGAAGGAAAAACAAAATAAACATACATATGCCATTCAACTTAATCAAGTTAGTGAAAAACTTTTCAACAACAACAATAATAACATCTCACGTGACGCCAAGGAACGGGAGTGCAATGAGTGTAAAAAATACAAATACAATTGCGTACCGTTTTGACCAAAACAAGCCAACAATAACAGTAACGTATTGAATGCTCGAATTTGCAATTGTGTGTGTATTTATTGTGCACACGTATGTGAAGGTGCTTTTGCACATGTATGTGTGCAAAGTTTGTGTGATAGGGTATCGCTTGTGTATTTGCGTATCTGGCTATGTGTATATGTATATGTGAGTATGTATGTATGTATGTACGTCGGATGCAAAGTACGCACATAGGCTATAGCTAAAAGCTCGCCTGGTGGCTCTGCCGCGAGCAAATACACAATTAACAAATACACATACATACATACACGTACATATGTATTGCTGTGCGAATGTACAAGGTACCAAGTACGCAACACTGATAATATACGGAACTTCGCGAGGCAGGTGCAGGTGCCGTTAGATCCAAATTCATCTGCCTCACTCGACACAAGTTTCTACTGCTTGCAACTGTTCATTCCCGTTTGCATACGATATATGTATATGTATATATGTACGGATGTACTATGATAATGATGCAATCTAGTCCGCTTAAGTGTTAATTGAAACTTGCTTAAACTCTGGACCCCATGCGTTTGAGCAAAAAATACAAATCTATATAGCATCAGCTCAGACCTGAGATAATATTACTGCTGTTGTAATGAACTTTGCTATCCAACAGAAGACTGTTGTAATTATAGTGTAGGTTTATCCACAACTAATGCGAGTTTCAACTCCTGGCAGCAATCGGCTTTTAGTGTTCCACGAATTGATCAAATTCCATTGTTCGTTTGATATCTGAAATGAAGAGTAGGCTTTGGGTATTTGATGTATACAACGTACACCGGTATGTATTGTTGCAAAAGTCATTTTCAAATTAAAGTTTGTTCACACAAAAATTCTAAACTATATTTTAACATATTTCGAACAGATAAGAGATACGCATTTCAACGAACACGAAACCTGGCCGTATTTGAATCACTTCGTCCATTGACCGCTTGTGTTGAAAACCATTGAGTGCTTGTAGGTTTTCAAATGAACCCACCCACCATAAGCATAGCATCACACACAACCGTCTCACAACCCTCTCAAATGGACACGTGTCACATACATAAAAATAGCATTGTCAATTAGCCTCAGTTCTGGTTTCACACCCGTTTGATATAATCTATAATTGTTTCGCTTTGTATATTAACTATTGTCCGGTTGCCTTTAAAATGTTTCTTTTCCGTTCTTTTAGAGCGGGTGTAAAGACGTCAAACTAATCGATAAATACAGATTGACCACAACCGACCATGGAAACAGCGACAGCGACTCTGGTTGGCGAACAGCAGTTGCCAACGGCACCAGAATTGCCGACTTCATCAACCAATGTCAATAGCAGCAACGGCAACGGAAGCGGCAGCAATTTCCCTAATGCATCGGAGCGTGTGGATACCGAAAATATTGGCTGGAATAGGGACAGAACTGATGCCACATCGGAGTTGCGTCAGCGTGGAACGTCATATTCGTTCACGGGCAGTGCCCTGGCCAGTGGCAACAAGTCGGAGCTCAATGAAACGGAAGCTGCTGGGTCAAGTAGCGACAGCAGCGCCACTGTCAACGACAAGGATAAGGACAAGGATAAGGAGCAGAGCGAGGAATCGCTGTACGAGTGCAACATCTGTTTGGATACAGCAAAGGACGCGGTGGTTAGCATGTGTGGCCATCTCTTCTGTTGGCCATGCTTGCACCAATGGCTGCTAACGCGACCCAATCGCAAACTCTGCCCAGTTTGCAAGGCAGCCGTGGACAAGGACAAAGTTATACCGCTCTATGGTCGCAATAGCACACGCCAGGAGGATCCACGGTAAGCTGACCGAATTATTGCAAATATTCGTATAGTAACAATTGATTGATTAATTGTATTGTTATTAAAGCAATAAGGTGCCACCTCGTCCTGCCGGCCAGCGTACAGAGCCGGAGCCTGCACCTGGCTTTCCGGGCTTCGGCTTCGGTGATAGCTTCCACATGTCATTTGGCATTGGCGCTTTCCCCTTTGGCTTCTTTACATCATCGCTTAACTTTCGCGAGCCGCGCCCAGCAGGTAAGTGCAATTGAATCGCAATTAAAAACATATTCATGTATCGCATATAATACATTTATATTTTCAATGCTTTTAGCGGCTAATCGAGGCACCACGCAATACGACGATGAGCAGACACTCTCCAAACTGTTTCTCTATCTCGCTTTCCTCTGCATCGGGTGGCTATTGTTTGCCTAGCAACTTCACCACAGGGCGACCATGTAAGAGTGTGGCACCCATAACAGTAACAATAACAACAACTATAGCAACATCAATGGGAATAGCAACAAAATAGCAATTAAAATAATAACCAAAATAATACCAACACGAAAGTATACTAAAAGCCCCAATATGAATTAGGAGCATCTTCAAAACGCAAAATTCCTACAGTTCCTCTTGTCATTTCATGATCAGCTGTCTTTAAATTGTATTAAACTAATTTTTTGTTCTTATTTTATTTTGATGTCTTTTTGAAAATACCTAGACTTTTAAAATGTTTGCGTGCTGACGTTGCGACATCTTTGAAAGGAATGTCCCCACCCTAAAGCTTTAGATGCGATTGTCAATAATGCAGTTTCGCTATCACAGTGAATACCTTTAAAATTAATTGTTCGGCCTGTTCCCTTCTTCATGTCCTTCAATTGCAATTGATGAAAATATAACATATAAACGAATATGAATTGTATAAATTAATTAAAACACAGAAACACTGAAATACAACAACAACAACAACAAAAGACAACACCTAACACCCAATGAGTGGATGCATGCATGTAAAACACGATATTTTATGTATACGTATATTGTATGTACAATTCCCAAGTGAACTATTTATTCAAGCTTTCGCGTTTAATATGAATGTATATGTATGTAACAATAAACTATAGTTAATGGCAATGCAAACCGTGAGATCTCTATTTTCTGTTGACAGTCGATCGATCAGTGGAGACGATGTGCAGTTTGCACCGAATTTGCATAGATGAATTAAATGCATTAAATTAAAGCATATTTGCAGGCTAAAATGAAATCTTTCAGATAATCAAATCCTTCAAAGCATACTTCAAGGGTTACTCAAATTGACAATTTCTATTTCGGAACAATAGTTCTAGCTCGGCTAAATCGTTACAGATTTTTAATGAACAGGTGGCTTTAGAACTGAACTGCAATCAAGGACTATGGGGTTATTATCTAGGAACCAAATCACTAGCCAAAATTCAGTCGGAATGCTAATGGAAATGGGCGAAAGTCGCAAAATCCTCGATTACGTGATCGCTATCATAACGATTTGAATGTCCTTTTAGCCCCAATTTGACTCATGATAAATAACATCGTTATTCTAAATTTAAATGCATATATGTATATACTAATCGATAACACAATTTGAATAAAAGATTTTGATTTTTTTAATATATTAAAATTTTTATTAATGCATTTCAGTGTAAAAATTAAAATGACACATTTTTTCCTTACGTAAATTTCACATGTTTCTTTCTCCTTATTTGCGCTCGTTCGCTTCCTTGCATTTTGTGGAACGACAAATATAAAACAAAATACATATACATATATATATATCGTATATATATATATACTTATATCATCAATTGCAATCATTTATGTAAATAAAATTGCAATTTTATTGTTTTACATATTCACTGTTCATCCTTGCTATGTTATTGTTTTCAGTTATCTGTATATCTATTTATAAATTTATTAATAATTGATTTAAGCACTATTATTTTTTGCTGATGATGTTTGCTAATGATGATCTCTTTCTTGCTTATTGCGTACATACAGACGTGTACATTAATTGGCTGTTGAAATTACAGTGTACTTTCACAAACAAATTTAATTTTCTATTTAGCAAAACCCAAACATAACTTAAAATATACTGTGGAGTCGGGGGACTTAAAGGGCCGTCGGGTTTTATCGGTTGGGGGGTCGAACAAAAAAACATTACACATTTCCTGCTTTTGCACATATGTATATTTAGTTACTCTATGCGTACATAGATTGCTTACAACAAGTTTTTATTGCATATTCGAACTGAACTTCAGTCAAAACAAAAAAAAAAAAAAACAAAAAAAATTAAATCGCAAATTGAATCGAAGCACATCGAAATAGTCTTTCTTTGAAGTTGTTAGAATAGTAGATGCTTAACTATAGTACATGTTTCAGAAAACAAAGAAAATAAAAACCTAAATACAATTCAGATTTGCAAACTAAAAAGCGTTGGGCAAAATTTTCCGTTGGCATTTATAAAATGTGTGAATTTTTTGAGGTACTAATTAACTCACTTGAAATGTACTTGATATGTTGGCTTGATTTTTGAGCAAATCAGATTTGTCAATAATATGCCAAATTATTTGTTAAAAAAAGATTACGATTGTGGATTTTAAGTGTTTGTCCCGAGTTGCTCGAATTTGTAAACAGTTTAAAACTAAGTAGCTCTCCGATTGCCTTGTGGTATGGTATGGTATCGTATGGTATGGTATGGTATGGTATGGTATGGTATGGTATGGTATGGTATGAATTGGTCGAATGGGGTTATGGGGCGATGGGGTGGGGCGAGTGGCGGGGCTGGGTTGTGGGTCAATATACAAAAATATATATATTATACTAAGATCTTAATGTGGTTACTAACTTGAGTGTAAGCTATTTATACTGAACGGATTTTTGTGTGTAAATATCGATATTCAGATTCTTAAATAATGTGAGATTTTTGTATCAAACGGATTGAAACAAAAACGAAAACGAAAAACAATATCGAGCCTGTACAAAACCATACCCGATAAATATGGGTACACATAGTGACATAACTGTTTTCAATTTGTGTGAGAGAATTTTTGTTTTTTGAATTTGGGTGTCTATATTTCTTTTATATGTATATATATATATATGTTTTGAAACTGTAATATTTGACGTTGACTTGGAAAATAATCGTACAATTGCTCATGATTGATTGGCATGGCTGTAAAATCGAATTTAGCTGCATGCCACTTGGCTTGTAATACTTTGCTTCTGTTAGGCACTATTTTATTTCAATTTTTGTTTTGTATTTTTTTTTTTACTTTATGCATTTCTCTCTCTCTCTCTCTCTCTCTCTGTCTCTCTCATTATTATGTAGTTTCACTTATGTTTTAGTGTTGTTTATTTTGTAGTTTATTATTTCTCTTATACTTTTTGTTTGGGCTTTTATAAATCGGTATTTGTAATTTGTAATTTGTAATTTGTAATTGTAACTGTTTCATGATTAAAAATTTTTTAAAATAGTAATTTCTCATTTTAACTTTAGTTTTATTATTATTATTGTTACTTTTTACCCCTTTTCAAGTGTTTGTTTGTATTTGTATTTGTATTTGTATTTGTATTTGTATTTGTATTTGTATTTGTGTATGTGTGTGTCATTTATACTAATGTTTACATATCCAAAGTTGTTCAATATTTCGTACTATTTTTTTTTGTTTTTTGTTTTTCATTATTGTTTATGCCTTGTTGTCGATAAATGTACAAATTTCCCTGCTGCATGTCAGTTGCTTATTTTTAGCATGCAGTTGAATTTAGTTTTATTACTAAAAAAAAAAATGCGTATTTGTTTTAATCGTACAACAACGAAATACTTTACATTTATAAATATGTATTATACTTTCATTACCTTTATAAAGTTATAGTTTAGGCTTAGTAGCTACATTTACATACGAAAACGATACTATTTTACATTTACAATACAATTTCTTTTATATTAAATTATTATTAGCTTTTTTTTGTTTTTCGTTTTTTTTTCTTTAAATATTTGTTGTTGTTTTGTATTTCTTTGTAATTATCGGTGTCATCCACCAAATGCAGAGCCAACCAACGCAAACCATCCAAGTAGTGACCATCGATATCCTTAAAAATGGCACCACAAAGGCGCTGGCTAAGGTGCAAGTGCAATTATAAATTAGTTCGCAGCATTTAATATGGCATTAGATCACGATACGCATTTCTTAGAGAGCTGCTTGACTGCCCCAGGTTTGAAGTGGGCCAGCCATCAGCCATTAGAGCTGGATGGTCACGGATTGGAGACTTGATTGGAGTGCACTTGATGCCAAGATCTTTTGCTCACATTGAATTCGTTCTTGGTTTTTTGTGTTTTGTTTTTGTTTTTGTTATTGTTATTGTTTTCAATTTCTTTTTTCTTTTTTTTTGCATTTTTCAAATAGTTTTGCGTATAATAATGCATTTAAATCAATAGTTAATCATTTTAATAACGGTGGATCGTTCGATTCATGCTTAAATGAATTATTATATATTTATACTATAGTTACATAAGTATATAGAGAAATAACATCGTGGTTTATACACACACAGTCGCTAGCTTTTGCATGTATTTGTATTTGTATTTGTATTTGTTGTTGTTGTTGTTGTTGTTGTTGTTCTTGCTAACTGTAATTGCATAGAAATAGAAAAATGTGTTTCGAGTAGTTAGTTTGTTTTTACGTTGTCGTTGTGCATATTTCTCGTACTCTTCCTTGGTGGCTGCTAACAAAGTGTGTGTTTTATGCTCCTTAAAGGCAACAACGCTTCGAACCAATGCCACTCTCAGCTCAGCTTAGATAATCCTAACAACCTAGCGCAACTGTTGCCAATTTTCAATAAATGTGGCTTAAACAGCAATATACGTTTAATTAAAAATAACTAATGTAATGTTACTTTACATTATTTTCCATAACTCTAATAGCTATAAACACACACAAAAAAAAAAAAAACTTGTAATATTTTTTTTGTTATATATTGAATAAAATGTAGAATTCAAGATATCCTAGCATATGCAGGCATCTGCACATGCTTGTGGTGTAATTTTGTTTTCTCTGCGTATATTTTTAAAAATAAAATGATAGACTTTCATTTACTTTGAAAAATCAGCGCTCGACAACTGCTTCGGTTTTTGTATGCTTCGTTTCGCATTAAAAAAAAAAAAAGCACAAAAATAAAGGAGATAAAAATACAAATTACACACAAAAAATATGTTTTAAGTAACTTTGAGATCATTTAAATGTATTTTTTTTATGTATGTGAATATGTATATAAAAAAAAATTACTTTTCTGACAGTTTCAACTGACACACAATTGCAACGCACAACACAGTAAAGTACAGCACAGCAAGACGGTACATACAACATGGTACACTCAAGAAAAAATTCGGTCTACTTTTAAAACGGACGGTAGTGTCTTTCTACTAGATACCTCTTAAATATTAATTTCCGATAGTTTATTAATTTAACACTTAACATTTTTCTTCTTTTTTTGGTACGCTTTCGGATAAATTAAGAAATTTAAACATGAGTTTTAGAATTACTAATTTTCTGAATTTAAGAAAAACCAATGGAACATTGTCAAAAATTGGGAGAATAATGATTTGAATTACCTACCTAAAAATAGAAAATATTTCTAAAAAAATAGAAATAAACACCATATTTTTAGGATTGTCGAGAGAGGCCAAGCGCTTCTAGAATTTATTATACAAATTTAGAAATGGTTTCGAAAAAAAGCTTCTGGTTTTCGGGATGACTTTCAATTTAGATGCGAATTTCTTTCAGAGTGTATACAGCACAGCAGGGCACAGCAGCAACAGAACAGATCCGCACAGACAGACCGATAGAACTATAGAAACCATTCAGCCGAAGGATTGTCTGATTGTTGGAAAACGGCAATCTAATTTAGCGAACGGATATTTGAAAGGTTGGACAGACCCAACAGGCTACAAACATGATTGATTTAATTGCCGATGCAAGTGCATAAATTACCATACATACAAATGAATATACAAGCTATTTGGGGTTCGCTTCGGTGTGTGCGTGAGTGACTGTGTGCGTGTGCGCTTGTATGTGTGTGTGTGTGTGTGTGTGTGTGGGTGTGTGTGGGTGTGTGTGTGTGGGTGTGTCTCTTTGTATGCACAGCTAACAATTGATGGCCCACCCATTTTTAACCAACTACTGCTCACAGTCGGGAGCATCGGGAACGGCATCAGTCGCATTGACAGTCGCATTGGCAGCCACATTGACCGCCACGGCCATGGCGGCGGCCGCATTCACTTGGCGCAGCATTCGCAGCTCGTGCGACGCCCCATCGTTGTTGGCATCATCATCATCATCATCATCATCGTCATCAGCCTTGCTGCTGACACCCATGCTGCTCAAATTGAGCGCCGCATTCTCAGCGGCTGCGTTCAATTGCGTATACTCCTGAGCGGACAATTTAAGGAACTGTTCATAAGTTGTTAGGTGTTGTTGTTGTTGTTGTTGCTGCTGCTGTTGTTGTTGTTGTTGTTGTTGCTGCTGCTGCTGTTGTTGTTGTGGTTGTTGGTGGTGATCGGCATCAAAGTGCGGGTGCTGCTGTTGCTGCTGTTTGCCATTGTTTGCAACACAGGCGCTGTAGGGCGGAGGAGGTGGACGGTCCTGGTAAGTGACAAGTTGTTGTTGTTGTTGCTGCTGCTGCGTTGAGTGTTGCTGCAGCAACAAGTGGGTGCTTTGGCGCAGCTGTTGCTGCAATTGTTGATGTTGTTGTTGTTGCTGCTGCTGCTGCTGCTGCTGTTGCTGCTGTTGCAGCTGGTAGCTATTCTCTGGTTGCACCTGCGCATACATCACTTCATCTACTTGCAGAGCTGATATGCCACTCAATTGTTGTTGTTGATGTTGCGGCGATGTTGGCGATTGCTTGACAATGGCCGAAACCGTTTCCTGTCCGCTTTGCAGCGTTGTCGCTGAGCTGCACACTTCCTCTGTGCCGCTGGCAACTGCTGCATTGCTGCTGTTGTTCTTGCTGTTGTTATTGTTATTGCTACTGATGGCATTATCAATGTGGTTGTTGTTGGTGCTGTTGTTGGTGTTTGTGTTGCTGCTGCTGTGATTATTATTATTGTTGCTGTTGTTGTTGTTGTTGTTATTGCTGCTGCTGTTGTTGTTGTTGTTGTTGTTAGTTGTGCTGTTGTTATTGCTGGTATTGTGGCTTCTACTCGTAGTGTTGCTGTTGCTGTATTCGCTGATTTGTGCATTGGTGGGGATCGCGGACAGATTGGGCGCTGCTTCATGCAGCTCATGCTATTCCTTTATAAGGCGATAGATGTGGTGCGTGGTGCCGCTATTCTGTGCCGCCACCTCAAACACGTACGCTATGCATAGCAGTGTCTCTTTCGTCTCTTGCGCTCGCATTACCTGAAATCAAATGGAACAAAGCGAGTAAGAACGAGTCCAAAAAGAGATGAATATAATGCGACTCATCAGTAATCCCTATCTGATGGAGGGAGGGAGGGAGGGAGGGATGTTTGCACTCACTTGCAGTATTGTAAAGTTCTCGAGCACACTGTTCATCATGTAGCGTTCAGGTAAGTTCTTCAGCTTCTGTATGAAATTGATCATGTACTCGCACATGGGCGAGCGCTGAATCCGATAAACGTAGCGATTGTTCTCCAGCCGCGAGTACTCGTGCTCCACCTTTTCCACAACCTGCTTGCCAAACGAGCAAACGATTGTGGAGCAGACGAGCTCAATGTTCTCATTGCTCTCGTATCTGCAAGAGACACACACAATGGAAACAGTCACAATAAAAATACTTAAGTGAAAGGGGAAAGCCAGCGAGAGAGAGAGCGAGAGAGAGCGAGAGAGAGAGAGAGAGAGAGAGAGAGAGACAGAGACTTGTTATAAACTTACTGGCTTGTTACGCCATAAAAATCGCCTGTTTCACTGCCGGTCGTTACGTCCGTGTTGAGATCCGCCCAACATTTAACAAGGTAGAACGCATTCTGTGGACCTTGCTCGTAGAGCTCTTTGAGACCGCCGGATTTCTCCGGAAATTTGTCAAATATTTGTCGAATATCAACAGTCTGCAATTAGTATTGGAATTAGTCATATTCACAATGATTGTTGCATGGCTGAACCTCACCTCAAGTAGCGGATCGGAAAAGGATGGCTTGCCGCCCAGCTGCACGAATAGATGTCGGTGATACTGTGTAGATACAGAAAAAAACAATATATATATATATATATAGAGATTCATTTATGATTTCACATACGATTTCATCTCTTTGGATTTCCATGAAGGCCGTAAACTCGAGCAAGCGGAATTTCTGCGTTGCAATGGCGCGTCCCTCCCATGGCAATTGAGCGGGCGGAATACCAGCCTCGATCTCGCCGGACACCGCCGTCGAGGGCTTGCCGGGTGTGTAGGGCGGCTGGGTGAACGGCTTGATGCTGTAATCATAGAAACTATTGGTCAATGCAAATGCGTTATGTTTTTCCTATTGCGGTTTTGGTTTGGGGGCAATGCAACCGCAACGGGCGTTGTCAACTTACTCTTGCGATGTGCTCGGCTGCAGTCCGGGTTGCCAAAATTGCTAAACCATCCAGATAGCAAGAGGTGCGAGCAAGATGGGTGGAGAGCGCCAAGGAATAATAAGAAGGAGAGAATAAATGTTAAATTCATATTGCATTTATCAATTAAGTCTCTGTAATACGTTAAGAACAGTAAGCTAAGCACGACATTTTTTTAATTGACATGGTTACACAGCTGATGATAGCACGCATAAATGATGAGCGATTGATTGATTGGTTGATTGATTGATTGACTGATTGTTTGCGAGCTTACTAAACAAGTATTACATACGACTACGAATTCGAATACGGGAACGCTAAGTACTCGAATTATCAAAAACTAACACAAAGTTTTGTTAAATATACAACACATATATCTATATATTTTTTTGATAGATCATAATATATATATAAATATACGTATGTGCATACAAATATAGATTATTAACAGTTCTTGTTGGCATGTATAAAAGCAAGGAGTCGATTTCAATGAGCAAGCGAGAACTGAGCAGGTGGGTTTGGGTCTCCAAAAAAAAAAAAAAAACAAAAAACAAAAAAAAAGAACCGGAGCACAAGTGAGTAACGAGTAGCGCAAGTGGCGAATAACGAGTAGCGAGCACCGAGTCAAAGGTGGTAAGTAACGAGTGCCAGTGTAACGACTGAAAAGCCACGATTAGCAATAAGTAGAGACCATCAAATGGTAACATTATGAATGTTAGCTGACGTGTTTGTGAGTCAAAGGCTGGAAAATATCATGAAGAGTCAGGATGACGACAAAAGCAAGCCAGGTTAATGTACATGTGTGAAACAGAGAGCGAGAGAGAGAGAGAGAGAGGGGGGGAGATCTGAAATTGTAGATAGTTAGCAATGGACAAAGGGGAGCACAAATGGAACACACTCTAGCAAGAATGGGGCTTGAGAAAAAACAGCGAGAGAATGAGCGAGCGAGAGACAGAGAGACAGAGAGAGAGAGAGAGTGTGTACACAAACGATGCAATACAACACGTGATCGCTCGAATGAGTAGTTGTTGTTGTTGTTGGTGTTGTTGTTGGTGCTGTTGTTATAACTAATGAGAGTGCAGCTTGTGCAATTAACTAATTGTGGGAGTTTTATCAGTGTAAATGTGTGCAAAAAAAAGTGAATTTGATTTGCGAGCGATCTGAGAGAGGGAGCGAGAGCGAGAGGGAGAGGGAGAAAGAGAGTGTGAGAGAGAGCCGAGGTGCTGCAGTTAGTGGTGGTGATAGTGGTGGTGGTGGTGGTGGTGGTGGTGGTGTTGTTGGTGGTGGTGTTGGTGGTTGTTGTTGTTGTTTGTTTGGAGGATTGTACACCGATGTGAAGTGGCATTTGGCGGTTCGAGTGGTTCGTATTGCTTAGCTTGGATAACATAAACGCTTGCTTACGCCCGGATACAACGGCGGATGGTGCAACGGCGGCGGCGGCGGTGCTGGTTGTGCCCCATCAGCGACAGATGCTGGTGATACGGCACCTGTTGTTGCCTCATTTGGTTGTTGTTGAAGCTGCTGCTGCTGCTGCTGCTGATGTTGTTGTTGTTGTTGTTGTAGGTGATAAACTGCTGCGACGGCCGCCGCATGTTGGTGATGGTGTGGATGCATGTGGTGCGGCAGATTGTGATGGGAATGGTGGGCGTGGACGTGGGCATGGGCGTGGTGGTTGTGGTGTCGTGGCGACAACGGTGTAGGTACTGCTGCAACGGAATTGGACGCCACACCAGACCCAGTAATAGCTGCAACAGCTGCTGCCGGCGACTGTACAGCAGCGGCAGCGGCAGCAGCTGCAGCTGCGGCGGCGGCGGCTGCTGCGGCAACACCCACCTGATGGTGGTGGTGGTGCGGATGATGGTGGTGGTGTTGGTGGTGTGGGTGGTGTGGGTGGTGGTGCTGTGGATGCTGATTGTGGGCGGAATGCGAAAGATGCTTCGAATGGTGCACGCCCGCCGTCAGCGCCGAGGCGGCCAGGGCAAGATTATTGACCGCCTGTGCGGAGACAATTTGTGAGCTGGTCATTGAGTTCATGGCCTGCAGGGTCTGCTCTTTCTCATTGAGTAAATGCAAGGAGACACCATTGGGTTCCTGGAAAAAGAGTTTCATTTTTTGTTTTTTTTTTTCGATCGCGTTGCTGTGTCTGTGTGTGTGTGTATGTGTGTGTGTGTGTGTGTGTGTGTATGTATGTGGCGAGACACGCCAAGCATAGCCACAAGAGCTGATCGAGCTACTGACGTCACACAGCTGGGGATAGCTCACAAATGGGTAACATAAAGCCACAAAACTCACTTGCTGTTTTACAAAACGAACGCCGTTGACACTAAACACGCACACACGTGCCGCCTGATAGTATGTGTGTGAATGTGTGTGCGTGTGTGTGTGTGTGTGTGTGTGTGTGTGTGTGTGTGTGTGTGTGTGTGTGTGCGTAATCGTGAAAAAATGAACTGAAATCGCTAGAACTGATTCTGATGCTGTTTCTAACTGGTGGCCTTCTGGCATGGATCCAACTTGCAACTGAGAAACTCATCCTTGCTTTTCATGCTCATTTGTAACTTGAACTCAAAATAGTGAAAGTGAAGCAGCAAAGCAAATTTCAATTCACACATAATTATAATGCATGTGGAAAGTCAAAGAAAATGGTGCTTCACATCATTTTTAGAAGTTCAAATATGGTAAATATATAACTAAAAAATCATTCTCGTACTTTGTGATACTTTGTGTGAATTCAACTGAAAACAAAAAAAAAAAAACCAACTAAAAATAATGTACATATGCAAAGCAAGTGGACAATTAACGACAGATGGTTACTCCTCAAACTTCTTTTTGCTTCTTGCTGCTTGCTTCTGTTGTTCTTGCTGTTGTTGTTCTTTGATATGATACCTGAATGAACGTACGATATATATATAGATTGGTTGGTTGGCACACTTACGACTTTGATTTTAGCCTGGATCTCACGGAGTTTCCGTCTGGCGAGCACCTGAATGTGGGAGCTCACTTGTTTACGAGTTCTCGTCTTGCCCGTGCGCAATTTGATGTAACGCGCGATTAGCTCGTTGCGCCCTGTAAAGGAAAAAGCAGAAAGAAAAAACAAAAACAAAAACAAAAACAAAAAACAAATGAAAACCAATTAAATAATGCAATCCAAATAGTTTACACATCAACAGACACTCAAATAATTATACATGCTTATGGCAATTGTAATTTTAACATTTCCAAATAGATATGCATTTTGGGCGTCCACCTAAGCATTGCAACATACTCTTCCAAACAAAAAAACTAATTTAGTCTGCCTATTTGGAATAATTTTGAAATCAACACATTATTCTTTTACAATATCAGAGCCAGAGACACTTGTGTCACTGTGTAAGATGATTATTATGATGATCATCTCCCTGTCGGAATCCAATTGTTCAGCAATGCAATCATTCGTAATTGTCACATTTGTGTTTATAAATTCAAAGAATTTGCAACATTTTTTTCAAAAACCAATTCCGTATGAGATTATGAGATTGTAACCTGTGCCTGTGCTTAATTTATATGATCTGAAAGGACTACCAGGTTTTATTTGATATGATGTGAAAGAGTATTTAAACTAGCTTTCCAAAATGTATAAGCTTGTATGTGTAACCATCTCCTAGATGTAAACATTTTTAGTGGATTAGGTTGTATACCAGCCTTAAAACGTAGTCATAAATATTCCGAACGTGCTCTAGTTCTTTTAGTCCCTGAGATTCATGTCTACATGTCTAAATCAATTGATACATTATATACATATTATATGTATATATTTCGACAACATCATGATACACTTTGTACCCAGTTTTGATGGGTAGCAAACAATATATATAAATATATATATACAAATCATAAAGCTGGAAATATATTTAGAAGCCGCGACAACAGCTGCCGGTTGCCAGTTGAATCCCTGTGGGATGAATCGAAAGCTGCTTCAGTTGAGCACAATTTTCATTGAAAGCCCGACGACGACAAAATTTAAACGTGTAAGCAGAATGTGCCTCAAACTGACGTCAGTGTCGTTGCCTTGGCATTGCCCCATTGCTGCTTGGAAGTCGGAGGGCGGGTCATCCTTTTAGGTTTTAGCTTTAGCTTTGGCTTAGCAGCAGCAGTAAGGCAGCAGTAAGGCAGCAAAGGCAGCAAAGGCAGTCGACGACTCCTGCTCCAGACAGCGATTCCGCTTTTATTGTACACACGCTTATGCGTTCACTAATTACATTCTTGGCATAGTTTCAGTTCTAACCGAATAAAATTATTTTCAGCAACTCAAACCCCGTTGTATACGGGGGAGGCGGGCAAACAGTCAGGCAGCCAAGCAGTCAGGCAGCCAGGCAGCCAGGCGCACGCATATTACCGGATCCAGCGCACAATGTTCGGGGGCTGCTTGTGTTGGGGTTCGGTTAAGAATTACTAGCGTACAGACACAGGCATACAGATACACAGACACACACAGGCACACACAGGCACACAGGCACACAGACACACAGATACACAGATACGCAGCCACCCAACTAACCCATGCAACCCACCACCTACTAATGCTTTTGTTAACGCCCTCTGGCTCCCCATCCAGCCAGAGTCGATCCCAATGATGCTGCACACTTTGTCTTGGAGCCGACTAAGAAGACTACTTCAGATGGTATCAAAATCAATAGGTAACCAAAAGCACCTGATACCTAAAACTGGTTTAATGAGCCACTTTTGGAATGTGCAATTCAAATATGTGTTTATCAGTCTGTTTGTCTGTTTGTCATAATATTTAAACCAAAGTAGTTCATACAGTTCACATTACTGATTCATTATGCAGTCTTAATGGTGAAGCGATGCCAAAAACGCACATCACCAAAAAGAGTAATTTTTAAAAAAGAAACGAATCAATTCAGCTTCAAAAAATAAGAGGTTAAACAATTGCTTCTATATACAAATACATATTTATATATTTTTCTAAGCATTATTCTGTACGCAACTGGTTCATCTAGTTCACACGGTCGGTTCATAATACAGAAGTGTGATGCCCTGAACCCCAACTGTGCGTGGATGCCAAGTAATGGCCCAAGTCCTCAACGACACACACAGCAGACACACAGCACACACACAGCACACACAGCAGACACACAGCACACACACAGCACACACAGCAGACACAGCACAGATACACACAAACACAGTCACAGAGACAAGCGCGAACAATTCGTAGATACTTAATATGAATAGGAAGAGCGGAGCATTTCAATTTCTTCACGCTTTAAATCTTTGCAAATCGATGGGCCATGGCCCAAAAAAAGGAAGAGCGGAATTCAAATGGAATTTATGGCAAAACTTTTGTGTGCGACACAAGTATGCAAAGATGTGTGTGTGTGTGTGTGTGTGTCTGTGTGTGTGTGTCTCTCTATGTGTCTGTGTGTGTGTCTTTTTTTTTTTTTTTTGTACTGTGAGTAAAATGGATATTTTGTGATTTAATTATATGGAATTGTTTTGTGTCGCTTGTAAGACTTATAGAAATGAATCACATTAAGCGATTCAAATGCAAAACAAATCTTGAATCCATTTGGCATGCGTGCATTTCACAGTTTGAATCCATTATCTAAACTAAAATACATACATACATATGTACATATGTTGTTAATTTGTCGTTAACTAATACTAAATACATTTAAATCAATTAAACCGAGTGCACAGTATACTATGTGTGTGTGTGTGTGTGTGTGGAATTGAGTCGGTCAACGGTATGGCAATTTAAATCATTGACATATGTATGTCAATTAAATTGCTGCTATCTAGCATCGAAAATGTTAATTAATTATGTGAAAAACTGACCCCAAGGTTTATTGCAGTGCACATTGCTCAATTGAAATTCGTTGATCGCGATAGGTGCAGCTACTAATTGAATAAACACATCTTTTTCATAGTTTCACAGTGCGAAAATACTCCTCAAATATCTTATATATACAATAAACAATACAAGTTAATATGTCCGCTTATCGATATCAATTAAGATAATTGTCAAGTCTCATTTTCTTTCAAGCCACATCTGCCCAGACTTTATTGGAGCGTGTCAAAAAGCACTCGCTCGCACCACACACACACACACACACACACACACAACTACACACATCATACACAGTTCACATACATCAACATCCAGCAACCTTCTTTATTGTATTCATATGTCAATGTGGGAAAGGTTGGTCGGTCAATTGATGTGTCGTTTGTTGTTTTTTAAATCATATGCTCATATATAATATATTTTATAATTATACTATTTCAGTTCCCATTAAATAATTGATAGCCCAAAAACTGGTTTTAGAATGGGAAACATATTTTTACTGGTTTCACACATTTATAAAACTAAGGATCAAATGGAATTCGGTTCAGCTGTGACCCAGTTATGACATGCAGGTATTCATGTAATAACTTGATTCGCCCCACCAATCTATATAAATATATAATTTTACACTAGTCATTGCAAAATAGCTAAGGTGTTACGGTATTTGGGTTACAATTTAAAAAACCGACCGATTCTTACTATGAAATCTATGATATAGTAGCTCGATGTTGACAGTTCTTTTTTCAAATGTTAAAAGCGCAATAGCAATAAGAAAGTTGTTCATTCAGGAACCGATCATTCGACCGATTGTTCCTATGCCAGCTATATGAAATAGTCGCTCGAACCGACCGGGTCGGACATGTCTCCATAAATGCGTAGCAAACTTCACAACTAAATATAAATATTCTCTGCGAGAGTATCAAAGTTAAGTGAGTATTTATAAAAATGACAGTTAAAAACTTATTCGAAAATATCATGTTGCAACTGAGGCATAATATTGTTAGGGATAGGCCGAATTGTATGAGTGAGCATGACGAATGTTTTTCATATTTTTTTTTACACATTTAAACTAAACTAATTTTTTCAGTGAATTTAATGCAGTAGTTAGCTCGTGATTTAATGGTACTTCAAACGAGGTAAGCTTTCTAAATAAAACAAAAAAAAAAAACGAAACAATTAATCCTGCACAGCCAATTTGGCCACCATATAAAATGAGTGGCCGCAGCTAATCGACAAGAGCCCCAACAGCGAGAAAATGCACACAAATTTAAGCAAACACACACACACATGGATATCTGTATATATGTAAATATATATATATATATATGTATGTATGTGCATGTGTATGTGCATGTGCATGTGTATGTAATAGCTATTGCCAAGTCGCCACTAGCGGCGCCGCATATTTGTGGCAGCAGCTGGAGGAAGTGGCAGGCAAAAAAGTTTCCAGGCCAAAAATTTCACAGTAGGCAGCATCAACAGCAGCAGCAGCATCAGCATCAGCAATAGTTGCCCCCTAAAAACGCGCTGCATGCAGCTGTCCATCCGCCATGTCATGTGTCATAAACTAGTGGGTGCATGTGAGTGTGAGTGTGTGTGAGTGCATGTGGGTGCATGTGTGTGTGTGTGTGTGTGTGTGACTATGTAAATATTTTGAAAATTAACAACCAAACAATGGTTATATTTTCACACATAACGCAGCGGCGACAGCAACAGCCACAACACTGTGCTACCCACCCATCCACCCATCCAGCCATCCACAAATCCACCCACTTCCCCCAGCAACGATTTACCGATATTTTGATGGCTAATGCAGCGCAGCAGTTGTCTCGTGTTTAGCCCGCAGCCAAAACATTTTTCCAATTTGCCAACAACAAACACAACACGAACGACGCGTTCTCCTCGTTACTCGTTACTCGCTGGTCGGCTTTGGCAGCAACTCTTGCAGCTGGCGGGCGTCAAGGAATTCCGAGAGTGGTTGCATTAGCCACGTGTTGCCAATAAATAAAATTTTGGCCGCATCTTGTCACAATGTTTCGCATATTTGGGCAAATCGCTTAAAGAGTAGTGCAGCTCAAACATCGTATCGATGGCGCTACTACAGTACAACTAATTTATAACGAACCAAGAGATACTCAACCTGTTTGCGAATACTAATACTAATACTAATACTAATACTAGTAATTGACACATTTTTATACCAAATTTTGCTTGCCTACGCAATATCAAGTATACGCATATTAATAATTATGTACATACACAATTGGTTTAAATGCATACACATAATAATACTATGATTACAAGTTTTACTACGAATTTAAGCAATTGTTCTTGAAAATACCTCGAACAGATATCAGAGACTATAAGACCTAGAATATAACTTCTCGAATACAACCCCCAGACCCATATATCGATATTGAGTGACAATAGCAACAAAAGTAACAGTAATATGCAATTTGTGGCTTGTAAATAAATCAGATAGAATATATAGAAATCAATATAAATTATCTAATTCTCTTCATTTAGCTATAAGCACATCAAATCAACATCTTCATCAACTAATACATTGCAGTCAAGTTCAAAGCTATATATTTTTGAATTCTAGCAGTCAAACAGTGAATATCACAATATATAGTATTATATTATATATATATATATAAGTAGCTGCACTCATGGAATACTTTGTTTCCAATGGATAAATATGATTTGATAGACATGATAATATCTGTATAACATATACAGATGTTAAGGTATCATATATTTTCAAAGCAGAACTCCACAAATCACATTGGTTCGTTGCCTATCATGGCTTCATGTTTGCAACTGGGGTAGTCAAGGTGGGATTTGCTGTTTTTTCCCAAACAGCCCCTTTCCTCCACTCTGCTCCATAATAGCCGAAAAGAAAACAGAAACAAAAACAAAAACAAACAAGAGCCGGAGCCGGAGCGGTGCAATGAAGGTGTCAGCTCGTGCTGACGGCAAGGTGAGCCAAAGTGAAAAGTGAAAATTAATTACTTGCTCAAATACAAAAAGCATTCAGGCAATGGACACGAACGAGCAAGCCGTAGCCGAAAAACAACAAGCAGGCAAAGGACGAAAGGACGAAAGGACGAATGGGCATTGGGCGAGTCCGAGCATAAAATGAAAACAATATCCTCTGGGACATAAATTACAAAACTTGTTGTTTATGCGTGTAGACGTCTCAAATAAAACACACACACACACACACACACACACAGGATGCGGCTAGCAGCAGCAGCAACACTAACAACACCAGAATATCACCAGACCATGCCTATCTCTACCTTTCTCCCTCTCTCTCTCTCTTATTAGTGTGTGTGTGTGTTGGGTGGAAAGAGGCGCAGCATTCTCACAATTTGCCATCGTAATTCCATTGAGCCGCCATTTGGGTGCGGCCAACAGCGGCTAAAACAGCAGCAGCAGCAGCAGCAACAGCAACAGCAGCACCAACAGCAGCAGTAACAGCAACAGCAACATCAGCAGACGGAGACAACACGCCAACGGCGTCGTATGTCCTTTTAGCTTTTATTGTAAATACTACAATGCCCGCCTACACGCCCACTGCTATAGTATTCTCACACAATAACACACACACAGCACTGCTCACGTTTACAATTTTACTTGTCAGCACATTTAGCCCAACTCCAACATTTGCTGTATACGGTGTCAAACTTTGAACGCCGCTGCCATCGCCTGTTGCCGTTCCCAACCCCACCCCTATCCAACCCTACCACCCACATTCAGCAGCAACCTGGGCGCACAAACCGCTTTGACGCAACTTTCAACTCAAGGTTCAAAGTACGGAATTTATGCTTTCTTTACACGGACGCCGCAAACATACGCCAAAAAAAAAAAAGCAAAAACCAAAAAAGAGGAAAATTAAATAACAAAAAAAAAAAAAAAAAACAAATAAGAATGCTCTGGTCGAGAGCGCTCTAGTACGAGATACCCTGGGTGATTCTTATTTTTTTGATCTGATCAGTAGTATGTCAAGGTATATTATATATACCTGTCAAATTGGGGTTTCTTTTGCTATCGGATATTAGATATGTTTCGATATTCGCGAAACGGCGAGAGTTTCCGATAAAATAATCTCTATATATACATTCAAGTTCTACAGTCCCTGGTATAGTCTCTGAGATCCGTGGCGGGTGCAGCGATGCAATAGCATGCCAATTTAGTAATGCCTCATAATTTTAATGATTTTTGTAGAAAAAAAATCAAGAACTCGTTCATTTTGAAATATGTACATACCGATAAATCAATAATAATCGATATTTTATGGAGTTACATGTTCGTCGACTTTTCGACTACTATGCGTTATTATTTTACAATCCGATGCCAATTTAGTATTTCCTCATCATTTCATAGATTTATGTAGAAAAAACCATAAATGTATTATTAGATGAAATAAATAAACGATCAATCGATATTTTGACGATTTATGGGTTAATTAATTATTCAACTCGATTAATAAACTAAACTCAAAAATTCGCTTATCGTCAACTCTAAAGTTATTTACATATTTACAGCATTTATCTTTTTTCCTACTTGACTCATATATTGTTTATGATCTGTGATATAAAGACTATGCAGAGCTACTTTTTTTTCGCAGTTTTAATATACTGTTTGCAGGGTATAAAAATACAAAAAAGAAAACCAAACATTGGCCACTGCAAAAATTCCTTTTTGTTTTCTGTTTTTACACAACCAACCGATGGACACATAGACAGGAGAGACACACACACACACATACACACACGCACACACACACACACACACACACACACACACACACACACACACACACACAACACAAGAGAGAAGGAGATAAGTCATAGTCAACCAAAGTGGAGAGTTCAAGTATCTATAATATATATTATATATATATATATATATATATGTATATATAGAAGTCACATGTATATACACAAAATAAGTGTAAATCTAATCGAATGAAACATTATCGTTTTCATATACAGATACTTGCACATATTTCACAAGATTAATAATCATAATTTTATTTGTAAGTAAAAAAAAAAAAGTGATTTTCATTGAATAATATTGGTGTCGAAATGTTGCACTTACCATACATTTTACCCTCGTCTGATAATATAATCTTTCTGCGTCCACATGGTGGATATATTGACAGTGCCTCTTGAAAGCTTTGCTCAATGTCCGGACTCCAGACACCCTCGGCATCGGCGGATGATAAATCCTTTTCGTCCTGCAATAAGTCAATATCAAATACATAAATATATATATATATATGTATATATATAAAGTTAACTCCAATACAATTTGTGATTATGATTATGTGTATAAATAGTTCTGGATTTAATCGGGCGACAATCGTCATTCTCAAAAAATCAGCGTAGTCAAAGTCTATTATTTTACCTTGGAAATTGCGGTCAAATAAATCACTTAGATAGGACATGCTTCCAATTAGGTGTGCCATGTCTTTTGTCATACTGATAAAGTCAATTATATTGATTGCCCTGGCCTCGTCGAATATTCACAGAAACCAACCAGAGCAGTTCTAAATAATTAGTTATACGTCTATATATAAGTATTTTGGGCCATCGTCGTTTTGCAAAACGATGTTTGCTTTCTAGCCATTAAATGAACACAGCCTGGTCTGGCTCTCACGGACCTGCCAATTCCAAGACCTGCAATTAGAGTTAAGCTCATATTTGCGCAATCATATGCATATTGGAGTTGACCTAATGGCCAACTATCCTGTATGTGCTATCCTTTATGTCTGATCCTTAGTATAACTAATTGCTCAGAGAGAACATTTAGAAATGTAGCATGGCCAACTGTTCAGATAGTTGAAATTATGTTTCTGTTCCACCTGTGGATTGCAATGGTTGTGTGTGGTAAATTGTAATACTTACATCGCTCATGTCGCCAACATCCAAGTTTTTACTGTCCACCATGCTGCCATTTGTGTCTGCCGATCCCAGGGGACCAGGAGGACCGGCATTCACTGGTGGCCACGGAGATGGTATGGTGCCGGGTCCGACTGTAACGGAAAAAAAAAAACCAAGCAGAGAGAAAACATTTTAGATGCGTGTCTGTAAAGGTGTGCGTGTTTCACTGTGTGTGTGTGTGTGTGTATGTGTGTATGTGTAAACCTGTCACACATTTAAAATGCAGCTTAAGCTCAATAAATCCGTGTCATAGTCAGCGCAACCCCAACACTCCGGAGCGCGCCCAACCTAACCTGTCTAACAAAAACGACCGGGTGTCCGGTTGTCCGGTTGTCCGGTTGTCCGGTTGCCCGGTTGTCCGGGTGTTGATATGCTTTATGAATTTGCGTGCTGTATCAGATGAAAAGCGCTTCAGCACGCACTTAAGTACGCTTTCCATTTGATAACAATGGCGCCAATAGCCATCGAAGCTGTGCGACGAGACGCGGGGGCAGAAGCGGGGGCAGAAACGGGGGTGGATAGGCGTTGTGAGGCGCGTTAGACAACGAGACAATCAACGCGCCTACTCTAAATTGATAATCATCATGTACAATGTCGGCGCACAACTACATAAGCACTTGGCTAAATACACCAACCAACGAGGGGCACACACACACACCAACTTACCATTCACAAGTGGCATATTGTGTTTGTGTGTTTGTGGGCGTGTGTGTGTGGCATCATCTTGTATGCAGACACGTGCATACTTTAATCGGGTCAATAACCATGCTCAATGTGCAACTAAGCAACTAAGCAACTAAGCAACTAAGGCTTACGAGCTAACTAAAGCTACAATCAAATTGACTCTAGAGTTTGCTATACAATTGAGTCGTGAGGCCTTAAAGGTCATACACAATTCATCAGCTTTATAGTATGGGTATTATTGGTGAAAACTTCTGGTTTATTATAAGTCATTGCTATGCTAAACTAAAGTTAAGTGGAACAAGTTAAATAAAGTATCTAACCGAATTGCTACAGACATAGTCACAGGATCGTGTCAAGTGTTGTAGTCAATAAATCGATATTATATCAAAATGGAAAGACTGGAAGGTTCTGCGTTACCGGAATCTATATGTATCGATATTCAGGACATTTTGAATGTTATCGATAAAATGAAATATTTTTGATTTGCGCCAGATCTTTCCAAATTTAAAGTCGCTAGCTCTTATAGTGTCTGTGATCCGCGGACATAACTAGATATAAATATATATATAAATATTTAATGGGCTCAGAGATGCCTTCTTCTGCCTGTTACCTAATTATGCACAAACCTATCATAGCCTTCTTAACCATTTCTAATGCGTTCAGAAAATAAAAAAAACTTTAGAACTAGTTTCGTAAGCAAATCAAAGACGAGACTCCCGATTCGTCTTTGGCTAAAAGCTTCCAGTATTCGAACCCAAAACCGTGCGTGGAACAAATGTGGCTCCTGGCTGTTGGCAACCCGTACTCGTAAAAGTAAATCAAAAAGAACGACTTCGACTTCATGCCAATTTTTGGGAATAGTTGGAAATGCACATTCCCAAGATGATTTCTATTGTTATTGACCTGCGCAAAGGCTTTATTATCTAATAGGCTGCATCATAAGTTACAGAAGCAGCGGCGATAAGGGCTGGACTGCCTCTACCTGAGCAAGTGCCCCTCGGCCCTTAGCTAGGTAGGCTACGAGGCAAAAACAATGGGTTTGAGTTTTTTCTCTCGGCGACTACGATTTAGACGCTGTCGAAGTGTCAAACTCACCGGACAGAGCCTTGAATTCCTCAAGGGAATCCAAATGTTTGGAGAACGGCGCCACTTTGGAGCCGTTGTCTGTGTCGTTTTTCAAATAAATTTTGAAATAATTCTCAGAGCACAACAAATTCAAAAACAAAATGCACACAAACAAAAAGCACAAATTTCAGTTATTTCGATTCATGAAAGAGTATTTAGAACGTTTTTTTCTTCTTTTTTTTCTGACGACCGCCTCGTTTCAGTTGATTTTATGAGTTAAGTATTTGTCGCATTTTTGTTTTAATTTTAGAGGAGGTGATTGGGGGGGGCGTTTGTCACAAGGGGAGGCAGCACACGGCAGCGGGGGAGGACTTAAAGAGCAAAAGATTAACGAAGAATTTCCTTTTAGGCTTTTTTACTCGGAGACGCACGCACCAAAGCCGAGCAGCAGAGCGACAGAAAGAGAGAGCGAGCGAGCGAGAGAGCGAGCGAGCGAGCGAGAGAGCGAGAGAAAGCGAGAATGGAGATAATAAGAAAACGCGTCTGTTTGATTGGAACGCGCAGTGAAAACTGAAATGCCTTTTTATGTTTCACTAATTTTCTGGTTTTTGTTTTGTGCGTTTCTTTGGCCCTTTGCTCCTGCTGCTGCTGCTGCTGCTGCTGCTGCCACAGGGGATGGTTGGCAGCGCGACAGGATGCAGTCTCAGTCGCAGTCCAAGTTTCAGCTAAAGGCACAGCCAGTGCCGCACACACACATACACACACACACACACAGACACAATTAAGGGAAGGCGACCAAAAATGCCAGTGTCGACGTCAACGTCGACTGCGACGCGTCGTGCGTCATGGTATATGAGAATCAGGGAAATTCCAAGAACCACCAGCAAAGAAATTTCATTTCAAATCATGTTTTTAGCTTGCCTCCCTCCCCTCCCCTCCCCCCACCGCCATCCCTTGTTGCTCTGGTCAAAGCTTTAGCAAATTCTCAACTGTACAATATTGCGCAGTTCAGTTAGATTTAGGGTACTATATGTAGGGGGGGGTAAGGCGCACAGCCCGATAACAACACACAAAAAAAAAAAAAAAAAAACAACGAAACAAAAAAAAAACAACGAAACGGTGCAACTATTTAATAATAATGCGCGGCGGCGGCTGCATTGCTGCAGGGGGTTGCTTGTGTGATATATGTAGACCTTGCTTTTAGGGGTGACTATGCCATTTTTCATAATCTCACACAGATACACACACACACACACACACACACACACGTGCTCAATTTGTGTACATATATTATCATATTCAGTTTTTGGGTTGCAACGTTTCCGGTTCATTGTAATTTCCAATCAGACAAGACTAGGCTCAAACTCGGACTCAGACTCGGCTTACAGCTGCTGTAGCGGTTGGACATTAATAAGGGAATGTGCGTGTATGTGTGCGAGTGTGTGTGCGAGTGTGTGTGTGTGGATTTTCTGTTGTCCTTGCTACCCTTGCGTTGGCAATTGGAATTTATGGTATTTATTATTTTTGCTTGCATTTCACTATTTTCTCCTGCTTTATTCACGCTTGTGACTATGAACAGCTGTCCTTCGGCTCCTTCACAAAATATTGTACAAGTCGTGGTGGTGCTATTGGTGGTGGTGGTGGTGGTGGTGGTGATGGTGATGGTGGTGTTGCTGCCGTTGCAGGATCAGTCACCCCACTTGAAATGCCAGTGTGTGTGTGTGTTCGAGTGTGTGTGCGAGTGTGCTCATGGTGCGTGAGCAATAAGGCTGGCCAGTTAATAGGGTGATCCCTATTCAAATCTGTACTGCAACCCCAGCCCCAACCCCAACACAGCACCAAAAATGTCCAGCAATGTGCCAAAAGAGAAGAAAAAGCGATTACTTTAGGCACACCGAAGATTCCATACCCTTGTAGACCGTCGTCAAATTGTCAACATCAAAGTAAGAAAGGCACCGATTATTGCTACAAATGCTATATGATATAGTAGTCTAATGCTTAAAGTTTTTTTTTATCAAAATATTTAGAGAAGAAAAAAGATTTTCATACAATAACTCATCACCTCTAGGAGCTATGTGCTCTAGTGATCGGTGGTGATAGTGGTATAGTGATAATACTGCCAAACCGAGGGACTAGTTTGCGTAGTAAGATACCGAGAGACAGACTATATAGCTATATTGATTTGGCTGCTGATGCTGATCAAGAGAATGTATGCATTAGCGGATCGGGGAGGTGTCCTACATTAAGAGAAAATTTGAATGCCCTCTACAAGGGTATAGAAACACTCGCACACACAAGAAAAAGAAGTAAATTAACCCCTAACCTACACCACACCACACCACACCACAGCACACCACACCACAGCACAGAACAAGCACAGTGTACAAGCGAAGCCTGCACAGTGGCACAATCATGGCATTCCTGCGAGTGCGCGACCCATCAAAAATATGTATTGCCAAATATTTAACAGAACCTGCACGTATTCTTAGCTGGCCAACACACCTTACACATATATATATATATATATTTACACACATATATATTATTGGCGTACATACAGTGACGGTAAACGAATTGCACCATTATCAATTCAAAAGTTCTGTGTTTGATATCTGAGCTTTGTCCTAATGGTTTCGTGCTTAAGGATCAAAGGATTCAAGGTTAATGCTTAAGGCATTGGTACATTGAATCGAAAAAAAAATGCATGGATCAACATATTTATGGTTTTCCAATAAGAAAAACCACTCTTAGCATACCCAGCATGAGAGCTGGGAAGTGGTTTAAGGATAGTCGTTAGACATAAACATCTTGGAATCAAGCCAAGTCCAAAATATAATATATCTGGAATTTTATTTTTATTTTATGATATTTTTTTTATTATTAATTTGTATGCTGAGGAGCTAATTTGTTAACTGAAAAGATATCCTTTTACAAAGACAGAATTATGTTTTTGGTGTTAATTATTCTTCCACAGCTATAAGCCTATAAATATCTCACATATACCCCTTATACATATATCGAACGGACTTTTTGGCAGTTCAGTTAGCTCTATGTATATATGTACATACAAACATATGTACTTGGCATATCTGACAATACATTCAGTATTCAACCCCTTTGAGGGTTTGCCCTTTGCATATTCAATGCCATTATGAGCAAAGTGATGATAGTTCAACATCAATCAACTACTCCGTTGCTTCGTTGTATGCACATATATACATATATACGTATGCATGTACATATATATGTATGTATATTTGGACCACTTGAAAAATTCAATCATCTTATATGAGGCGCCGCTTCGCAGACACAACACTCAAGTGCCAAATGTGCTTGGGGTGGGGCGAGGGGAGTTGGGGTGTGAGTTAACCCTTTGATGACCCTATGTCTGCGCATAATAATACCTAAAAAAAGACAGGTTAGTTTAGCAAAATGAAAATGAGTAATTTAAGGGAGGCAACAACAAAACAACAACAGATACACAGATACTGTGAGACAAATAAGCTAAATGAGCTTCAGAGACCATTTGCAGATTAAAATTAAAATTAAAATTAAAATTAAAATTAAAGCCAACCTAAATAGGACTACGAACTATTTTGAGGGTGCCAATCTGAGGTTGAAATACAATTTGTGCCAAATCTGAGGTAAAGCAACGTTTGTCATCATCAGTTCATCAAGCAAATATTCGCAAGAACAGTTTTAATTGGGTTGCCAATAATTAAATTATTAATTAATTAAGTATCTCAACCAACATCATGTCAAAGAGTTTTATAATATTAGATACAGCTACTAAATGTCAAAAGTATATATATGTATATATATATATATATATATATTTACGTTAACCTGTCCGCCTACCACATCGATACCACAACTTAAAACTTATATTTCGATCGACCATGTCAGCTATATATGATATATGGCGATTTCAACAACATAGGAACACGGACGATCTTGACTATATAGACTAGGCTGGCGATGCTGATCAAGAATATATGCACAATATGGGGTCGCAGCCGCAGAACTAAATGCGTTACACCTGTCAACCCTGTTCAAGGGTTTAAAATGAGTGTGTTGGTTTCAAGTCTTGGGAATGTAATTCACAATTATTTATAGGCTGCATATTAGTATTATTTTCTATTATTGTTATAGATTAAAGTTGACATTGTGTCACTGTCAAACAATCAATATTCGATCATATTACCAATCGATAGTTGGTTATAGTAGCCGATTCTGAGTAGCGAAACGTTGTAACTCTGAAGGACACTTTAATTTAAATATATATAAACTATAAACAATCGGAACTCGCCGTTAAATGCAACCACTTTATTCAATTAAATGTGTGAACATTTATTTATAGCACCAAGATTCCCAGATTGTTGTGTGTTTGCTTCACTAACTTATATAGTTAATTTATATAAGCCGATAAGAATAGATCATATGGGGTTTAAAACCGAGCAGCAGGTTTTCAACAGCAGATCAACAACAACAACAACAACAACAACAACAACAAACACATCGGCACATATGTTTAATATATATATATGGATATATGTATATTATATTCCAATAGACATCAAGTATAACATGTATTAGTCATAGCTCGCATGGAACTATTGTTGTTGACATTTTGACCACAAAAGTTCGATCGATTAAACCGGAAAGAAAGCCATGCTTGTATATATATATATATAAATAATATATATGTGTGTATATATATCTATATATAATATATATATATATTGTGTGTGTGAAAGGATGCATCTAACAAAGTGTGTTTATATATAGATTTATTATATATGTATTTAGCTTTCCCTTGGGCCGCAGGCTACTCAACGTCTGCTCAACTGTTCGATCTGTCCAATTGTCGATCTGTCGAACTGTCGAACTGTGAGCGTGTTTAATTGCATTTGGCAAAAGTCGCAGCAACTCGTATAACTTATGTATAACAGTTCTCAGCAGTAGCAACAACAACAACAACAACAACAACAACAACAGCAGCAGCATCAGCAACAGCTTTTTAGTCTGTTTCTAAACCGGTTAACAGATTTGTTAGTTGCTTTGCGCAGCAGTTTGCGGGTGCAGCGGTATCGTGGAGAGGGGGTACGGGTAGGTGGTGGAGTGGGGGGGAGGGGAGGGGAGAGAAGTTTGGCATGGAACAGCTGGAACTGGTTTACGTTTAATGGGCAGCTGGTGATACATCAGCAAGCAGCAAGCAGCAATAAAAGATTGTTGGCCAAGTTAATTTTATTTGTTTTCAATTCGTTCGATTCGATTTCTGGTTGATTTGAAACTCACACACACACACACACACACACACACACTTATGTACTACACTCTGTTGTCTGCTTAGATAGGCGCTGTGCATCTGAAACTGTGGCTGTTGCCTCATCATGCTGTAGACTGTGTCTCGACTGCGTTAGAGGGACGAGCTGGACGCGCTGCAATTGATTGGCTGGTGGCGTGAAATCGAAGGGCATCAATGGGCCAAAGTAGATATGTCGCACCAAATTGAATTGACTGACGATCTCGTCCAGGTACATGGTTTGCAGGCCACGATAGATGTTCGACCACGACGAGACGGCCGTAATGGTCCACAACTGGCTGGAGTGTGCGCAGAAATTGCCCACTTTTGTCTGAGCCAAATGTGACACACAGTCGGCCAATAAATATTGTTTGCGCCACTGCGTATAGATAGCGGGCTCGAGCAGCTGATTGGGCTCGAATGGTGGATTGTAGCACAATTGTGCCGTGCCCCACAGATACACAACAAACTGATAATCATCCAGCGAGTAGGCACCCTGACTGCCAGCGGGCCTCATCTCAAACTGCAACTGCAACTGTCGCACAAAGCACAGATAGCGATGGAAGAGCAACAGTGCTGCCGCCGGCTCATCCTCTGGCTGTAATATCTGCGACCGGAACAGGCCGCACAAAAAGAAGAGGAAGCTGAGCTCGTGACCGGTGCCGTAGTCGATGCGCATCTGATTGCCAAAGGATCCGGCCAAATACTGACCCAGCTCACCGACATACTCGCACTTGCTCTCCGGCAGTGCCGACTCGAGCATATTGAACATGCTGCGCAACACTTCTTGCGACCAATTTCGATACGATTGTTTAATATACACCCCTCCCGACTTGACCAGTGGAGCAGATGCGATCAGGTCAGCGAGCAGACGATCAAAGATGCCACACAGTTGCCATATGGTGTCGCTAATCGGATAGCCGGATGACTCCTGCATTCGCAAGCCCTGAATCGCGTTGCTAGTCCGATTGATATAGTTGATCAACTCCTGATACGCGATCGAGTTGGGCCATAGCTCCGTATCGGAATTTATGTGGACACGTTTCGCGGTCCCATACCTGTTCCTAGCCAAGTAATTGGCAACCTGTGCAGCGATATCCATTTCCTCCGCTTTGATTTTCCTTGTGTACTTTTTTGTGTGACCCCAAAATATTGTATTAATTAAACTGACAAAAATTTCGGAGTTTAAAATGAATGGATGATCTATCTGGGACTTCATCAGCATATCCAACTTAATTCACAACACATCTAAATTGTAGAGATGGTAAAAGCCAAGATCGAACTGGGCTAATTTCAAGACTGCATCGGGCTTGATTGAAACCCAACTTAAAGTCTATGCAATTTTTGGTTTTAGGCTCATTCAACGCATTTCACGCCGATTCAATGCTTTTATGCCTACCAAAGAACACTTTAATTCTTTATGTGTACTTAATATGCACAATGAACAATATTTGTCTACATCATTGAATAATAAATGAAGTGCGCTTAAAACTTGGACACAAGTCTTACTTGTCTTACTTTTGACGTTCAACTTTTCTCTTTATTAGCATACAAAATTTAATTAATGTTAGTACAGTGAACGCTCAATAGTTAAGAAAATTCTACAACGTGTCGTATAATTCACATTTATGTAAATTATTCAACCGCAGCAACTGAACAGAAACCGAAACAGAAACAGATCCACATATATTATTATTTTTTCAATATTTTCCTGGAAATGTAATACTTTCAAAGAGGAAATGGGATAGTGTTTACGTGAAAATATAACGTGGATATCATTCTGGGAATAATATTCATTCGTTTGTCTCTGTATTGGATTGTTCACAACGTCATCGAGTCTCTGAGTGTTCATTACAGACGCAATAACAGGAACAGTAACTGCGACTGCAACAGTAACAGTAACAGTACCAGTAGCATTAGCAGTAGGTGAGCGTAGATAGCGTCACGTGTCAAATTCTATGCACTGCCAGTCGCTGTTATTATTAACAGTGAGCGAGAGACAGCGAACGAAAGACACAGCGAGAGAGAGAGAGTGAGGGAGAGAGAGAGAGCGAGGGAGCAAGTGAGTTAGCGTGTGAGAGAGGAGCATGAGCAATTTGCGTGCGAGAGAGGAACATGAGCAATTTGCAGTGCAACGCAACATTTTGCAATACAAAAGCATATTTGATTTGTGCCTACGAAAAGAGAACGTTTAGCGTTAGCCTCTGCCGCCGAGCGCCGTCCTGCTGCTGCTGCTGTTTCTGTTGCTGTTGCCTTTCGCCCAGCAGCATTATCGGCACTCTCTTTAGGTTTTTAGGCTTTCTTTCTGGGTGCGCGCCCGACGCGTTCATTGACTAAGGTCTCGGAATAGTGTTTAAAATTAAATCGATGAGTCAGACAGGTGCCCGCGTCCGCTCACCCGCCGCTTAGTCGGTTCGCCAGCCGACAGCCGACAGCCGATAGCCGATAGCCGACAGCCTCATCGGTGTCTGGCCATGAGTATTTAAGTACTTTCCGAGTGGCTTTCCTCCCGCTGTTATTGAGCAGTTGAGCAGTTGAGTGAGTGAGTGCAGTGAGTGCATGCATGCGTCGGTGATGTCTCACTTATTTTGCTTTGCTTTGGAGCAGACCAACGCGGCGTGGCGACAAAAACAGCATCAGGCGGCAAATCGCTAACTCTTCCCTTCACACACAATTCGCTCACTTGCTCATTCACACACACACACACACGCGCACACATGCACACAGTGTGTATATTTACATACATAGATAGATTTACATGCTTAGTTATTACTTGTTTATTTTATTTGTCCGTCAGCAACAGCAGCCGTCGCACACTTTGAATAATTGGCAACTTTTCTCCGGCCAACAAAAACGAAACAGGAAGTGCGAAGCAAGTCACGTACATCAAAAAAAGAACACACAGCATCAGCGTCAGCAGCAGCAGCAGCAGCGGCGGCGGCGGCGGCGGCGGCGGCGGTAATGGGCCAAATGACTGCAAAACATAACACCAACAGCAGCAGCAAACAGTGTTGCCAAAAAAAAAAAAAGAAGGCGGGTCTCGGAGGGAGTATAAATCAACAACAAGTCACTTTTTATATTATTATTGTTGCTTTGGGAAGGCATAAATATATATGTATTCTTGATCAGTATCACGAGCCCTTTTTTGTCTATTGCTTCTATTGCTACTGTTATGTTATATATATATATATGTATCTATGTATCTTTAATAATCACACACTGCACGTAAGAAAAATAAAAGATAGTTTTGGACGCAGCAAGTGACACAAGAGTGGAGACCCACAAATTGTGTTCATTTGGGAACATCAACTGCAGTCGCCATAATGTGAATGCGAATGTTAATGTGAATGTGAATGTGAATGTGAATGAGTGGGTGCTGGCAATAAATGCACTCGTCGTTTGTTTTGTTTTATTTTGCTTCGTGTTATTTGCACATCATTTGTGGCATAGTCGCTTGAAGTGCATTATTGCATGTTAATATCTTTAGTTTTCATCACTCATCATCCAGCTGACAGGCGAAAACTATATACACACATACATAAGTTCGTATTGTATGCCAAGTGAATGATATGTGATATATGTATGTGTCTGTGTATGTGTATGTGTATGTGGGTATTTTTGTGAATGAATGGAAGGATGAGGGCCAGCAACATGCGATAAATAAGAGAGACCAGACCGCAGATTTACAAAGAAATTGCCAACGATACGTATTACGTAGAAATTTCGACAGTAGGAAGCTATAAGCGATACAAAAAAATGTATATATTTAGATATATATATATATATATATATATGCATGTGCGAATGTATAAAAATAAGAAGAGTTGTGCCATTCACAAGAAAATATATTCTACAACTGTTGTGGAAAAAACGGTGAGTCATCCAATCTAAATCTATTAAAATGCAATTTTGTTTTTGTGTTTTGTTTATTGTTCGTGGTGTTGTTGTTCAACAGCGACAAACGATCCAAGTGTGAACAGATTTAACAAAATCACTGCTTTTAGTTGTATGATTTGTTTGGGCCAAAGTTAAAGCACAGCATACTTATTGGGTGGTAATTTGCATAATTAATGTAACTGTAAGTATGGCAATTATAGTTGATTGATTTGTGGATATTTTTTAAGATTACTATTCGATATGTATTCAAATATGTAACACTTGTCTAGTTAAAGAGTAGAGTAACAAGAACAAGAACAACAACAATAACAACAACAACAACAACAACAAAAGATTAATTGTCGACAACAATCAGCTAAATAAAGAAGAAGAGAAAAAGACGTAGAAAACGTAGACGTAAAGCGACAACAATTGAAACTTTTTGTGTGGAGTTTTTGCAGCGCAGTTTGATTGAAAACTTCTTGTCGTCTTGTCGCGGCTGATTGCAACGCTCGACGGATGGGGAAAGAATAGAAGAAAGGGTTGCGGATGGAAAAAGCTGAAACTGGTTTTCGACTGTCTGCTGGCGGAGAGATAAAGTCAAATAATGTCTCGTGGCAAACGGTGGTAAACGTTTGGTTTGTTCGCTAACTGATTGTGGCAACAAGAAAGCCAAATAGTAGCTGGTAGCGAGGGAATCGAACAAAAGTGCATAGAATGAATCGAATCGATTGCAAATCCATCTGCCTGGATTGCATAAATCGCGATCTTCATATATATATATATCTCTATATATATATATATATATACATGTATAGGAAGGAAAGTAAAGTAACGTAAAGTAAAGAAAAGAAAAGAAAAGGAACGGAACAGCAACAGCAACAGCAGAAGGAAAAGCAAATGCTGTTTTGGAACCGTTCAAATCAAATTCGTCGCGAGTACCAAGGTAAACACACTCAGCAAAACAACAACCAACCAAGTCTAGAGGAAAACAGAAGAAACCACTAAAACAACAACAACAGCAGCAACAACAACAACAACAACAACAACAGCAGCACACGGCACACAAAAAGAATGGCCCCAAAAAGCAAAAGAAAAAAACAACAGAAAAAAAAAGAAAAAAAAACTGGTAGGACAACTTTTTGTTTCGCCTGATAGAAATCCACACACGTCCAAGTCAAACTCGAACTCAAACTTAAAGTCCAAGCCAAAAAAAAAAAAAATAAATAAATAAATAAATAAAAATAAAAAAACATATACCCCAAGCTGATTTTGCTATTGCTAATGCTTTTTATTGCTGACTTGGCTCGCAGTGGCACAACGCATTGGTAAGTTGGTTGGTTGGTTGATTGCTTGGTTTCTTGGGCTGCAGCGATCGCGCCTAATTCTGCATAACAGACTCTTATGTTATTAACAGTCGAATTATGCTAGCGATAACAGCGTAACTAAAAAAGGCTGGGCGGGGGCTGGATTGGGGACGAGATGAGCCTGCGACGAGCGCCTCGCCCTCTCTTCACTCTCTGACTAAACAGGGAGAGTTGAATATAGAAAGTGAGAAAGAGAGAGAGACAGAGAGAGAGGGAGGGAGAGAGAGAGCGAGAGCAGGACATGGCAAATTGTGGATGGGCAAAAAACAACATTGCGCAAGATGGACCCGATCGGGTTCTGTGAACCCCACCTAGCACACGTACACGTACACGTACACGAACACACACACACGCACACACAATACAAAGAGACAACGCCGAGAGTTTGTTGTTGTGACTCGCTTCAATAGACAGCAGCGCGCACACGCACACACACTCACACTCCCAAAAGCGAAAGAACATCCAAAGGTAGAAATGAACGTGTGTACGTGTGTGTGTGTGTGTGTTCGTGTACGTGTACGTGTGAGTGAGTGCGTGCATGTGTGTAGATAGAAACCAGTATAGTTGTATGTATGCAATGTTGTTGTTGGAATTGGTTGTCTTTGTCACCAGCTCTGCTTGATTAAGGAACGTGTATGCGCAGCGCAAAAGAGAGCTCAAAATTCAGAGTGAGAGCGCAAGAGCAAGGTTGCATGCACGTAAGAGTAAATCGGAGAGCGATCAATGTAAACTGGCCAAGGTGTAAAAGACGCGTACACAAACACACACACACACACACACACACTCTCACACACTCACACACAATGGGCCGTTGCATTAATCTGTTTGTTTTGGCCCGTATATAGAAAATGACAAACACACACACACACACACATTGACATCGATGTTGTGGTTTTTCTTTAATTGCTGCAGGACGTTAATAAATTGCAATAAGACCTGATCTCTTAATTATGAGAGAATGGTAACCAAAGTGTATAATAACTGTTATAAGATAAGAAATAACATACTAAAAATACTATTTAACAGCAAAATAACATTCGATGGCGACAACTGTTATCCCAAAATGACAAATGTATGTTTGTCATATGTAAACATAAGTGCGTGTGTGTGTGTGTGTGTGTGTGTGTGTGTGTACGTAAATGTGTTTCAGGATGCAAAAAAATGTTAAGGGTGGTCCGATAGTCTCATCGGTTATCGGTTATTACGATCGATATCAGATGCTGATATGCAGCAACACGCAGAGAGCAACGCATGCACTTACACATATACACAGATGATGTACATTTACATTTATTCATGTAATTAGGAGAGCAAGAGTAAAGGGGGGTCGGGGGGAGAGAGAGAGATACAGATAGTGAGAGGAAATAACGCACCTGCTTCTGGTTTGCCAACAACAGCGACGTCCAATTCGCTGTTGCTGAGATTGTTCTGCAATTGCAGCAGCCCCGTGCCGCAAGTGCTTGAGCTGGTGATGTTTTTCATGCAGCCAGTTTATATGTATTTATATCAAATGTATGTAGATACAGATATATATATATATATGATGATGCACGAGTGCGTATATTACCGTAGCGCGGGATGCTGTTGGCACTCGCACAAACACTCTTCTTAACTGTTGTTAACTTGTTAACTGTTTTCCACTGTTGCTGTTGCTTTCTGTTATGTGATATCAGAATTGATAACGCGCTATTATTATTTTTTTCTTCTTCAGCGCTTCAAAGCACTTTTCTTGCCACTTGCACTTGCACAGCGTGTGTTGCGGAGCACCACTATAAGATTATGTATGTATATGTGCAAAAAAAAAAAATAATAAAAATAAAAATAAGAATTGCAGTGATTTATGAAATGCCAGTTGCGAGGCAATTGGAGTTGAGATCTTTTCAACTTGAGTGCGTTCATGTCTCCATGTATGTGTGTGTGTGTGTGTATGTGTTTGCGTGTGAGCACAAATCGCATCTACTCTAACTTTTGCGTGTGTCTGTGTGTGTGTGTGTTTGTGTGTGCCTGTGTGTGTTTCTGCCTTTCAGCAGAAAAAAGGTGCAGCAGATATTGTGAGAGCAGAATTGAAAACAAAAAAAGAACCGAAGAGAGTAAAGTAGAAGAGCGCAAAGAACGGACGGACGCGGGACGCTTTTGGTGATTTTCTCCAATTCTGTCTTCTGATTTCTGGAGTCGCGCTTAATTTAAGCTTTGGCTCGAAAGCTGTTTTTATTTTAATTTGACCCACGCACTTAACACGCATTGAGTGACTTTTTTTTGAACATAAATTTTGTTATTTTTCTCTTGCATTTGTGTGCGCGCGCGCGTGTGTGTGTGTGTGTGTGTGCAAAAACAAGCACATAGCACATGCACATGTATGCACACATCCGTGTGTGTGTGTGTGTTTCTTGAGTGAGTGGTGCCTCTTATAGGCATTAGGCCCGCTACACACACACACACATCCAAACACAAGTTATCTTGCTTGGCGCTCACCTACACACACACACATACACACATACATCATATGTACATATATGCGTGTGTGTGTGTGTTTGCATGCACAAACATGTGTTAGCATTTAAGCTGCACACGCACACAAGCAAAATGATTGCAATTGAATGAAATCTCAACATTGCTGTTTGCTCTGCTTTTTTTTTTATTTTTATTTTTTTGTTGACATTTTTATTGTTGCGGCGCGTGGGTGCTTTTATTTATTGTGTTCTTAGTTCAATAACAATTGCTTGTGCTTAACGTTTAACGTTTAATGTTTAATGTATTGCAGCAAGACGCAAACAAGTAGAAGTAGTAGAAGAAGAAGAACAGCAACAACACAGCAAAATTCACGCGAACCGCCTAAATTTAACTGAATGAGCACACCACACACACACACACACACACACACACACACACAGAAGCACATAACAATCACACCGATAAAAACATCGAGACAGCAGCAATAAAAAATAATTCAAACGAAATCTTAATAATTATGTATGTGTATGTGCATGCACGCATACATACACACATGCATGTATGTATGCATCTATGTGTGTTTTCAAATTAGGCAACAACACAATAAGTACGCAACAAATTGTATGCAGAAAAACACAACACAGCATTAAAAAAATTAACAAAAAAAAACACGCCAAAATAAAATAAAATAAAATACATGCATAAATAAATACACACACACACACACACATACACAACATACACATACACAGAGGGAGACAAACGCGCGGAGCCCCACACGACGAAAGGGTGAACGAAACAGTGCGTGGGGTGGGGGGTGGGGGGGCGTTTGGGTAAGCGGCAAACTCGGCAACGATGACGACAACGAAAAAATCGCGGAAACACTGCGAAACACGCAACGCGCAGAAGCGAGAGAAACTCATCGACTGAATGTGAATCTGAATCAATACAAAGAACGACAGTGGCTCGCTCGTTCGTTGCTCGTTGTTCGCTCGCTGTTCGCTGTTCGCTGTTTGCTGTGCCGACCGACCGACCGACCGACCGACCGACTAGCAAACGGCTGGCTCGTTGTCTGGGCTCTGTTGCTGCTGCCTGTTTGACTGCCTGGTTGGCTGGTTGGCTGCTTGGCTGTTTCTGTTGCTGTTGCTGTTGCTATTTAGTTTGCTAACACAGACGCAGACAGACACAGACGCAGACAGACACAGATGACAACAGGCACAGCCACAACCACAAGCGCACAATGTGATCAAGCAAGCTCTAACTGAATATACAACACAACACAGCACAACACAACACAACACAACTCTCACCAATACAGCTAGATCAAAACGTGCACACACACACACACACACACACAGACACAGACACGCTCTATTCTTTCTTCTTATGCGACTTTGTATGTGTGTGTATACGTATATGCATATGTATGTGTGACTAATACAGCGTGGAGGAGAGCCAAGTCGAGTCGAGCTGCGCTGCTGCCTTTTGCCGCTGCTCATTTACTTTGCGCTCGATTTCGCTCACTTGTTTTGTGGTTGCGCTTGCTGTTGTTGTTGTTGTTGTTGGCGCGACCAGGGCATAGAAGAACAGCAACATCAACAGCAGCACTGTGTGCATGTGTGTGTGTGTGTGTGACTGTGTGTGTGTGTGTGTGTGACTGTGTGTGTGTGTGTTTTTGTAAAGAAAAGCAAAGTAGCAGGCAACGTCTTCAGTGTGTCTGTGTTGCTTAATGGGGAACGGCAGCGGGAATGGGAATGGGAAGGGGAAGGGGAAGGGGAAGGGGAGAGGGCAGCATTTTGCATCTGTACCCAAAACAGGCTAAGGAGTCCACAAAAGCAGGTAGGCCAACTACATACATACATGCATACATATCCATAGGTGTGTGTGAGCAGGCTCATACGTGCGTGTTTGCTTGTGTGTGTGTGTGTGTGTGTGTGTGTGTGTGTGCACAGTACACACAGATATATGAATATATTGAGGAATATGGGGCAGGTTCGATTTGAGAAACACTCTGTGTTTCAGCATTTCATGGAGTTAACGTCAAGCTTCGCATAATTCCTGAACAAAAATAACATCAAATAGCTCATAATCATATATATAATGAGTACTGCCGGAAATCGCAAATATAAATAAAATAAGTATTTTAGAGGATTTAATTTTTGAACGAAAAGTCGAAATATAATTTTGGTCATGGTTCTGTGCACATTGGTTCCAGATCGTTATTAATTAATTTACAAAATATAATATATATATATATATATATATATATATATATATATATAGCAGATATACACAGCCATGGGGATATAGTACACATACAATGCGCAGATAAAGGTTAAATTGTTTGAGTATATTCGAATAAGAAACGCAACTTTTGCGGCAACTCTGAGTCCATAAAACTATAATAAAGTTTCAAAAACATTCAAAATATCACATTTTTTCAAAATATTTGAAGTTAAGTTATTTCGCATAATTTGGATTGTTCAAAGCACTTTGATTTATCATGAATTTTGAATAGCTGCTTCACTTGCTCGACTTTTCGCATTTGTCCTTTGGTAAGGAATTTCAATTTAAGCCCTCTTCTATCATGACACCCCCCCCCCCCAATACACACAAAGTTTACCACATTTATCCCAAAATAAATCAAAATTTCCAACAAAAAAAATTAATAGAAAAAAGTGTTCTTTTCATATAAGATCACTAATGTGCTATATACTAATGTGCCAACTTAAAATCAGATGGGTTTGAATAAGAGTACCAAAAAGATATCGGAAAATAAATTTTAAGTAAGCAGTATCCACTTGCATGCAAAATTGTGGAATCTTTTGAGAAATATATATATGTTTTGTGCTATTTATCTGTGCGTAGCTGTACATATGTACATTCATACAAACAGACACACATACATATGTAGATGTTAGTGGATAGCACAGGTTTTCCAATCATTTGGCAAATAAATAGGTGGGTAAATTTGATGACTGGGATAAATTAAAATTAAGTGACAATCATTTGTTAGAATACAATAGAATTAAATGCTCGAAAGCTGGACAGCTTTTCTACATACAAACAAACAAACACACACAGACATACCTAATGTGTGTGTGTGTGTGTGTGTGTGTGTGTGTATACAGAGTTAGCAAGCAAGTTTAACAACTACTAGATATATATGCTATGTGTCTTTCATAAATATGCTGGTCTGTGTGTGAGTGTGTGTGTGTGTGTGTGTGTGTGTGAAAGTATGAATGCGTTCTTCTATGTTTGCTTGTCTGCCTGTATCTGTGAGCATGTGTGCATGTGTGCATGTGTGTGTGTTTGCATGTGTTGCGGGAACTGTCGGACGACACTGACATGTGTGCTTTGCTTTGCTTTGCCTTGCTTTGCTTTTGTTGCACGTTTGTCGTCAGCTGGTGGAGACGCTGTGATGCAGGTGGAGCTTACGAAGTCGTTGTTGTTGTTGCTGCTGTTGTTGCTGCTGCTGTTGTTGTTGTTGGCCAACTGATGATGCAGCAAATGAGCGGATAAGGCGTCTGATCTTTTCGCTTATTGTTAGAAAGGAACGAGTTTTGTTTTTATACTCTTGCAGAGGGTATTCGAATTTGTCGTTAAGTTTGTAACACATTCAAATAGAATTACAAAGTATTCTTGAGTCTGTTTCTATGCAAACCAGCCCCTCATTTTTTAAGCTTGATGAATGTTGGCAAATATTCGTCATTATGCTGCAGACATATGTACATATGTATATCAGAGCTAGCCAGAGCGGATCACTATGTCATATAACTCCCACAGAAACGATTGGCCAAAGGATGAATTCTGTCTAAACTTAACTTAACTGTTAGTTGGATCACAAATCATTAAGATCGCACTGGTATATCATATAGCCGCCATAGGGACGATCAGTCGAAGGATGAGTTCTTGTATGAACAACTTGTTTGCTTGTCAAGTTATTCTAACCAAACTTACCCCGAAATGTAAACTGTTATAATGCTAATATTTAAACGGAAAATTATTATAATCAGATTAATATATCATTCAACTGACACGGCAACAATCAGTTGATTGTTCAAATCCATATTCAAATTCATATATCAGCAGATTAAGTGCTGTAAGTCCGGCAAGGGTATGCAATCTTCGTCTTTGTCTAAGGTAGCCGTTCTTTCTTGTTTTTTAATTGTTGTTTCTTTTCTTTCAATTTTTCCCCATTTTCAGCTTTTCATTTTAACAGCGCCAGCGTTCAACTTTGCATTTGTGTGTTATTGCGTCTATTGTGTGTCTTACCAGCGAAAGAGACAGCCAGATATATATATATATATATATATGCATATATATATATAGAGAGAGATAGATAGAGAGAGAGAGAGAGAGAGAGAGAGAGAGCGTCCAAGAGAGTGGGAGCGCCAGTCGGAGAGCGTGGCCCATGCAGGGCGTAACAGCAACGCTTGTTGGAGCTCGAAAAGGCTTACGCGTGTTGCCTATGCTAAACAAGAAAGAGATCGCTTCAGCGCTGTGAGCATAACAGAACAGCGCCGCTGTTAGTTTACAGACATTTTTGAAATATTTTCACCATGACTGTGCCAACGTACAGCAGCAACAACAGCAGCAACAACTACAGTAGCAGCAACAGCGGTCGACTGCTTCGCGCCAATTGCTGACGTTCAGTTGCTGTTATGTATGCATGTACATTAATATGTACATATGAATGTATGTATGCATGTGTGTGTATATATGTGTATGTGTATGTGTATGTGCATATGTGTGTAGTGTGGGGTATTTATTTTGTCAAGACTCTTCACACGTGCTCTATGTGTGTTTGTGGGTACTCACTAAATGGCCAATAACTGTTCAAACGCTTTCTTACCAAATTTCCATTCTGAGCGTAACTGGTTTTAGCTTCGATGACACATAGTTAATACGTATGTATGCATGTATGTGTGTGTCTCTCTCTGTGTGTGTGTGTGTGTGCTCAAATATACTAGATGCATTCGTTTTAAATGACACTCTTTAAAGTTCATTTTGTGTTAACAGTTTTTCGATAAAAAGCATTTAATATTAAAGTTTCCCACTTGTTTTATTTTATTTTTTTTGTTGTGTTTTTTATTTTTATATTTTGATAGCGAAGGTATCATAGTATATTGGTTTTGTCCGTCATGCCGTCTGTATGAACACAACTTTTTTCGACACCCTTCGAGATAGAGACTTGGAACTTGTACCACATACTGGAATGCTACGCCCACTAAGAGGCTAGGAAATCGATAGGATCGATTATCGATAACGTATCTCCCACAAGTTTAAGGCTACAGTCACGAAATTTGGCTGGTAGGTTGTTGGCAATGTACTTCAAAGATCGGCATATCGACACACCCACCTAGGCCCCCCTCAGAACCACCTCAGATAATATTTTTCTTCAGCAGTTTTTGAGTTAGAGCTGTCAAATTTGGTAGGCATATTACTGGTAGCCGAATGTAAGAGTCGATAAAAAGAAACAAAAAAGCCGAAGCCGATGTCGGAAAGTGCAAATCGATAAAACCGCATGTCTCCCACAATTTTAAAGATAGAATTACCAAACTCGGAAAGTAACTTTATGCAAAGATCGATATTCAGACCACGCCCACACCCGGCTCCCCCAGTAACTTCGACCCTAGAAATCTGAAATGCGCATATCTTCCACAATTTGTGAGCTGGTCATTAAATATTTAAACTATGTTGCGGGTAACTCCCCTAAGAGATTGATAAAAGAATTGGATGGACACGCCCAAGCCGATACACCTGTTAGTGTAAATCTCTAACACTGTAAATCTCACACAATTTGAAAGCTAGAGTCACCAAATTTGAAAGGTGTACTTACGTAATCCGGAAAATTTTGGACGTAATTATGAGCTAGTTTATGAGCTACAGTTACCAAACTTGGATGGTAGATTACTAGAAACATCTTCTAAACATTTTTTTCGCACCCACCCTGTTCAGCGGTATCAGAGTATTTCGCAGTCGGTTACGCGGTTATTATTAATATTTGTTAACTGTAAACTTGGTCATTCTATAATCTTTTTGTAGATAGACCCTGTTAACATGGGCGTAATTGAATGTCATATACCAAACGCTTTGATTACCATAACTGTTCTACTTATAGATATGATGTGTACATAAATATGTGAATTGTGTATACCGATCTTATTTAACCCTCTACTGCCCCTTATTCGATTCAAAATTTCCGTTTTTTTCTGTTTAGTTTGGGGAAACTCAAAAAATAGATTTTCATGTGTTTGCTGCTGCTCTTATTCTATATTGCAAACTTTGGTGAAGATCACACATAATAAAGGTGTAAGTTTTAAAATAAATAAAAAAAATATATATACATATATATATAAACGATAATAAACTTTGGACATATAATAAGATAAGGCTTTATTTATTTGTACTATGTTTGTTAGGGAGAGTTACATAGAAGAAATAGCTGTCCTTGGCAGTCAAAAATTAGACAGTTTACTTCTGAGTTGGACGTTAAATAAGAAAAAACAAAGTGTAATTAGTGAGTTTGCCAAAGATATATTTTAAAAACAAAAAGTTTATATTTACTCTAAAGTTGCCTCTAAGAAGGTGTACATTGTCGTATACCTAATTACGTATACCTAATATGATAAATGAAAATTAACAAATTATTCCACTATCTTACTCTATAGCTATATGAACTATTCAAGTCAGCCATGTTTTTGCATGCGAGTGTTGCTATTATTTATTCAGTTGCCTGAAAGTTATTTAATTTTATAGTACTTGATTGGGTTAAAAAAAAAACAATCAAATACTTGTAGTGTGTATTTATTGCCAGCCACATGGTTTTGTAGTGAAAATTTACTAGATCCCATATATATAACACCCGATTCGATATAGCCATGCTCGTCTGTTTGATTTCATGCGAACTTATCTCTGTTTTTTTTTTTTTTTTCCTCAACTAACCTAATGAAAACTGGAGTAAATTCATCATTGTGTGACGGAATGACGGAACCGACTGGATCGGATAACTATATGTGGTATAGATATAGGTGCCATTGGAACAATCGGTCGAAAGATGATTTCTTCTCTGAATAACTGAACAACAAACTGAATAGATACATATATGTATGTATGTAGTTCAATTATGTAACTTCATCATCAAAATCAAACTACTATATCATAAAGGAAACTTAGATGCAAGTAGATGGACTTCCCCCTATAAGAGTATGTTATCTTTGACGAGTCTAAGATTGTTGTTTACTCTGGCTCAAATGTAGTTGTAGTTGTTGTGTCTCATTAGGAGAAAAGCCAACAAACAGAAAAAAAAAAGCCTTTGCAATGTGCGTCAAATTAGCAGAAATCTAAAACGGATACATTTATAAATATATGTAACTTACTTGCAACAGGGCACAGTGCGTATGCAACATACATACATATGTACATATGTATCTGTGTATCTGTGTGTGTGTGTGTGTATCTATGTATAGCTGGTAGTTTATCAGCTGCCATAACAATGATGTGCTGTTCTTTATGAACTTAACATTATGTGTGGCAGGCAAAGAAGAAGTGGCAGTGACAGTGGAAATACAATAAAAATAACAATAACAATAACAATAACGACTATATCAACAGCAAGAGCAACAATAAAAACAACAGCAACAACTACAATAATAATACTAGTTGCGTGAGACGACAGACTACAACATCCATATGTGTGTGTGTGTGTGTGTGTGTATATATATATATATATATGCGTGTGTGTGTGTGTGTGTGTGCGTATGTTTGTGTAGAAATTAATAAGTTCCAGTTAAAGACCAACTGAATCATTTGTTGGCGCACAAGCACAGACAAGCAAACATAAAACACAGATGAAGACTCTTAAAAAAAATACAGCTGTGAATTTTGTGGAAGAGCGAGAGTCACATAGTTACCAGATACAAATATATATATATATATATATATATATATATATAGCGATAGATTCGAGTCAATGAGACGAAGCCTTGTTGTGTGGCTCAATTATATACACATATATAGTCTGTCTTTGTCAGAGGATTTCATTAACTTTCATTATCATTTCATTAACGAGTTTTCCAATATTTCAACAAGTTTTTACCCAATGTGCCGACCCCATTCCACTATAAGAAAATCAAGCCCATTCCATTATCCACCGTGTTTAATTGTTTTTCATATCATTTCAATTTCCCCCTTTCTGTAACTTTTGTATATTATGTATATTAAAATGGGTGTAAAACTGCAAATTCAAACGTAATGAAAATCGCCGGCATTTGACTGGCTTTGAGTCATGTTCAGATGCTGTCGAACGAAAACTGATCATTTGAACTGATCATCAAATCGTTGTCTCTCGGCACATGTTCCACAGTGGGAAACTTGCGTAAGGAAACCTTCTGACGACGACGCAGACGACGCAGCTGATTGTCGCCTGCATTTTCGACACCACCCACTTTGTTTGTATCCTGAAATGCGAGAAGGATGTCCGCATCGACACTGTGATGGCGGCTAAGTGGCGGCTCCATAGCAAAAGACAGCTTTTGGGCCTTGGACTTGTCGTGTGGCTTTTGTTTCTTTTGCTCCTCGCCGCTAGCATATTGAGATGAGTTGGAGGAGGAAGATTCGGACGGGGGCATCTCACCCAGAAAAGCGCGCTGCAACTCCTCGAGCGGCACGCGAGTGATGGACATCATCTCGCCAAAGATCATATCCCGCACAATATAAATGTCGTTCAGCACATGCTTTATAAAAGCCGCCATTAGTGCATTATAAGCATCCGGCCAGTTGGACAGGGAGAGAACGCACCACAACTGATACGAGTGAACGCCGAGGACTCCACCAACGCCCATTGTCTTTTGCAGATGGCCTAAGCTGTCGAGCAGCAAATAGTGCTGACGACGCTTCTCCATTATGCCCGGCTTTTCCCACTCTGGCGGATAAAATGGCGCCGCCTGACACAGCTGGGCACAGCCCCAGATATAGGGCAGAATATTGTAACTGTCGATGGCGTTATGATTTTCGATCTCTTTATGCTTCTGAATCGACGAAGTCAGTCGAAAAAAGCTAATCAGGCGACGCACCAGTTGCAGATATCGTGGATAGAGCAACAGGGCTGCAGCTACCGTATCCTCGCCATGGAGTATGCCCGACTTGAACAGGCCGCACAAATAGAATATGAACATTAGCTCATTATCCGGACCATAATCGTATGTCTTGCAGCTTCCAAAGGATCGTGTCAGATACTGGGCCAGTTCATTGATATGCTTGCCATGGGGCTTCACCTGTCGCTCCAGAATGCCAAATAGTTTCTCCTTCACCTTGGATATCCACTGGCTGTACGCATCATGGCATTTGAAAAGCAACGAATCTGTCGATGCCATCATATCGATCTTGTCCTCGCCAACACAACGAAGCAATCCACGTCCAATGCCCAGCGGATGGCATTCGTATACAAGAACTTCCAGCCAATTGAAGATTTTGCACAATTTGTCCATCTGGTCGCTGACGTTATAGTTGCCATCCAAATGTTGGCCCTGAATCGCCATGCTGGTGTTATTGATGTAGGCCACCAGGTCGTGGTAGGCACTAGATCGCTTCCATTTGCCCAAATCATCTGACGTGCGCAAACATTTGATGTAATATGTCGATGCGTTTAGTACATCGGCACTGGATTCATATACGTCGTACCTCTGTTTTTGGCTCATCTTAATTACTATTGTGTTATTATTATGTATTGTTACAAGGCTTGAACTTCTGGGGTGTGTACTTAACTAGTTTTGATAGCTATTGCAAGGCCAGTTTTAACCGCATGTTTCCAACGAATTTATTTTGATTCCGAATTTACATGATTTATATTGCTTACTCGGTTTCTCCTTTATCTTTAAAGTAAGCTGACTAATATTTAAATATTTCTGGGCAATTTTCATTAGCTCCATACTCGTCAAGATGTTAAAACAAAAAACAAAACAAAACAAAACAAAGTTCGAAAAGAATAACAAAAGATGAATATATATTTTTATTTGATTAAGCAAAAATGATGCCAAGAACCAAGTTAAGGTCACGCACATTTTATTTGCACTGATTGAACTCTGAACATAAAATACCTTAAACCATTTTAAAGATCCAAATGAGAATGTGCTTTGCGATTTGGCCTTGCGGCCTTAAACTGTTTAGCACAATTTACATATTTTCTTTGCTTGTTTTTTTTCTTTTCCTTTTTTTCTCTCTCTTTGATATCAAGACTATCGTTGGTCTACCTGCAGCCGTTCATTCACATATTATGAGCGTAATCAATTGAAAGTAAAGTCACAAATTCATATTCATATAGACGTAAAGCCGTCTGAAGACAACACTATCGCAAGAGTCGATGACTCTCGAATCTCCGACTGTATTGTGTATTGGTCGATATTGTCACTCAAAATTTAGATTAGAGCCGCCGTTTGGCTGTCGGTTAATAAGTTATGGCCAAGACCCAGTGTGAGTAGACCAGACGACAAGTGAAGTTGCGTTTTTTGCGCACGGGGGTGAGTAGAGAACACTAACCTATTGCTTACCTCATCTAATTAATGTATATATATATATATATATACTAAATAGTTGTAGTATGAGAAATCCGTGTTGGTTCTGTTTCTGGCTGATTGTGCTGCTACTTGTATCGTTTGTGGTGGCCTTGCTGGGCGCTGTTTTCTACATTTTCACCTATTTGTTTGCCCAATGCTGCGACTGCTTTCGGGTAAGTTCTAGATGTATATACATATGTAGTGCATCATTGTATATATATATATATATATATATTTGCAGAGTGTGGCCGATTTCTTTCTGAAGTGCGTGCAATTTCCGGGCTACTGTGCGGCAGCTATGTTAAACTGTCAATCTCTATGCTAAACACATGCGTCGCTCTCGAACCACAAACCTCGAACCTCGAGCCGCGATGACGATGATGACGATGACGATGATGATGATGATGACAACAATATACAGCTGCTATGGAGATTGTCTTTTGTTTTGCCATCGAAAGTTTGGCGTATATGAGTGCTTGGTAATCAGCTAGCTGCCAAATAGATTAGGCTTTCAGATAACAAAAAAAATGGGCTTTACCCCAAGTATGCCCCTTACGAACACAGACACACACACACACACACACACCCTATTTAACTATACGAATATGACTAAGTGTTTTTGTTTAAATTTTTATGCAAGTGAGTTTGATTAAGTTACTAATTCGGTTTCCAAGAAAAACAACCATGTTATATGCATCATATTCGTTTAATGTAAATTTATGATAAACACTTTGTTTTATATATATATATATATATATATGTAGCTGTCATAATTGTATATCTTGCTAAGCAGAGCGATATATTCACTTGCCAAGCATCGATTCAGATTTAGTAACTCAGTTAGAGAGAGGTAGAGTGTGCACTAGTCGTATACTTATCATGCATTTGCACTTGTTGGAAATAAACGTCCATTTGCAAGTGCTCCGAATAGATATGACTTAGTTCCATATTAGTGCTAATGACATCATAGTTTTTATCAATTTTCTGGCACAATGTAAGAATTATTAATCTTAAGTGCTTTCAATGTGCCTGTTAAATTCAATTTCATAACGTCATAAACATAATTTTGATTTCTCAAGAGGTGCATCTGTACCCATGCCCACGATTTCATGCATATATATGCAAGTATATATATCTAATATATACACATTTATATATATATATATATAGATACTAGATACTAGATACTAGATACTAGATACTAGCTACTAGATTGAATAGTGAGGGCATGTAAACTTCGTTTCACTTTGGGATTAGTATTTTTCCTTGTTATTACTATTATATTTGCAAAAATCTTGAATTTAGTATGATTTTTTTTTTCGCTTGGATCGGTGCCAAATGTGAAGAGGAAGAGCAATTATCTAAAAATAAGATGCGCTACGCTGTGTCGGCAATAGATAGAGAGCTAGATCTAGATAAATACATACATTTATGTATGTGGCATGATCGTCCATACATACATACATACATACATACATACATACATACATACATACATACAAATATGTGTATATTCGAATCTGTGCGCTTGCTTAGCATCTATTAAAACATATATAAATATATACAATATATATATATATACATATATAAATATATATATACATATATTTAGGTACATATCCATATAATACTCGTATGCCACGCAGTGTAGACCGTGGGCGATTTTACAATGCCCTGCAGCCGAAACGAAGACAGCAACAGATGCGATTGCGGTTTGGGTTTTTCTTTTCTTTTTTTTTTTTTCCTTTCATATATACCCTATATAGAGGATCCATTGGTATGCTTATAGGTCTTTGACTTAGTTTATAGACTCTACCGCAATTATTATAAATCTCCTTAATCGTTGTTATTAGTTGAAATTTGTTTTTAGCTATATCTTATTTTGGTCTCAGCTAAACCTGGCCATTGACCTCTTGGCCAATATCAACTTATTTTGTAACATTAAAGAAGTGCGGCATCCTTAGCCTTTGTATTCTACTCAACTTTGCATTAAGCAATTAGTACAGCACTTAGTAAGGGTATCAAGTCTTCGGCAACTTTGGGCTAGTTTTTTTTTTTAAGTTTTTTTTTTAGTGTATAACGATCCCAAGCCCAGTCCCGTTTCCATTCCCATAGCCATGCCCAGGCGCAGGTCCGTAGATGATTATGGCTATTATGCGATCGCCCACGCATTGTGAGTATCTGTGCCACGTCGCGCAATCCGTGATCCGCCGCAGAGTAATAACTGACTAGCGACTCTCTCGACAATCTCCCGCTTCCTTCTCGCCCCCTTCCACCCACTCCCTCTCTGACATCCCAGATATTGTTGCATATGCATTTGTGCATATGTTTTTGTGGTCAGCCAACATTTAACGAACCGTCTCAAGCATTTTATCCAAGATAAGTCTATCATAGTTAGCAGCAGCACCTGTCTGTCAACTATGATGCAAGATAACCATAGACTGCCCAAAGAGTCACTCATCACCGGCTGATTGCACTGGTGGGGACATATCCTAATATTATTAATAGTCGTCAAATTAATAAAAATTTGCAACTCGAACTATCACTTTGTTATTTGTGCGTAAGAAAACAATTAAAATGCGAATCCAGCTAATTTTATCAGCAGTTCGGTTTACGGTTGGAAGCAGCTTGTCTCTTTTTATGGGTAGAGGTCATTATAATTTGTAACGCATTTATGAAGAAGTCTCAGCCTCACAGTCCCATAAGGTATATATATATATATATATATATTCACTAGCCGAATCGATGTAGCCATGCCATTTGTTATTACGCCTACAAACAATCTTGATGAAATTTGTCACACATATTTATGTCTTTGTGCTTACTAAATTATCGGAACCAAAGATACCAATATATATAATTGAGATCTGAAAACTATGTCATATAGTTGCCATTGGAACAGCAGGTCGAAAGATGAATTCATGTGTGTTATTGCCAAAAAAAAAAAAAATAGTGTCAACATCGGTCTACTATACATATATATATAAAGATTGATTGTTAAATTTGACTTTTGGCAGATTTTCTTGACTTATCAAACTTTTGGCTTCTTTTATAATTGCGACTCGTTTCACATAAATATTTTTTAATATATATATATATATATATATATATATATTGCGGCTTTCAGTGAATTTATGGGGTAGGATATGTTTTCAAATAACTGGTTAATATAACTATAAATATATATGTATCTAAATAGCATGTTGATGTTTTCCACTGTTCAAACTATATATATATATATCTGTGCAACAAGTACACTCTGAACTGTTTGGTATATATATATATATATATATATACATATCTACAAATATTGCGTTACATAAGTAAGTTTGTTGGTTGAAGAACGTGGGTGCGTGTGTTTTTAATGCATTCGATTTGCTATTGAATATTTTTGCCTTGAAATATGCAGAATTCTGTGTACGTTTCTTATCTGCAGCTTGCTGTTGTTGTTGTTGCTGTTGTTGTTGGTATTGTGGCTTTTATTGTTTTAATTTCTATCATCAATTAAGCAGGAACTGTTCAATTTTACACCTGTTTGCTGGGCTCCTAACCCGCCTGTGTAATCAGCTCTTATTTTTTTTTTTTTTTTTTTTTTTGTTCCGGGAGTGAAATTTGTGGATGCACAGCAAGTGCGGCAATTTCAGTTATGATTGAATAAGTGTAACAGTGCATTATTGGAGGGGTCATCATCCCTGCTCCCCGGCAGCTTCGTGCGCTACGTGCTCAATGCGACCGACTGTGTAATGTCAAAAGACAAAAGCAGACGCTGTTCAATGCAGATAAAACTCGTGTTGCTCACCCGCACACAATTTTATTTAAATACAAATTACTTTAAATGCTCATTCAAATGTGCACATAGTCTGGTGATTAAGATGAGCATGGTAATGGCTAAGTGTTATCCTGCATACCAAGCTATGTTATTATGAATGAACGTGGCTTCAGTTAACTTATAAAGCTGCGTTAAATATACGATCGGAATATCAAAATCAAAGCAGGCGATTTTTATTCAGTGTGTACCTTCCAATTTGGATACTCTCCCGGTAATCTGGGTGTTGCCTTCCTACATAATTTAAGCTATTTTGCTATTGGATCGTCTCAACTTCCCCTGTAGACCTACTTGCAACTAGGTTCATTTTCTATGGCCTTCAAGCACAACTGTTTATGTGCTTTCGCTGCATTATTATTACAACAGCTGAAAGAACAAAATCAATTTTGTTTTTCTATGTGTCTTTGCCGGCAGTATTATAATATAAATATTACCAGCTTATAATATAAATATTAATCTGTGTACTTCGAGGGGAAACCGTGTTTCAAATTCTTGCTACTCTCGGAGCTATATGTTTTCCGAAAATTTCTCTTTTTAAATTAATAACTTTTCACATTTTTTGTGGCCTGATTATTTTTTCTGTGTTTCTCCCTTACTTTCAAAGAATTTTCAACAATTTTACATTTCAATATCAACAATAATATGAATATTTTGTTTGGTTATATTTAATAAAATTTAATTTAATTTTAAATGCAACTTAAAATTAAATTTTAAAGTTTTTAATAAGTAGTAGGGAAATGGGGATTCTATGACAGGAAGTGGCTTATTGCTTTTGATTTTTAATTGCTTCATTATTGGAGTTAATTTATTGCTTTTGGGTGGGGGAGTGACAGGTGTGTAACCTTTTTTAGAAAAATGAGTGGTTTTGGATCACGTATGAGACATTTATGATCGAAGGGTATAGATTTATGGCTGACCCCTTTTTTATTGTGGGTTGACATGAGGTGGAGGATCGCTCAGCAGCACTTGTGTGTGCGTACGTGATTGTGGTTTTAAGGAGGATATTGTGTGCTAGGCGTGTAACCTGTAACCTGTGTGCTAGAATCAAGTGGAAGATCAGGTAGCAGCTGCCGCACTGTGCATGTACATGAATTGGGTTTTGAGGGTGGGTGCAATGATCAGTGGAAAGGTAATGCCCGCTTCTCTTTTGTCACTTTTTGTCAATGTGTAGAACTCATAGAACACCTCACACCTGAATATTTTCCCACACAATAATTAAAGTATTATTGATGTAAACTGTTGTTAAGTACGTACTTCGCACGTACGTTTGCCACGTGCTGGTACCTTCTTCGTGTGTTTGGTTCTCTCCCTTTTTACACTGCACTCTGTTTGAGTGACCCTCCTTATGATAATTTAACAATAATTTGAGCCTGCGTTGCTTTGTGCACCTGCGGGCTTCATACCTAATATTTTAGATTGTGATTTCAAAAACCTTAGTAGTTTTCGAACTCTACAATCGTCAACTCGTGTGTGTTGTGCCTTCAAAGTTTTAAAAGAAACCAAAAAAAAAAAACAATTAAAATGTTCAACAACAAGAACAACTCCGTGAACGCCATCGAGGGATTTAACTATGTATCCCGGAACAACTCGGCTCAAGGACAGAGCCGCCCGAATTATTTCGATAATTTAACTTATGTGGCTAATGCAAGCATGGTCATCGATCCAACCCACTCCATCATCAACAACAACATCATCACCAATCCCACCGCCAACTCCATCAGCATCACCAACAATCCCATCACCACCACCACCAACACCAGCTCCATCATCAACTCCATCACCACCACCAACAACACCAACTCCATCACCACCACCAACAACATCAACTCCATCACCACCAACAACATCAATTTTAACTGTAGTGGGGCATTAACTCAAGCCAGGGTTTGCACCGCATGCAATATACAAATTGCATCATCAAAGTGGAGCGCGCATCTTCGTTCCAATTCCCACAAGATGCTCGTGCTTACGCCTATAAATAGTCAGGTGAAACTAATTTCGAGCGGGTTCAAAAATCGGATTTCGACATTCTCATTTGAGAATAAGCACACAAATTTAGTGGAACCATCAGAGTTTCTGAGTGAAGCAGCTCAAGAAATTCTTCCGCTAATTAAAAATGTATTGCTAACTCACACAGCCTGCAAAATGAATATTGAACTCTTTGCAGAGTATATTAAATTCGCTGATGATGAATTGCTAATGACAATTAAATCTCATCAGTCCAATATGAGTGTCATAACAGCATCTAGTGATCTGGGAGAGATTCAAAGAAATCAAAGATATTCATCAATCATTTGTGCGAAAATGGATGAATTCCAAGAGAAGGACAGTGGTTGGACATTGTCCCAAATCTTAAGGCTGGAGGTAAACATTAATAAATATACTCCACTTAAAGTTTCAAGCTTTATTGAAACACCAAAAGTGTTGAGGAACAAGAAAGCGATTATTAATGTTAAAAATGCTGATGCATTTTGTTTTAAATGGGCATTAATATCAGCCCTTAAAGCACCAGGAAACAACCAGCCTGCACGGTGCTCATCATATAAAGTTGATGCGATTGAGAGTGAATTAATAAAAATTGATGAAGCGCTCGCACTCAATTTTTCAAACTTGGATTTCCCACTACCGTTGGACCAAATAAAAATATTTGAAGCTCAGAACCAAAGCATTGGCATCAATGTTTTTGGTTTCGATGAGCAGTCAAATACAGTCAACGGGCCACTATTTGTGACGGAGGTGGAGAAGAAAAACCACATTAGCCTAATGTTGCTGGAGACTGAGGAGCGCGGACATTTCGTGTGGATAAAAATTGTCAAGGTAATATTGCGGTAATATTTAAAAAATATTCTCTACTAAAAAGCAATATTCTTAAAACATATGTATTTGTTTTTATATACTTACAGACTTGTAAGACGCCAACTTACATCACACAAGACTCAACTATACTTCTGCAAGACGTGTTTAAATTATTCACATAATGAGAGGATGCATGCGGAGCACCGTCAACAGTGTGGCAAGGTTGTGTCAACGCTCCCATCGGAGGAAAAATCAGGTCTTAATTTTAAGAATTTTAATCGTAGTTTAGACGTACCTTTTGTAGTATACGCAGATTTTGAGTGTATACTAACCCCCCTCAATTCACAACTGAGTGAGAATGTTGTAGCAACTTCTCAGCATATCCCAATAGCATATTCGTACTATATAAAGTGCGCTTTTAACCCAGCGTTAGATAAGCTGGTTTTAGAAACTGGTGAAGATGCAGGTGTAAAATTCGTCAAGTCTCTTATCAGAGATGTAAACGATATTTTTACCTGTTATTTAAGCATCATAAAACCCATAAGTATGACCGCAGATGATGAGAATAGACTTTAGGCAATGTCGAGTTAGGGATCATTGTCATTTAACTGGCTTGTATAGGGGTGCAGCACATAATGTCTGCAATATTAATTTTCAAATTGCACCTTTTGTTCCTGTATTTTTCCATAATTTTTCAAAATATGATTCTCATTTGTTCATTAGGGAATTAAATAAAGTTGAAGGTGATATAAAAGTACTCCCCCTTAATAAGGAGTTGTACATTTCACTCTCAAAATATATTCATATTGCATCCCATGATAAAAACATTGAGATTAGATTCTTAGACACATTCCGCTTCATGGCATCAAGTATAGATACACTTAGTACCAATCTAGATATAGACAGTTTCAATAACGTTAAATCATTTTTCCCATTAGATGATGAATCTCATCTAATACGTAGGAAGGGGGTATTTCCCTATGAGTATATTGACTCAAAGAGCAGACTAGATGAGTCAGCTCTTCCGCCCAGAGATAAATTCTTCAACACTTTATCAAATACAGAATGTTCGCACGAAGACTATTTGCATGCACAAAAAGTCTGATCAGTTTGTGGATGTCAAAGCCTTAAAGATTACATGGAATTGTATCTTAAGACTGATGTTCTTTTACTGTCGGACGTGTTCCAAAGTGTTAATGCAATTTGCAAGAAAATATATTCATTAGAAGATCCCGCCCACTATTATACTACACCTGGTCTCTCATGGGATGCAATGTTAAAGACAACAAAAATAGAACTCGAATTATTAACTGATATAAATATGTATAGGTTTATTCAAAATGGTATTCGTGGCGGATTAGTTCAGTGCTGTAAGCGCTATTCAAAAGCCAACCATATGTATATGGAGTATTATGACAGCACTAAGCCATCAGCATTTAGATGCCAATAATTTATATGGTTGGGCAATGTCGGAATATCTCCCATATTCAGGCTTTAGATGGATGAATGATGCAGAATTAAATGCATTTGATATTTCATCTGTCAAAGATAATTCAGAGTCTGGGTACATTCTCGAGGTAGATCTTTTGTATCCAGACTCACTTCACGATTACCATAATGATCTACCTTTTTGTCCATCCAACCAAAAGCCTACTCCGGAGACTAAAGTTCAAAAACTTGTTGCGGACCTTAGGTCGAAAATAAAGTATCCTATTCATTATAGAAATCTTCAGCAATGTCTAAGAAATGGCTTAATATTAACAAAAATACACAAAATTTTGGAGGTTAGACAGTTTCTCCCTGGCTTAAAAAGTATGTAGACTTAAATACATATCACAGCACATTAGCAAAAAATAATTTTGAGCTTTTTCAAATTATTAAATAATGCTGTCTATGGAAAAACTATGGAAAACGTAGAAAAACATAAAGACATCAAACTGGTCACATCGTGGGAAACCACAAATCGCAATAGATTAGGTGCTCGTGCCCTCATTGCAAAGGCCAATTTCCATAGTTCAGCCCAATTTTCAGAAGATATGTATGCGATTCAAATGAATCGTGTCCATAACGTGTATGATAAGCCTATGTACTTAGGTTTTACAGTTCTCGAACTGTCAAAATGGCAAATGTATGGTTTTCATGAGAAAATTTCATTGAATTATATGGATACAGACTCATTCATATATTCCATTGAGACCAAAGATTTCTTTAAAGATATTGCGGAAGATGTAGAAATGAGATTTGATGCATCTGACTATCCGGAAGAGTTGTCAAAAAAATATGGGATCAGAATTTGCAATAAGAAAGTGTAAGGAATGATGAAAGGCGAAAACAATGGGAAAGGAATGTTGGAGTTTGTTGGTCTTAGACCCAAAATGTATTCATTGTCTCTTGAGGGGGGTGGATGCATTAGATAAGTTGACTATAAATAGCTATAAGCAATGTCTATTTGAATAAAAGACATTTTGTGATAGCATGTTGATGTTTAGATCTAAGATTCACAATTTGTATACACATCGAATAGGAAAAACAACTTTAAGTTCTAGAGATGATAAGAGAAAAATAAAAGAAGATGGAATAAATACATATGCCTGGGGGCATTATAGAATTAATTCATAGTAGTAAGAAAAAAAAAAAAGTAGATAAATAAATAAATAATAATAATAAATTAATTAATAAGCAAACAATCAAAAATGTTAGTAAAACTAAGTGAAAAAAAAAATATAAATAAATGAATATTTTAACCCAAAAGATGTGGGATACATGTGTCTCTTTTATTTTAATTTATACAAGATGAAAATGGGTATTGACATGAAAAAGAAGAAAATACCAAAAGAAATATATATATATTTGAAAATGAGTGTGTGTGTGTGTTTGTGTATCTGTTTGTGCCTGTATTTAGAAATGCAGTGTACCTGTAAAAAAGGAGAAGAAGATAAACACAAGATTGGGATTGTACATATATGCATTTTAATTTGAATTCCTCAGCAATCGGCTCCTCGGCAAGAAGCTCAGCGAAGGTGGGCTCCATTGTTTGTCCCTCCTCTAGTTACATCAATGGTGGTTTCCCGGTTTCAAGCTTTTGCTTCTTGTGTATCGAACCGTCCTCCTCCTCCTCAATTTTTCGTTTCTCTCTGGGAGAAATTTCTAGAAGCTCAATCCATTCCGATTGAATGTGAATTGAGGATTCACTTCGTTAGCTGTTTCTTTAGTTGGAATAGGCCAGGGCATCAGCTGTCCCAAATGAAAATCCATCGAATTTTCAGCGTCATCCATGAAGTTGAACAGCTCCTGAATGTTCCTCGACATCTTTTTGAATGAGATACTTGTATTCAAGACGCTCTTTTATATCCGAAATTCCCTACACTGACTACCGAAAACCTTATTGCACATGTCCGAGGGTTTATAGGAAATTACTGACAGGTTCATCAAATATCAATACTGTTCATGAAATTTTAATCTGTTAATAGTACGCACACGTACGATTTTTTTATAGAACTTCATTAATATTTATCCAAGAGTTCTGATAATTTGAGAACCCAAGCCATTTAACTAGAACTCTATCATTTCGACGCCTTATTATCTTTTCCAATCAAGTGTTTGGAAATCTTGTTTTCCTCAACTCTTCATTATAGAAACCTCCTTTCAGAACTGCACCTTGATAGTCTTCCAGTATGTATGTAGTTGGATTGGTATTTTGTATTCGATTTATTTTAAAAATTTCAGTTGTCCAGTTCGGTGTATACCCCTTTTCAAATGTATGTTTATGCTTGCTAATACGCACATAATCTCCAACATGAAATTTACTGCCATTGAAGATTTTTATATGATTGTAGGCAGTATTCAACAACCTGTTCTAATTTGACGAATTTACATCAACAGGTCTCATTTGAATTGTTCTATGATGTTTTCGATTGTACTCATTTATCAAGTGTGTATAAATTGTAATCCAACAATATGTTCCATTATAACTAAACTCTCTCCACATCATCTCCTTAAGCGTTCTATTAAAACGCTCAGCAATTGACGCCTTAGGACCACTAAAAGTTGAGTAATGATTGATGTTATGTTTTCTACACAAACTCTTAAAGTCTGTATTAAAAAATTCTTTTCCATCATCGGTCTGTAAATTCTTTGGAATTCGATTCTCCTTAAGTATACCCGAGAATGCGCGTTCAACTTCTTTCGCAGATTTTGTTTTCAATGCTTGTCCCCATGCATATTTCGAAAACGTATCAATAACTGTCAATAGAAATTTATATCCTTTATTCGCTGATGAGTATTGTCGCATTTCTACTAAGTCTGCTTGCCAAGATCATCGATTCCCTTCATGATAACTCTTCGGCGTTTAAAATTTTTACGAGCTTGTGCATGTAATTCGTCTATTAAATTCCTCCTACTCATGATTATCTTTTGAGTTATTTTTCTTCATATTTAGCTTTATCTTAATTATTATTATTTTCATTTATTTTATTTTATTTTATTTATTTTTTTTTATAAACGAGAACAATGTCTGCTTCCTTTCGAAAAGTGCTGTCGGCAGAACATTTTTAAACAGTTTGTATTTAGTACCAATGCTTTGACCATTTTCCGCATATTTTCCAAGTGGAAATTATTTTTCTCTTTATTCCGCTCATTTGAGGAATGTCCGAACTTGTTAACGATCCTAAAGATTATAACTCATAGCACACACAAGACAATTATTTTCTATTTTATTTCGAATCTTAAAGAGTCTATATTTAAATTTATATTTTGATTTTCACCGTTAAATAAACTTCTTAATGACTCCTATTTGCGAATTAAAATTCGCTTGTAAAGAACTTTCTGATTTTTTCAAGAGTTCTTCCACCTCACTTCTATTTTTATTAATATCATGAAGTTGTAAATGATATATCACTTATTGTTTTCTGATCCGACTGATCTTTTCCTTTTAAAAGTTTTTCAAAGCTCTCTTTTGTTTCTTCTACTTTTCTTTCTAAAAAGACTTTAGTAACTGCATCATTATCTTCCAAGGGTTCACCCACATTCTTAAGACGTTTGTTTGAAAAAATAATGTTCTGATCAATAACTGATCAAGTAAAACACCAGAAATTTGTTTTTTTACACTTGATCTTTCTTTTTCATTGCTAGTTGAGAAGAAGTGACCAAACTTGTCAAGAGGCATTTTGATATTACTAAATTATTGTTAATCACAGTATTATTTATTCAATAAATAATTTTTGCTTCACGAAGTTCTTCAACTATCGAAACGATTTCCTTATTATGATTAGTGTTGCCAGCTGCCTGTGAGCCAACTAAAAGTTTAAGTCTATCAACGATCTCATTTGGATCATCTCAATATACATAATATGGCTTAGTTGAACTGAGTGTCATAAAACTTCCACCCTCCATCCATGCATGGATTTCTTATTTAGAGGTGTGTAGACATTGCACTTGGATCATCATTATTTGAGAAAAGTTTTTTTTTATTGTTTCAGTGTACTTTTTGAACGATTTCCCTTAAGCAGGCCATCAGGTAGATGATTTTTTCTATGAGCATTGGTTTTTGATAAGATTTTCTGATATACATCCAAATCTGTTTCACTATAATCCTTAGGATCTTTACCCAGGAGTAAGATTCCACTTTTCACCAGATTCTAGCTCAATTTTCTTGTCGTAAATAGATATTTTAGAACTCCCCAAAATAATTTGTCCACTTTTTTTAGTAGGTCCAAATGCTTTATCCAGCTTTTTCTGACGTTCTAAATCATTTAAACTAAGATTAAAGATCTCATCAGTTATTTCATTCGTTTGATTATAGTCTTCATTACTAATTGTATCAGGTTTATTATAACTCTCTTCGCTTGGTGCTAACGATAAATCTTGTGTTTGAAGCTCAGATATTCCACTTTCACCGCTTTTAATTTCATTCCTACTATTTAAATGTCCTTCTTCTTCTTCTTTTTTACTTTCATCAACTGATTTGCTATTATATTCCCTCTAACAATTTTGTGAAGAGGTTGTGTTATTGGCTTAAACGTTTCCTCTAATTGATATTCATTTGCGGCTCTACCTAATTTAATGCTTTGAAATTTTCTTTTTACGAGCATTTCTTGTTTTAAATCAGCAGGTTTATACTGCAGTAATCAAATTTAAATATAAGTTCCACAGTTAAGAGAACCGAATCGTTGAAGCTGGTTATAATGTAGTTTATCAGTTCTCTCCTAAGTGTTTAATACAGTTTAAGGCGGTTTTCAATGGTTTCCGTAACTAACAATATACCTGATTTGCTTATCTGCTTTAGATAGTAAGCTACACATATGCGTTCCAGCTCCAGTTGAAAGGTCTAAGATAACAATACCACATTCCTTTCCGTACTCGTTTTCGTAATGATCTCTCACATAATACACCTTGAAAAAGCGGATATGTTTGTGAGCAAAATTCATAATGTCTATGTTTGAGAGTCGGCTACTAGGTAGCTGAATCCAAAGTTGTTGGAAAGTGGTTGATAATTCCATATCTTTTGATATGTTCTTAGATAAGTCCATCATTCTACTGTTGATGGTCAATTTATCACTTCCAATTCTTTCTTATCGCTTTTTAGCACTATTAATACCTTGCAATAGCTGCAGCTTCAGAGGCAAGTCCACCTATCTACGAGTGCTGTTATAATGAGTACAAGTCGGCAAGAAGCCACCAACTTTTGGAACACTAATAACTCGAGGAATTATTACTTCCATTTTCTTTCGCCCAAAAGTTTTGTTTATTGCGCTTTTATTTTTAGCGATTTTTATCGCAGATTGAATATCATAAGGCTTCTCCTTCTTCAATACTCTGGTAGCCACTCTTACGGCATGATGATTTTTTCTTTTTCTCACATGGCTTTTTATATTCTCTTTGTTTGAGTCCCATACCAAATTCTTTCTTTGCTTTCATTATGTTGGTTACAAAATAAGCAGCGGCTCTTTCCCCAAGAGTACTATCAGAGGCCTTTACACGCTCCCACGCTCTTTCGGCCAAATTTGAATCAGCTATATGCCGATTTCTCAAATCTTTATTATTAGCATATGCTATGTCGTGCTCCCTACAAGCAGCATCTAATGGATTAATTCCCTTTTCGCCTCTTTCCAAACGACTTTCTAGCTTAGTTCATGGACCACAGAACTGATAGCCTGGTATATGTAGTTCAATTGGGAGGGAGTTGATTTTTTATTAATAAGACCTCTACCTCGATAGAGCTGTGATTTGCTACTAGTTGATTTATAAAAGCGCACTACCATTTTAATTGATGTTTATTCTTCAAAGACTTGCAAGAGAGTAACGATCTGCTGAGAGAAGTGTATCTGATATGAGATTAATAAAACAAAAAACGAACATAGAAGTGAGGAATATCGATTTTAAAAATGGAGAAGACAAACAAGTTAGACATAGCAGATTATTACCCAATTCAATTAGAGCCCTAATTGTTGGACCTTCTAATTGTGGGAAAACAAATGTAATGATCAGTTTGATTGAAAGCCCAAATGGACTAAAGTTTGAAAATATTTATTTATATTCAATCTTTACATCAACCAAAATATGAATACTTGAAAACTCTCGTGAACCCAATAAAAGGGATGGGATATTTTACATTTTCAGAAAATGAAAGTGTTCTAGCACCAAGTAAAGCCAAAAAGAACTCTATAATGATTTTTGATGATGTTGCTTGTGAAAAACAAAATAATATTCGTGCATACTTCTGTATGGGACGACATAATAACATTGATGCGTTTTATTTATGTCAGACGTATACACGCATCCCTAAACATCTTATTCGTGATAATGCAAATCTAATAATAATGTTCAAGCAAGATGAATTAAATATGAAACATGTCCACCAAGATCATGTAGGCGTAGATATGAAATTTGATGAATTTAAGAATATTTGTCAATTTTGTTGGAAGGAAAAATATGGTTTTGTACTTATATGTAAAGATGATCCTCTAGAAAATGGACGCTATAGACGTGGATTCGCTGACTTTATTAGAATTTGAAATATAATGTCAACAAATCTCACTATTAGTTCACTTAATCTTAATCGATCGAAATGACAACAACTCTTACATTAACGGGCAACAGCTCAATTTTACTGGCAAACTATCATCCACCCATTGAATTGAATGGAAATTATGAGTGTGCACTCATTGATTTCCACATGTATAACTCAATTCCAAATGTTGATCACGATAATAATTTATTTCATATTGGAGAACATGTTTTTGAGATACCTGTTGGATCATATGAGCTTAGTGATATAAGAAATATTATTATTGAGAAAATGGACGAAAAGGAACCAAATAAATTAAAACACCCCCTCATCGAAAGTAACAACAATACGCTTCAAGTGATGATTTCAACTAAGGAACATCCTATATATTTTAACAAAAGGAATACTATTGGTCAATTATTCGGGTTTAATAAAAAAGTACTAACACCGAATTCTATACACATCTCAGACCAGCCTGTTGATATTTTAAAAGTAAATACAATTAGAATAGAATGTAATATTGTAAGCGGATCATATGTTAATGCAGAATCAAGTCATGTATTGCATGAGTTTGCCTTAAATGTCCCCCCAGGCTATAAAATGAGTGAGAAGCCACACAATCTTATTTATTTCCCAGTGAACACGAGAGAGATACAGTCATTAAAAATACGGATTGTTGATCAGGACGGAAATTTAGTAAATTTACGTAATGAGAGTGTTACACTTCGCCTACATTTAAGACAACGAAAATGATTATTTATAATAAAAATGTATGCTATCCTCCATTATCAAACACTTTGAGTTATACTGCAGAAGAAAGAAGGTCGTTAAGGACAACACTCACACCAGAGAACAAATTGTTTTTAAGGTCATTGGGTTTTAAAATTAGAGAACAATGACTAATTTATTAACTGTTCGAGAGAAACCCTATTCGGATGAGAGTATAACCAAAAAAGAATATCATAGCTACTCTCCCTATCTTCAATCATTTAAGAGTAATGATGAAGTTAGAATCACAATCCAGAATCAGGACTTATATGTACTACCGAGCGAGAGTTTTATTAATATTGAGGGCTTGATATCTTTGGCTAACAATGCGTCTACTGTAGGTGGTAAACTGAAAAACAATTGCATTAGTTACCTTTTTGATGAGGTTCGATACGAGTTGAATGGAATTGAAATTGATCGAACTAGATTTGTTGGTACTACAACAACCTTAAAAAACTATATTTCTTTGAATAAACCTGAAAGTCGCATGCTTGAGAATTCTGGTTGGTTTAATGGAAACGAAAAACAAGTGGCAAATGATGGATATTTTAATTTCTCTATTCCTATAAAATACCTGCTTGGATTTTGTGAAGACTACAACAAAGTGTTACTAAATTGTAAACATGAACTAATACTACTCATGACTAAAAACATGGATGATGTGTATCATAGTAAAATTGGAAGTATTGAGTATAAATTAAATATATCTAATATTACATGGAAAGTACCACATATTACTCTCAGTGATGAGAAGAAATTGCTAATGTTAAATATAACAAAAAGCGGAAGCTTACTACCACTAGCATTCCGCAGTTGGGATTGTTATCTCAATCCAACACTAGCAGAAGGTACTCATCATGTGTGGAATGTAAAACTTGCAGCTAATAGAGAACGCCCCCGTTTCGCTATAATAGCATTTATACTGGATAATAAATTGATTCAAAATCATTTGCGAAACTTAAAAGTGTACTTGAACTCTGAAACATATCCCTATGATGATATGAATATAAATTTTAATCGTGACCGATTTGCAACTTTGTATGATATGTATGCAAATTTCCAAGCAAGTTACTACATGAAGCAGTCTGAGCCGTTGTTAACACCTAAGGAATTTAAGGAAAAAGCACCGATTGTTGTTATAGATCTAACACATCAGAATGAATCTGTTAAAACAGGACCGATCGATATCAGAGTTTCCATCGAGTTGGAGAGTGCAAGTGTGAGAAACACTAAAGTATATTGTCTGCTTATGCATGATCGGTTAGTTGAGTATTCACCATTAACAGGATTAGTTCAGCGCATTGTTTAATTCAATTCGATGGAGAATCAAGTAGTTGTCGACATTCAAGGATTTTTTGGAAATTGCGACTATTTTATATTAAAAGAAATTGCTCTTGTTTTTAAGAATGGTTATTACCATGACATTCATTACCTTATAAGACCACCATATGATTTTCTTAGACTACGAAAAAGGCCCGTAAAACGGCAGTATGGCTAACTAGAAATCAGCACAATCTCTGTTGGAATGATGGAAATTATAGCTTCTTAGAAGTCAGAAACTATCTTCGTAAGCTTCTCAAGAATATGAGGGTAATCACGAAGGGAGATACAAAGAAAAAGTTTCTTGAAAAGTTTTTAAAGACGTGTGTAATCAACATTGAAGACTTTGGATGCCCACGATTAGATGCGATGCAATTAAATGTTTACTCCGATTGTGGGTCCCATCAAAATAAAGGTGTATGTGCCCTAAGAAACGCACGAGTTGTATTAGATTTTATTATAATCTATAATTTAAGAATGATGTAAGCCCATTAACTAAATTGAATAAAGCAAAACTCAATATTTATAATCTTATAGATTTTGTAGTTGGTTTATATTTGGGAACATAATGGTACAATCAAATTTTAATTTTCAAATATTTCAAAATTAGAGCTTTCTAAGATTACAAAGAGTTTAAATAAATTGTTTAGAGCACATTGGTTTGTTATTTTCTTATGTATTCTACAATTTGTAAAAAAGTTTTGAAAGTGTCTTAAACTTTGATCTAATTCTAAATCAACTATTTTTGAAGTTAAATATTTACTTAAAAACTGTTTCTTAGCTCTACCTCGTACAATAACTGTAGCGAAACTATTTAATGGACTTAATATATCACCAAGGCTTAAATAAGAAATGTCGCCATCACACCAATCCAATCCATCGACATACTGTTTAGTTATTTTTATGGTTTTCCTAGTTATTTCATCCAGCTCTCTTATGTCATAGGGAGGCTTGAAGTGAAAGAAATTCGGCATGATTGATCCAGCTTGCATGAAGGCCAATTCCTTTACAAAAATTTGTCTATCGTTTCCAAATATATACTGAAAGTCAAGAAGAACACACGAGCTTCTGTCTATTTTAATCATTTTGCGTCTGAAGTGTATAATGTACTGAGAAGCATGGTCAAGACTCTTCACTTTAAATAGCGTCCACAATTCAATTCACAAGTTAGTTTGAGACAACTTTTCAATCGATATGGACACACTTCAGCTAAGAAAATCAAGAAATTCAAGAAAAATTCAAGATCATGAAATCATTTTTGGTTTCGAGTATTTTGTTAACCTACAATTAAAATTAAAATGTGGCTTTTCAACAACGAGACGATTTACACCTATGGTTTGGATGCAGCAGCATAAACGTAATTTCATTGGATTTGGAAAAGAGGAATGGATTCAATTACTGACGTTTAGGGAATATATCCAGCTAAGGCTTGAGCAGTTTGACTTCTTGATGCCTGATGCAATAATTGATAATCCGAAGATTGAGAGCATAAAGTGTCATTTTAAGATTAGAAAATCCGATAAGCAATGCATATTAATTTTAAATCAATATGGAAATAAAATCGAATTTGATAGTGAATCTTGGAGAGCCTTCATAAGATTAGGGATATTTTTCACTTCATTCTTATGTTGGAACACACTGCTTAAAAATCAAATTTGTAATATATATAATAATTATATTATCCCCAAATGTTCAAAAATGGGGAAATATGATGTACAACTTTTAGATTTAGATGCATCTTATGGACATGAAGCAGAAATTGATTTAACTCGCTTATGCTTTGAAATTTCAAGAAAGATGGGAAAAGAAATAAAAAAAGATGTAAACCAGTATAGACAAGTATTACAAAAGAAAGTTACACAAGTATAGGCACTTTATAAATAAAGTAAAATAATTCTTCAGTTGCATTTCTGCTTTTGGAGAATACACAACAGAATGGGTCTAATTTCGAATTTTGGATTTAAAACAAATGTAAGGAAAATTGATGATTTCCTCAAGGAGTTTGAGGATGTAATTTTCCCTGAACATTCTAAATTGTTGGAGGAATACCGAGTATTTTTCTTGGAGTATGAAAACTATCGTCTAATTAAATCAAAATATGGAAAGCACTTGACAGTGTGCTCATGGTCTTCGGATAACGCCAGAGATGGAGTTGATACATGTGCTTGTCACTACTTTGTATCATATAAAAGAAAACTGGATCGTCTTATATTTCAATACACTAATTTAAGAAAGAGGTTAAGCAAAGTGGATAATAATAATAATAATATAGTCTCATAATGTACACGTCTCTTAAAATTAAACTATATCAATAAGAATACCAAAATTTTCACATTTGTAAACATTTTATTTATAAACAAATAAAATATATTATGAAAATTAGAAAAAAGAGTTCTTTTATTTAAAACATTTTTAATTCTAGCAAGCAAGTATGAGGTCCGCAGATGCACAAAGGAACGTAGGCTATTATTTCAAATTATTGTTAAATTATCATAAGGAGGGTCACTCAATCAGAGTGCAGTGTAAAAAGGGAGAGAACCAAACCACGAAGAAGGTACCAGCACGTGGCAAACGTACGTGCGAAGTACGTACTTAACAACAGTTTACACCAATAATACTTTAATTATTGTGTGGGAAAATATTCAGGTGTGAGGTGTTCTATGAGTTCTACACATTGACAAAAAGTGAGAAAAGAGAAGCGAGCATTACCTTTCCACTGATCATTGCACCCACCCTCAAAACCCAATTCATGTACATGCACAGTGCGGCAGCTGCTACCTGATCTTTCACTTGATTCTAGCACACAGGTTACAGGTTACACGCCTAGCACACAATATCCTCCTTAAAACCACAATCACGTACGCACACACAAGTGCTGCTGAGCGATCCTCCACCTCATTCAACCCACAATAAAAAAAGGGTCAGCCATAAATCTATACCCTTCGATCATAAATGTCTCATACGTGATCCAAAACCCCACATTTTTCTAAAAAAGGTTACACACCTGTCACTCCCCCACCCAAAAGCAATAAATTAACTCCAATAATGAAGCAATTAAAAATCAAAAGCAATAAGCCACTTCCTGTCATAGAATCCCCATTTCCCTACTACTTTAATACAACTTTTATTTTACAAATCATTTACAAATACATTAAATAAAAATATTTATATATATAATTTGAAGTTTATTTAAAGGGACATTGAAAGAGTGGCTCAGGCGATTTTAATGTGAACTCCCCAAAGTATGCTATGCAAAATATATCGTTATCCTTTCGAATCGAAAGAGGTCTTAATAGAAAATAACTTTAATAAACCCAACTAAATGAAGTATCTAACAATATCATATCTATACGATGACCCCTACGACCTCTTTATTTAAATACTGATACTGATTCATGATCGAATCATGAAAATACATACGCACAGACACAGACACAGACACAGACACGCACAGACAGAAAAAGAACCGCAGAAAATTAAAGTGCGCTGTGCACTGCTGGACGGGTTCATTTGACCATTTTAATTATGAAGTTAATTACGGGCGCAGTGAAATTCCGGGAAAAAAGAATGTGTGTCCATTTTATTTATTGTGCAAATGAACAAACAATACAATATTTCACAGATACGCACAACAGCTGCCGCAACAACAACAATAACCACAACAATAACAAGTAAGAATGCTGCAGCTAAAGAGTGCTCGACTTGTAGATGCCCTGCATCAAAAGCATTGTTCAGCTGTAGATAATTATTAATTGTTAACAGTTGTTCATTAGTTAGCCAAGCTATATATCTACCAAATTGAAAGGCTAAATTTTAAACATTTATTTAACTTTTTACTCCCATAACTGTCGCTAATCTATCGATTCTTATCGATATCAGGGAAACGGGGAGAATGATCGATAGAATGAAAAAACTTGATAGGCGTAACTCTAAAGTGTTTAGCTCTTATATAGTCTGCGAGATCGGATTCTGTTGTTGATGTTCGTGTAGTCGAAAATACCTCCTATTGTCTCTGACAGCGTATACAAATTAACACCTAGTGAAAAAGACATGCAGGAAATGGTCCAAAAGGATTCGCACATGAATATTTATTGTTAACAATAATATGGCAGTGGAGTGTGTGTATTTGTGTGTGTGTGTGTGTGTGTTTATATATATATATTTATATGGTATTGTTCTTGGGCTTCGTTGCGTAGCCATCAGAAGCAATGCGTCAATTAAGTAGCCGCCACGTGTGCACCGCGCAACGGTTAATGAAATTCTGTGCGCCAAAATGCAATTGTGAAATGAACAGCGGCTCAAAGGCAAATGCGAATGGCAACATAAATATATACATATGTATATACATATGTATATCTATATATATATATATATATATATACACATAGATGTATGTATGCATGTATGGACGTACGAATATCCTGCTGTCGACTACCGTGGTACATGGGGTGTCCAAAGCATTTCATCTCAAATTGGAATTCAATCAATATTGTTAATTAACATGTGCCGGCAGTGTGCCTGCCTTCAGCTGAAAGCCATAACCCAAATGCCAAGCCCAAAATGACAGTCAACCAGGGATACGGTTGGGATTAATGCTCAATCCAGTCGAAGCTGCAAGTTGCACGTTGGGTGCTTGGCCATTTTGGTCAGTTGAAGCACAGCGGACCTCGCTTTGTGTAGACATTTAAATAACAATGAGAGCTGACCGTTTGCCGTTTGATCGCAACAGAGGAATACTCTACTGCCAACTGTATGGGGTATGCACAAAAAATGCGGCCCAATACAGTTGCTACCAAACGCACACACACACACACACACACACATAGACACAGACAGACATACATACGCACTCTGTTGGCAATCAAGCGGTATTCACATTTCAAAGAAGCGGAGGCAGTGGCAAAGTCAACCGATACGACAACTGACGGCTGTTGTTGTTGTTGCTGTTGTTGTTGTTGCTGCTGCTGCTGTTGCTACTGTTGCTGCTGTTGCTGCTGTTGCATTCTGAGGTTGACTGGCCAGTGAGACAACGAAATTGAGTTGTGTGGGTGGCTGACGATGACAACAATTTGTCAGTTGTGCGCACTGTTTCGTCCTGATAACTATGTATGTACATATGTATTCAGTCAACATCACGTGTAAAAAACTAATATATATATCTATATATATGAATACACATATATATGTAGATATAAACACACGTATTTATTTATGAAACGTAACGAATCAGCGTGAACACAAATGAAAATGGCAAATTGTGGAAACCTACATTACAATACCGAATATCATACAATACACTACACATTCTTGATCAGATGAGTACACATGCCTATCTGTGTGTGAGTGTGTGTGTGTGTGTGTGTGTGCGTGTGTGTGTGTGTTGTCTACAGAAGAATGCAAATTTTGTTTATATCGCCGCAACAATGGAATTTCAGCTCTCAGTTCTGCCTCGAATATATTTTTCCTCTCTGATTTTCGGTCAAACAATGCACAACTGCGAATGGCAGATAGACAGACGGACGAAAAAGTCCGCCTGGTTGACTGACTGACTAAATGCTTGGCTGAATGACTAACTGAATGACTGCCTGCCGGCCATGCGGACAGCAGCTAAAAGCCAACAGCTATCAGCCGGCAGACAGACCTAGACCCGGACCCGTACTCGCTTTCGCACCCGTACCCGGGTCGTATGAGCGGCACGAGCTGAGCATGGCACAGAATGGAATTTTGATTGTGTATGTTGCATCTGCATCATACCACACACAGTACACCCAACTACCCAACCACCCACTCAATCACTCACTCACTCATCCACCCACTCAGCCAGCCAGCCAGCCAGTCAGCCAAGGCAAATCAACCATCGGGCCAGGCCATTCCAGGCCAGGCCAGGCTAGGGCAGGCCAGGGCAGCCCAACCACCCAATCACCCAGCCTCAAGCAAAGTCTCTGATTGTGCAGTAACGTTGAAATTAATGCTGCACATATTTTCATTTACGGTTCATACTTCATTCTTTCATTCATTCATTTTAAATGCCCGCTGCAAAGCGACTGATTGCATCGGCATATCGGCTATCATCAGCACTATGCTAACCCTATGTGACCCAAATTGTTTCGTTCGATTTTTTGTATGTTAAAAAAAAAAAGAAAAGAAAACAAATGTAAATTCTTAAAAGCAAGTAAATATCGCTCCTGAAACTCACAGAAAACTAATTTAACTAATGTGAAACGAAAGATTCTGTTAAAATTGTATTTTCACTATTATTATAAGGGAAGCAGCTGGTGTCCCTAATTGTGCTGAACATTCATAATAGAGTATTGCCAAATTTGTGTTGCTTATTTGCTTGTGGATTTTTTTTTTTTTTTTTTTTTTTTGCCATCTTTTTGCATAGTTGCCGTCAAATCGGTAGGCAGACAAATGGACAGCAGCTGGATGCCCGTGCGGAGCGACCGCCATCCAACTACATTTTGATTTGTGCTCCAATTTGGGACTGGGACTGATAACATTGTTATTGCTGCATGGCAGCTATAGCCAAAAAAAAAATAAAATAAAATAAAAGAAATAATTAAAATAAAAAAAAACGTGTACATATATGCCATGTTCAGTTGTTAATTTGGGCAAATGAGGGCTTCCAAATTTGAGTAAAGTTAAATCAAAAACCCCACAAAATATAGATGTAAATGTCTGTTTATTCACGCCGACTTCGAAAGCCCGCCGGTAAATTAAACTGAATTAAAAACGTACGTGCATTGTCAGCATAGTCAGGTAGTACATGGTTGTCATCATACTGAATGATTGGTTAGTTAGTCATTAGCAGCTAACAACAACACGAACTCGACTTGGCTTGCCGAATCGGGTCAACAAGATTGGGAAGTGGCACAAAAACGGGTACAATTCATTATTTTTTGCTACAAAATGAGTTTACCACAATATATAAATGAGATGTATTCAACTCAACGAACGCGGATGCATTTGATTTTCATAGTTATCATTTAGATTATTCCATTCGGTTCAAATTCCAGAAATATAGACTATCAGAACATAGTTTTTGAAAATATATATTTTCATATGTACATTTGATGAACATTTTTGAAAAATGATAGCTTTTATTAAATGTCAAAGGAGATCGTTCAGTAAATGCATCAGTTTGGCCAATTTCGGTTGGGTTTTGGCCTAATTCATATTGGATGGCGTCTAATGGCCTTCTCAAACAGCTTTAGAACTCGTTTATGTGGTTACATTTCAAAAGAATTGGCAACATTTGCCATTATTGCACGTTTCGAAAACATGTCGGCGTGATAATTTAACAAGAGCAAACGACTTATTTTGCACAAATTAAATGCAAAAAGTCACATAGTTAAATGTGTATGTCATCAAATTATGCGCTTTTTTCACTAAGCTCCCTCTATTTCGTATCCCCCCCTGCCCCCGCACTACTTTCCGGAGCGTTGTGTTTTGTGTGTCTGGTGTACATGAATCATTCATTCGCATAGCGCCTGAAACCCAACTGGACGCAAAACACACACACACACACACACACACACAACTGCCCCGCTTATCTGCCACTAGTCGGTAGCGCCCGTCTAGTAGATACCATGACTAACAAATTCATCATTTCATTCCAGAGTATTATAAACTGGTGTAACTTTTTAAAGGAGACGTCTCCGCTCTCATAAGATATACATATGCTTTTGATAGGCAGACAGATATAGACATACATCTCCCCTGATACAATATAATTACAAAAATATCGAATATGTAGTTGAAAACCAGTCGTGAAACAGAAAACAGCAGATTGACTCCGCTCTACAAGGGTATGTAATATTTGGCGTATCTAAAATAATCATTCCTTCCTCTTTTTTTATAACTAAAGCAAACTCAAATAATCTTCGAGAGAATTAAAAAATAAAATTGCTAGATGGAATCGATATTATTGTTGTCAGAAGATAAACATAATCTGCGGATAAAATATGATAAGCAAGTTTTCATATTTGAAATCTTGACAGACATACAGATATATATTTTTTATGATGTCTGATCCATCTGTCTATAATAAATCTGTACACTAATACACTTTATTACGGGTAAAGGCTATACAATAAAAATAAAACCGAAATAAAAATAAGATACGCTGATTGTTAATAAAACGCTGCGAAAGTGACAAAAAACAAAAAAACAAAAAAAAACAAACAAGCAAAAAAAAAACTGCCAGCGACTGCAAAAAGCAGCTGAGCAGCTTTGGTCTTGGATAGCAAAATAAAAAAACACATGTAGTACAATTGATGTCCACACACACACACACTCACGAGTATGTGTGTGTGTGTGTGTGGGTGTGGATACAATAAATACTGTAGCGGTTGCACTTTGAGTGGGTGACTAGCTGCTGCTCATCGCTTATGAGTAATAAATGCATAAGTGTGCTGTTGCAGTTGCAATTGCGGCCTGTTGCTGCTGTGGCAATTGCAGTCACGTTGCTTGCAACAGCAAAAATCAGTGAAAAAAACGAACATTTTGAAATGCACATAAAGACATAAAACATATTGGAAAATGAAAATGCAACACAAACGATTGTAAGCATAAACAGCGCCAGCAACAACAAAAACAACCACAAAAAAAAAAAAAGATGGAAAAAAAAACAAAAAAAAAATCAGACAACCAATAACAACAACTGCAACAGTGGCAGCAACTGTTGCAGTAACGGCTGACGAGTTGATTGCACAATGGCGCAAGCGCAACGGTGCAAGCGCAAGCTTTCAGTCTTCTATCTGCTGCTGCCACTGCCACAGTCTGTGTGTGTGTGTGTGTGTGTGTGTGTGTAATCACCGGCCTGCAATCGAAATCGACATCGACAACGAGGCGATGCCAGCGAATTTGTTTGACGAAACACGAGTGGCAAACAAAGAACACAGAAAACGTGCAACAAATGGAAATGAAAACGAAAATGCGAAAATTGTGCGCATTTGCAACACGCAACAATAACAACAATAACAACAACAACAACAACAAACTGCAACAGTGTCGCTTGCAACGAAACTGAACAGCCAAGCCGCATGGAAAATGCCTACAAAATACCTAATCGAATCAAAGGGAAAAACTAGCTAGCAACAATTTGGAAAAGTCCTTTTCCAAGTTCAAGTTAAAGGAAGAAGAAACCAACTCACAGCTAGCGAATCGTTCTCCGTTTTCCTTCTAACTTTTTGCCAAACAATTGTCAAGAAAGGGTCAATTTTTATTATTAGAATATTATTAGAATTTCGTCTTAAAGTACGAATATATACGTAACCAGCAGAACGATCCGACTGGATATAGCCATAGAAAACTAGTCCCTTAATTTAAAGCTATCTTTAAGAAACTATCCAACTATTTGCACCATATTGTAGCAGGCCGGATCGTATCACTATATCAAATAGCTTTCATTGAAACAATCGGTCGAAAGTTTAGTTTTAGTTTCTGTATAACAACTTGTTCGTCTACCAAGTCATCCTAACTAATTTCAACAGTTGTGCTAATAAAATCTAGAGAAAAACGTAACTAAATCGGATTACTTCGGATGTATAGTGAAATTTAGATATAGGCAATTTGACTCCGATCTGGAAGGGTATGTTAGCTCGATGTACCTAGTTATATTTATAGTTTCAGTTTCTTTAGTCTACCTTAAGCTTGACTGATTTAAGTCATCTCTATTGAAACTTTGAGAAGGTAAGTATTCGAATTAAATTCAGATGTTTGAGCACTTACAAACTGAACGTGCTTACATTTATTTATCTCAATGATATTGTTTGTATTACACAATAAAATAATAAATTAATGGAAGCTTTTGAGTTTTGTTTTTTACGGCTGTTTAGTAAGCGTTTGCTTAATCAATGTATTTAAGTTCGGCACTTCAGGTGCAAAAAGAAACTGATTTGGATTGCTCCAATTTCGCCAAAAATTCGCAAATATGAATTGCAATAGCATACTTTTGGGAGCACATACATTATATTTTGGAGTTGTGATGATGTTCTTAAAAAAATGTTCTTCAAATGTTTCCGTCAAACACATTCCACGATATGTTTTTTTTTTTTAACGTTGGAAACTCGGCGACCAGCTGGGTAATTATCCAATGTCGTTCATTGATTGAAATATTGAAAGCTCTAAAAATTATGCATTCAGACGAATTTTTTAGCAATATTGATAATGTTATTATTCTCTCTTTTCTTATTATGATATTATCAAAAATACAACAACAACAAAAAAGATGTTATAAATATCATATTGGCTGCCTGCCTCGCGATGGTATAAAATTTGAATTGATGTTGATAATGAGTGTAATTTTTGATTAGGGGTTTGTTGCTGTTGCGACGTGAACAACGACAAGTTTTTACTTGGCTAATCAATTAACGATCAACATAATTGCCAATACGAGCAGGTGTCCCAACTGTCCAACTGTCCAACTGCCCCAGAGCTGATGTTGCAATTGCTGCTGTTGTCCCTGTCGCCCCGTCGTCGTCTCTCTCTCTCTCACCTACATAAATGTGTATATAATATTGACATTGTCATTAATGCTCTTTATTAAGCTGCGGCGGCACACTCGAAAGTGTTTCTTCATTGTTCTTGTTTTTGATTTGTTTTTTTTTTTGTGTGTCTGCTTTTTTTTTTTTTTTTTTTTAGTTGGTTTTGCGCCAAAGACAAAAAAAGCTTTTAATTTAAGACGGATGCGACGGTCACGGCGGACTAACGTGTGGAAAATGGCGACGCTAGCGGCGGTGCGGCTTTTAGTTCTTTTGGCTGCGGCCGGCCAAGTGATAAGGGGTTAAGTAAAAATGTTTTCAATCGACAACAAAACAAAAAAAAAAAACGTAGAAAAAAAAAAAGAAAAAAAAAGAAAAAGAAAAGAAAAAACAAGCGAACGTTAAACGTTTGCCCTTGCCATCCGCCGCACTTTGGTTTCCATTGCAATCTCATGGATATGCATAGAGTGCTAAAACTCTATACAGATCCACAAGCTGGAGGTAGACGACGGGGCGACGAACGTAAATGGGGGGAGGGATGGGGTGGGGGGGAGGGGGGTCTGCCTGAACGGCAGACAGGCCGACAGACAGAGAGATGTATGTATGCTATGCAGCAGTTGTTGCTATATAAGAAATTCTTTTATCCCATACCAGAGCCGGAGTGAGGCGAAGTTGCCTTAGAGTCGGAGTAGCAGCGGTTGGCAGCCGATGGGAGCAGCTATGGAACCAAAATAAATGCGCAATGTGCATACAAGGAGCGCACAACGCGCCGAGAGTTGAGAGCAAGAGAGTCGCTACAACGTGACATTCCTTAAATTATTTTCTGTGCTCAAGAAAACATTAAAAAATATTTTTATCTTGTGCAGAAAAGAAGCGGCAACAGCGGCAACAGCGGCAACAGCGGCAACAGCGGCAACAGCAGCAACAGCAGCAACAACATCGCTGAGAGGAATCCTTTTTTAAAAAGTTGCCTCAACTTCGCATGCTTCGGCTTTAGCTTTTGCTACGTCGCTTGTTTTATTTTTCTCATCTTATATATATATATATATATATATATAAGAAAAGAGTGCCACGGAAAAATGCCATTCTCATTAATTTGTGGAAAATTAATTTTGTAACAAGCAGATATGTCCAGAAGAGCCACTAGAAGCCAACAACTGCTATGCCACGAAATTCCAAATATATAAATAAAAAAAAAGAAGATAAGCGGAAACTTCTAAGCGCAATAGAGCTGCACTTTATGAGTTTTTTTTTTCACCAAGAACTACTCCAAAACCCAGTCAAGCCATCTTCAAACTGCTGACTGGTATTAAATTCAACGAAAAAATGTATTTGAGTACAGTAAATTCGTATAAATATATATGATATAAGATGAGTTTTGTTTCTTCAATCGCATTGCAAGTACGGCAAGTTGTGCAATATAAGAATAATCATTGATAGTACTTAAATAATAATTTAATAATAAAGATAAGGCCAATAAATGAATTATGAGCTCATATACAAATTTGAACATTGCCATAAGAAACTTTTCGCGCTCTGCGAATATTATACTCGGTTCAAAAAATATTGTTTTTTCCCACGCTTTTTCATGGGTTCCCTTTTCATTTCTCTATATCTTACTTCTATAAGTATATAAGGAGAGTTTCATCTACTTGATTATACATTTAATAGCAATGCAACTCTGAAGAGAACGCAACGGTGATAAATAATAAATACACCCAAGTCAAATGCGAATAAATAACATAACTTTAATTAAAATACTAGAAAACTCCAAAGCAAACATTTGAAGTCTTTTTATTGTTTTAAAATGAACAACTAACAACAATCAGCTTGCTTCCAAGATTATTATGCACATAAAAATACAACTCCAAAGACAAAATTAAAATTTCTAGTAACTTTCTGCAAGCAACACGCATTTTTAAAATATACTAAACCATTCAGCAAAAAAATAAACAAAAAAAAAAAATATTATTATTATTATTATTATATTGGGGGAGCTTGGTTTATTTGTACTTTGCAAAGCTTTATGAATGCGTCTGTGCTTGACTGCTGACAAGTAGGCTTCCCACGCGTATGCTGGGAATGAAGGGGGTTGCAACCGAATTGTGCGCTCCGCAACATGCTTGAATTTCAGTTAAAAAGAAATCAAAGCGTATAACAAATCAAAACAAAATTTAAAAACAAAAACAAAAACAAAAACAAAAAGAGAACGAAGGTAAGGAAAAATGCGACTGGCAAGCATTAAATAAAAACAAATACCAAGTGCGGCAAAGAGTCGCGCCACGTTTTGAAGTTGCACAGTTCCAAACTGGCCGGTGCGAAGACAGTCAAAGGGCGACGCACAGCTTGCAGTCGGCTGGGTGGGGGAGAACGGAGAACGGTGTGCAGAGGATAGGGGACGCAGGCTTTGGCTCTGGGCCATTATAACACTGGTTGGGTCCGTTGCCGCAGTACGGCGGCAAAAATAGCCAAAGCCAACATGGCGGATGTTGCATGGAATTTATTTTTACTTTAAAGTAAAGAATTTTTGGAATTCCTGAACGTTGAAAAATGTTGAAAACGACAAAACAGAGTATGCACGAGTGTGCATAAGCGTATGTCTGCCTGTGTGTGTGTGTGTGTGTGTGTGTGTGTGTGTGTGTGTATGTGTGTGTGTATTAAATACTTTTAAGACGCTACCAAACGGCAGTGCTTGGAGGGGACAGCTATAGATACAGATACAGATACAGATACAGAAACAGATACTACGTGCGACCGGCCGGCAATTCAACTGAAATGACAGAACAGCTGACGCGACGGCAACGCCAAAGAGGCATTGAGCAAATGAAAAGGGGAAAGCGGGGGGCATACACACAACACACACACACACACACACACACACACAAGAAACACACACAACTCTGTCGCAGCAACTGAGTAGAACAGAAAGACCGATTAAGGACGCTGTCCCGTATCAAATATCAAAGCAATGTGGCTAAGATTTTCGCTGATCGGCAGAATCTGAAGCGCTTGTCATAAATATATATATATATATATATATATATATATATGTGGCATGTACATATATGTACCTGATTTTGATTCTGTTGATGTATGTGTGATAGCAGCACAGAGTGATAAGCTGCCCAGCTCTAACCTCTGGTTAGCCAGATCAATTTCATATTCATATATATATATATATATATAAATATATATATAAATATATATATATATATATATACAAGCCCATATGTAAATTCAAATACAAGGCGGCGCCCACATGTTGTTCAACCTGCTCAACTCATGGGAAACTTGAGTTCCAGTTGCAGTTGCAAGTGCAGCATCGGAGTCACATATGTTTAATCCAATGATGCGTGAAGGCTTCGATTCTTTCCATGGCCAAACAGTTTAGTGTGTTTGGGCGCACACCTAATTCGAACAATATATATATATATATATCTTTTTTTTCTAATAATATTGTGCCTTAGATGGGAACATAAATATATATATCTGTTTGCATGCAATATCGATGTGCACACATTTGTTACTTATTAAAAAATACAAAAGAATAAAATTAGAAAATAGAATTATTATTAATTCTCTTGAGCACTGGTTCTCAATCCCGAAAATGTACTTCTATCGGAAATCGATTAGTATCAATCGTCGATAAAATTAAATAAACTTGATATGCACGTTTTATACGAAAACTAATATTCCAAATGTAAAATCTCTAGATCAGGAATATATATAGTTTCTGTGGCTGGACATACATTATTCTACCTGCTACATACTATTCCCATTCTTTGTGGTTTCAGGCTAGAAAATGTAGGGATTATTTTAGATTTTTTTGTTGTTGACAAATAAGGTGAGCTAAATTTTTGGGTAAACATTTTTTTGAGCTCAAAAACAGCTTCATTAGGTTTAAAAAATATTGAACAATATATACATATATATATATATATAACTGAGCTGTATGTACTTTTGCTAATTATTCCATATTCTCGCCTAAATATGATATAATAACTTTCTGATAGTTGATCAGAATTACAATTAAAGTTTCTATTTAAATTGCACTTTGTTGGACTGCACAATATGGGCGAGCTGAACAAGCCAATGATTTTGAATAGTAATTGGAAATCCTCGAAATCGACCTTCATCAAAACACTTTCAGTGGCAAAAATAAACAGACATAAAGTTGATAGTAAGAATACGAGTACAACATACATTCATAGTCGCACTCACGCTGATACTCATACTCATACTCACACTCATACTCACACTCATACTCACACTCATACCCATGCTCGTACTCGTACTCGTACTCGTACTCGTTTTCGTACTCGTTTTCGTACTCGTTTTCGTACATGATGCATGAATGCTATGATAACAAAAAGGTTATATGAGAACCTCGCTGAACCGGCGAGACGTTGACGTTTGCGGTTCGGTGATTGGAGTGCTTATAATGAAATAGCACTGAGCACCCAATACGATCAATTTACGATGCGATCGTGTTATTCAAAACTGTCAATGGAGCTGGAATCCAAGCCCATATATATTTATGTACATACATATGTACATGTATATCTAAGTACAGGCGAAGTGCAATTTAAAGAACTCCAAGAGAACGATTTGTGAGCATGGGTATACTATCCTAATACTGATATACTCGTATCGCTGCTAGCGGGTGTGCGGCGTTTGCCAACTTTTGTGACGTACACGTATTGAACATGGGTTTTGGGAAACCCCGCAAGTAGTGGCCGCACCACGAGGCAGTCAAGCGAATTATTGCTGCAACATATTGCAGCAGAATTAACTAAGAACTAAACTAAAAGAACTACTAAGTACATTCGCTCGGGTCTTAAGTGACCAACGCATTTCATTGGACTTGGCCCTATAACCCAAAAAATTACTTAGTTCCCACCTACCCCCGCATCCCCCCCACTCACACTCTCTCTCTCTCTCTCTCTCTCTCTCTCTCTCTCTCTCTCTCTCTCTCTCTCTCTCTCTTTTCCTTTCTCCCGCTCTGTCTTGCAAATGCATAAGTACACTCAGAAAATAAATAGCCCTAGATTTAAAAATAATCACTCTGAAAATAGTCTCCTTTAAAAGCCATATTTTTTTTTAGTTAACGAAATAAATTCCTTAAATACATGCTTGTAGAGACGCCATAAAGTATGTGTTTATTCTTGATCGGTCTATATAGCATATACAGACTCAGCTAAATAGCTATGTATATAGCATACATAGACTCAGCTAGAGTTAGCCTGTCTGAAGCTAATTTCTTGAAACTTGGCATATATCCAGCTTTCAGCTTCTGTTACTAAGGATGTGGAAGTCGACCGGTATATCCCACTATATCATATATATATCCACTATTTCCGATACAATATAAATACGCAATTGTAGAATATTAATTTGGAAAACAGCCGTGAAGCAGAAAACATATTAATAACATTTCTTCAAGAAGGTAAAAAATTAAAATAATTTTTGCCTAAATATAGATGTCAGGAGATGAACTCTAGTCTACAAGTGTATGTAACCATTCTTTATTATTGTTTCTTCTCTTTTTTATTTTGGAATTTTTATATAATTCTTCTTCTTTGTACAATTTTTTGTGGTATTTGGGAAATATATGTTGGCTACTCAATATTATATTTAATAATAAATAATATGTCGCTGAGTTTATAAAGATTGGGTTCAACCTTTAACTTTTTTAGAGTGTAACTATGTATGTTTGTATGTGTATGTATATATATAGATAGATCTTACATAATATAGACTGCAATTTGTAAAACAAATTCAATTAGCTTCAGGCGCCTGTCTGTGAGTGTGACTCAAGTAATGTGCAAAAGGAAAGTAAAATGCAAAGCTGCCACACAGTCAGACAGACAGTCAGTCAGACAGACAGACACTGTGACTGACTGATTGACACCAAGGCACTAAGGTGGAGACTCTGAGTCGACTTAGCGCCGCTTTTGATTAGCCGGGCAATTCGATGATGCCTCACGACGCCGCAACAACAACAATTACAGCAACAAATTGAGTCGCAATCGTTTCCCATTTCAGTCAACCCGCAAACATCATAAAATTTCAAAATCGATTAACGACGCGTGTCGCCAACTGTTCCATTTTCTTCTCCAAACCACAAGACGTAGCACCATCACTCCCCAACCCACCCTCCTCCAATCGTCGTCGTCGTCGTGGTCGTCGTCGTTGTCGTCGTCGTCGTCGTCGTCGTCATCAGCATCGCATTGCCAGCGGCGACTTTTTGCAAGTGAAAAACTAATTATTTACATACAGAACTGAGCGGAACAGAGAGCCGCATGGATAATACTGATAAAGTGGCTGGGGTTTCAATTTCGCTTACAGAAACGAGTTGTGAATTGTAAAGTGAGCAAAAGTCGAGCCCCCTCTCTCTCTATACATATATCTCAGCTCAAATTTGATCACTGTCTCACTCTCTCTCTCTCTCTGGAGATCTGCTATGACACATAAGAAATTTTGACATGCTGTCAACTGAATAGCTGCAAATATTACAGCATTTTAAACTGTCCAAATATGCAATAATTCCTGTACAAACAATAATCCTTAAGTCGATAGTCAGTCAAGATCTTCATCCTCATCAAGATGAAAATATTGTATGCCCATTTATGACTCATCTAGACAAGGTTAAAGTGTAAATTGTGCATGTAATCAAAGTAAATATGCATTGTAATTAAATGTTAATTAATTAATTAATGCTAATTAATGCCAAGTAAAATAATTAAATTAAGCACTCAAAGACAAAGCCAATAATATTTGGAAAATTTAATTTTGTCTAACTGCTTTTCGAAAATCTGGTTACAAACAATTTAAGTGACTTTTTCAATAACTTTAGTTTTTAGCTGAAAAGTTTATTATTAGGCTTGGGAGAATAGTTGCAATATTTGAAAACATTGAATTATTTGCAAAGGGCAAATGGGTTGTAAAGCTTGCAATGCTTTAAAGAGAGAAATGGAGACGTCTCCTAACCCATAAGGGGTTAGGATATATTCAGATCACCATCACTAGCCGAGTTGATATGGACACATCTGACTATTCTTCCCTAAATTTGTCGGTCCGTCTGTTTCTATGCAAACTAGTCCCTCATATTTTGTGCGAACGAGCTGATCGGGTGACTAATGGTTATCCTAATCAATTTCAACAGTTATGCGTTTTATAGTGCTCCTAACTCTTAGACTAAAAATTATCTACAATAATTTTTGTTTGTAATTTTTTAATGAAATTCAGATGTCGGCAATTTGACTCCGATCTGCAAAGGGATAAGCGATGCTCTAACTGACTTAAGACAATTACTCATCGAGAGATTATTATTCTCTCTCAGATGCATATAATGCATACCTGTTAGTAAGTTGAGACTATTGAATTAGTCTAAATTTCTCTTACACAATTTAACAACTCTAAGCGAATGTGACGAATCGTCAAATTAAACAACATAAAAAATTAGACGAAGTCACAATTTAACAAATAAGAAAGTCGCTAAGCAGTTAGATAACCCAAATCTAATCGTCAGTTTGTTAAAGATGTTTCATCTGCTTAGGTGCGGAATCTGTCTGGCCTGATAGATAAGGCAGGTGCAACTAAGCCTTTTGGAAACAGTTATAAAAACAATTTTGAAGGTGGGTGGGGCAATAAGATGCACTTATCTGGTGCAGCCAAACAAACAGGTACACATATACATACATATATATATATATATATATATATATACATAAATATATACGTCACCCATTTCAATACATATCAAACGCATAAATGTAGTCAGTTTGTAAAAATAACTAAAAATTGTAATCTTTATTAAAGTTGTTGCTATATTATTATTGCTATTGCTATTGCTATAACTTAGCTTTATATTACTGACTTAACACAGGGCGCAGTCTGCTTTTATCAATGAGACGACTGAATTATGTTAGTTTGTCGTAATTTCCAAACTTTAATCACATTTCAAACATTCTAATCAAATAATTGATGTTCTGAAGTTTCGGTTCATGTTTATCCGATTTTCGTACAGCGATCAACTGAATGAGTCTATTTAAAGTTGAGATACACTTGGGCAGTGGTATACACCGACCCACACCCCCCCACCCCTCACGCCCTGCACCACTTACCCTGCTATTAGATGTCGTAATAAAGCCGTGCAATGGTCGTAGAACGTGACAGAAAACATTTATTTGGAAAAAACAGTTGACTGTCAGATTAATCAAATCTGAATCAAAAGGTGAATGCACAAACACACAGACATATACACAAGCGCACATATGTGCACACATACACACACACACACACACACACACACACATATGTTTGTTGGTTTGTTTGTATTGCGTTTCCGCTGATATGCAATTAAGACTGTATTTTAATTGTAAAATAAATTTAGCAACATTTATCTGAGCTACGCCTAGCTAAAGCTTGAGTCGTGCTTTCTTCCGTTCACACTTCTGTAGCAAACACACACACACGCACACACACACACACACGCACACACACACACACACACCCACACACCCACACACACCATATCAAAGAGATTATGAATATTTTCTTTTTCTTCATTTCTTTTCTTCTTTTTTATTTTGGCTGATAACATCAGATTATGCGATATCTGCCGCTTATGTAATGCGATATGCCACTGCTTGTATATATATATATATTCATGAATCATCCGGCCGACGGCAGTCTGATTGGCAACGTTTTTGCAGATTTCGACGTTCGAGCACTTTTCATATGTGTGAATATGCTATAAATTTGTATACATCAACTTTACTTACTTTTGTATAGAAATTTCGAATAATCACAATCCATGTTGTTGTTCTTGTTGTTGTTGTTGCTGCTGCTGTTGCTGCTGTTGTTGTAGTGAGTGTCTATCGCTGCTGCCGTTGCTGTTGTTGTTGTTGTTGTTGCTGTTGCTGTTGCTGTTGTGTTAACATAGACATGAAGCGGCTTTTTGAGTTGCGGAATTGATGCGTCCGGCGATTTTTGATGGTTTTGATTGATTCACTACTGCATTCGTTCTTATTATTTTTTTTTTGATTTTGCACCATTCACTTGATAACAATTAAAAAAAAAACAAAAACATTGAAAAAAAAACACACACACAACGGACAAAATAACACACACACAGGTGAATAAATAAATATATGTGTGTGTGTGAAATGCCGTTAGCCGGGGCCGGTCCGAAAAACTGCAGCGTTGACACAAAAATTTGAAGATTGCCGCCGGCAGCGGCAGTGGCGGTGGCGGTGGCGGCGTTGACGACGGTGACGGTGACGGTGGCGGCGGCGGCGGCGACGGTGTCGTTGTAAGAAAAACTGATATTCGAATTCGAGTTCGAAGTAACCTTCTGCTTGTGCTTGTGTAGATTTTTCCTCTTTTTATTTTATGTTTTTGGTTGGTTGCTATTGTTGTTGTTGCTGCTGCTGGTGCTGTTGTTGTTGTTGCAGTGTTGTTGTTTTATTGACACTTGACGGGCGATGTTGCCATGTGTTGTTGCTGCGGCTGCGGCTGTTGCTGTTGTTGCATTTTGTTATTGTTGCAATTTAATGTCACTTTACAAGCATGTATAACATTGTGAGTTTTTTCTTCGTTTTGTTTATTGTTGTTTTGTCTTTTTTTTTTTGTTTTTTTTGTTTTTTTTTTTTGTTTTTGTTTTGCGTTCGTTCATTTATGCATTTCTGCTAGTTGCAGGTGTAGGCATGTAACAAGAACACACACACACACGCACACACGCACACACACACACAGACTGACAGTCGCACATTCTTCTTCAGCACAATTCTAGCTGTGCTTCTTCTTCGCTTCTCGCTGTAAGCATTTCTTTCAGTTCGGTTCCAACTCTCGTTTACAGGTGAGGGCGCTGTTGTTGTTGCTGTAGCTGTTGTTGTTGTTGCTCTTCCGCTTAACTGTATCTTATCTGGGTGCTTTTTCTTTAACTAAATTGAAATTTGAACAACATCAACATGTGTTTAGATGCTATTGTTGTTGTTGCTGCTGTTGTTGGTGTTGGTGTTGTCGTTGTTGTTCTTTCATTTATTATGCACACGCGTGTTGTAACAAATGAAAAAGGCGCGCAATCTCGATGCTGCTGCTGCAGTTCGATTGTTGCTTTATTGTTGTGGTTGCGTTGTTGTTGTTGCTGTTGTTGCGCGTGGTGGTGGAGTCTCTGATTTGCTGGTGCTGGTGCAACAGTTGCGCTTTTTTCAATACTGCTAGCTACTTGCACAGATGCACCGGCAAACAAAAAAAAAAAAACAAAGAAACAAAACAATTAGAAATACAAATTTATTGTAGCCAAAAATTGTTGCAGTGTGTGCCAAGAACAACAAAAATAAAAAAAAAAGCACACAACACACACAAACTTATGCACACAACACACAGTTACTTTACATAAGTATGTAATATGCACACACACACACACGCATACATGCATACATATATGTAGATGTAAATTTTATGCGCTTTTTGGCGCCGCTGCCGTCGCGAATTTAATTTAATTCTTTGTTGCTTTTGTTTTTGTTTTGCCTTGCGCCTGTAAACGGCACGCGCTGGTTCCGTGTGTGGGTCTCTATATATGTGTGGGCGTGGGTGTGTGTGTGTGTGTGTGTGTGTTAACAGATGATTCTAATTCGGATGCGGATTCTGATTGGATTCTCTTTCGACAAATTGTTTTCTATAACGGCTCTTTATTTGTATTTTTCTTAGACACACGCCGTTCTTCTATGCTCCGGCCTGAAGAGAGTCAAAGACGAAATATGCTTTTAAGATACACAATCACATACACATACACATGCACACATACATACAAACATACATAGTTATGTACATACATATGCATATGCACAAGAAGTTAATATAAATTATCGATGCGTATTGTTTTGGGCTATTTTGCGCTATTTGATTTAAATTTGTTAACTACGTGCTGCGCTTGCTTTCGCATACAAAATGTGACGCCAACACAACCGACGGTATAAACAAAACTACCAATACGAAATTAGCTCAAAAAGTATTTCAGGCAAAAATTAAACCAGCAAAAGCGCTCATTGCGCGCGAGCGAGCCATGCAGTAAAACTGCCAACCTACCCACACACACACACACACACGCGCACACAAACAGAAACAGACCCGAACACGAAGACGAAGACGAACACAACCTAACACACACACACACACACACACGCAGAGCACTAAGTATGCGAACCATGCCCGAAGACCGAGCCCCAACAGTTTGTTGGATACGCTCGACACACAGAGCGAAACACACACACGCACACACACATGCATAGAAAGATATACGCGGTATATACACATACAGCAAATTTACTCACCGAGTTGGTCCCCGCCAGCTGAATGGAGTGCATGCCGAGAGCAAAATACGAGTGAGAAAGAGATAGAGAGAGCAGAGAGAGAGAGAGAGAGAGCCGGTGAGAGACAGTGAGCTAGAGCGAGAGATAGTGAGTGAGAGAGAGTTCTGCATCTGCCGTCTCTGCCGACGGCGTGAGAGTGAGCGAGTGGAGTGCGCACAGCGCATGAATCAGCTTCCGCTGTTTCTGTTCACTGTTACTGTTGTTGTTGTTGCTGTTGATATTCTTGTTCTGGTTAGCTGCCGAAATGAGTTGTGCTCAAACACGTGTTTTTGCCCGAGTTCCGAAAGTTGAGCGTTTTTTTTTTTTTTTTTGAGTCGACTGTTTAAGAGACAGACGAGCAGAACACTTGCCGTGGCTTAATTCTCAATAGCTTTGGATGCACGTTTATGCGAGACATGTTTTTGTGATCAGTGATTTCATTGGGGCAAAAGTTGTAAATGAGTGCTCTCTCTTTTTTCTTTTATTTTCTTGTAATGTGTAACATAACAAATTGAAATAAAACCAAACATATCTGTGCATCATGTTTAGACTATATGAACTACACGCGAATCTATTCCGTGCTCTTTTATTATATATAATTATATAAATCAAGCACTTTGCAGCTCGTTCTTCGAATTCAGTGAACACAATTTCTGGGATTAACCAAAAGGTGCATTTAGTTATTCTTTGACGATATCACAAATATTCAGCTAATGCGTGTGAACAGCATTTACCTAAAGCTTCGCTCAGCCTCCACTTATCCCACACAGCGATAGAGAGGGAAAGAGAGAGTGAGCGAGAAAGAGATAGAGCGAGAGAGAGAGAGAGTGAGAAAACATTACAAGAAATGAGTGCAATTGCACGTGCGTGAGTGAGTGAGTGAGTGAGAAACTCCTGTCAGATACTTTATACTTTCTACAGGCTCTGAACGCGGCACTTAACACAAATAATTTTTGTTATTTCTATTTTGGTTTGATCAAATGATGTTTTGGCGCCGGCTTTGACCAAAAAGTTGACCTCGTTCCAATGCCACGGATTCGGTTATAAGGCAATTAAATGAATTAGATTATTTTTAATCAAGCACAGAAGAGCTTGATGAATTTTGTAAATATTTATATATATTGGTTAGCGTGATCCTAACGAAAGTGGAAAGCTTGCCAGAATATCCCTTTGAGTATTTGCTTGATGGATGTGTATGAAATTCATATAATTATAGCTATTAGTACAGGGCAGTTTTCACTAGTTCCTCATTCATAAACTATTTATGTTTGTTGCATGTTGCATTGTGCATGCAATTTGCGTTTGTTGAACCCCATAAAATTGTCACTGGGCGCAGGCATTTAAAATGCACGCCTCCAATGCATTAATTGCTATAAATTGAACAAAACATACGCACAAAGTATACACACACACACACACACACACACACAAGCATAAATACACATGTGTGTGTGTGTGTAAATACATATTTATATAGCGCCTAGTGGGGCGCGACATGCGATTTGAAAACTACGAGAGGAGCGCCAGTTTATTGGGCAAGGGGTTGGGGCTGTGTGTGTGCGTGTGTGTGTGTAGAGTTGCCTGCACATCGACATTGTTGCGCATATTTGGCGGGGAGTTGATAATTTGCCGCCTTCTTTTCGGCATGTTGCTGGCTCCCGAAACAGCTGTTTTCGTGAACCTATTCACTCAATGCTTGGAGTGGAATCAATTCGAGTGACAAACACCAAAAAGCTGAGCGAAAGAAAGAGAGAGAGAGAGAGAGAGAGCGTGTGTGTTGCACTCGGACAATTCATCAAAGACGCAGAATTTTGCGGCGAACGTCAAACATGAAATTATGAAATGGCCATAATATTGTGGGCACACGCACCACACACTCCCACCACAATCGAATGCAAATAGAAACGATTAGAATTAACTCAAACCACGACATTCAACCGCCTGATGAGTTTTGTTGTTGGTTCACTGTTGAACACCCTGGGGGTTGGGATTTCTCTGTGCGTGTGCGTGTGTGTGTGTGTGTGAGTGTGTCGCATGGGTCGCCAAGAGCGCGCCTCGGCAATTTAGCTTCGTTCTTTGTTGCGTTCGCCACGCAGCGTACGCCTTTGAGCGTCTTGAGCTTTTGAGCGATTTAACGGCAATCGACTTGACAGTTGTAACTCATTGTCTGCCACCGTCTCAGTTGACCCAGCCCGCCCACAACGTCCGTATACATATACAAACGCACATACATGTATATGCATTACACTAGGTACACACATACAGTGCCGGCTAAAAAAAATGCCACTACTCAAATTCAAATTCAGAGCCTTAAATTATGATTAGCGTTTTGATAACGCCTAAGTGGCTAATTATTAATGAAGAAGCTCTCACAATGGCAATGATGATGATTTAACGATGATATTTACCAGCTATTGACCAGCTATTAGCTACACCTATGCACAAGTATCTATATGCATTTTGATATGATCTTGTGAAATTCACAAATGGCAAATTTATGGCAATATTATTTTTGGGGCGGGGGGACGACAGTGACCTGTTCTGTATTTGATTATTTAATGCCTTAATGCCAGTGGCGATTTGCTCGCGAAAGGTTTTTGTGTGCAGCTTGTTGAATTTCGATTTGATTTGTGTGGCGGGCACTAAAAATAATTCTCTACTTCACGCGTGCAAAGGGGCAAAATATCATTAGACATTAAGGCTAGTGTGTTGAAAGTGAACAAAACAGCTCAGCATGTGTGCAGACGGTTGGTCGGACGGACGGACGGTCGGACGGTCGGTCGATGTTGATTCCGATGCCGGTGCCGATGCCGATGTCGATGCGATGTCGATGTCGATGTCTATGTCTATGTGGATCCGCAGTCGGTCTGTCTATATATAAACGCAACACAACATATACACACACACACACACGCACACACACACACATGAAAATGAATAAAATACGAGTACAATTCAAGATGAGATATTTAGATACATACCCATATTCAACATACATAACATATACATATGTACATATACATACATACACACATACACACATACACACATACATACATACACACATACACACATACCACATACATACATCATTTTACTCATACTAGGAAAACAGCATCAAAGTCTACCCAAAAAAGACTTTCGTATTGAAATTAACGATTTTTTTCATTCACTTTGTATTCACACATTTGCCCAAAATGTATTTCGCATAAATTTGTGTGCACAAATTTAATCTTACATTATAATCTAATATTTGGCACTGAATTTTATCGGCTTAACTTTTCAATACCATCGTCTTATCAGCTTGGAAATTCTGGAAAATGTTCTAGATTCAAATTTGCAGTAGGCCATTGTAAGAATTGTGTTCCTCCGATCAAAGTTTTTGATTTAGAGAACTCTCTAAATCCAACACAATGATAAATCAATGATATACAAATCTGCCAAAGCGAATATTAAGTCCAACTTTGACATATAAAGAAATACAAATAATAATTATTTCTTTTTTTGAGAATACTTTACAAATATTTTCTACTAGTTTTGCAAATAATAATTGTTTATTGTTTTTGAGTATATTTTAAATATATTTTTCTTTTGTAACTCGATTAGTTTTATTATCACAAAACTGGAAACTGACTATTATCTTGCTGGAAAAAATGCGTAAGTTTAAGTAAATGTTTCGTACTCGAAAAAACCGTTACTCCAAAGTAAACTCTTTGTTAATATATATATTTATAAAAAAATACAAGTGGCATTTAAACGTAAGCTAAAAAAAATGAAAGCTTTTCTCCTTTTTACGTAAACATTCCATGAACCATATCAGTATTGTAGGAGAAAGCTTTAAAACTTTGATCCTTCTGAATATGTTAATTAATTGAAAACTAAGCAAAATACTCATAAATCAAATGGTGTGTCTTCTATTAAGTACCTGGCAATATATATTCGATAATAGCCCAATAATAAATAAAAATAAATGTTTGTTCCAAGTGCGCAAAATAAATTAGAAAATATTGTGAATGTTTTGGTTGTTGTTTTATGAATGCTTCAGAAATGCTGTGAATTTAATGAGCAAACTACGGGCGCTGTTCACTAATATTTTCTTTTGCACTTTGGAACATTTTTTTTGTTTTACTTTAGTTGTTTTTCTTTTCTTCTTTTTTGAAAATGAGAAAAAAAGCAACAGTTAAAAAAGTTGTATTTGGCAGCCCCTCAAAGTAGGCACGGATGGGAGATCTTTATACAAAGACGTTAACTGCGTGTTGTTCTGCAATTGTTTAATCTTTAAGTTTTCATGTTCTTGTTGTGGTTGTTGTTGATGTTGATGATGTTGTTGTTGTTGTACACATAACATTTGCAAAGTATTTAGCTGCGGGTAGGTGTATGTGCTGCGAAATTGCTTTCTTTGTTAGTTAGTTGGCTTATATTAGGCCAACTAAAGAGCACTTTGCAAAACACTTGGAATTTTTCATTGCCAATTACAAACAGACCAGGTAAAATGCAAAATGCGAAGTAAAAAATGTAAAAAATAAAATATAACGAAAAAAGCTAACGTGAATGCATTCCGCAGAGTAAGAGACGCCGCATGCCCTGTGCCCCGCACCACCCCCCCTCCCCTTAACTCAATGCCCCCGCATCTAGACGCGCAAACCGTGTGCAGCGAGTCCAACCCCAATCAAAACTAAAAAAAAAAGCAACAAATAAATTCCAAAACGAAACGTTAAGAATTTTACATTCGAGATACTTTTATCAGCAACTAACTGCTGATGCCTCCTCAGCTTGAATTCCCTGTTGCAAGCCAACCTGTTACAACATGCAATCGACAGGCCTCAAACAAGGCGGAAAACTTAAAACTTAATGCCGCAGCCAGTGCAGTTGCAGTTGCAATTGCAATTGCAATTGCAACTGTGAATGGCTAAGTGTAGCCAAGCGTGGCGCATATAGTATCTTCCATCGGTTTTGGCCACTTGCAATCCAATTCAAAACAAAAAAATATTATATTTATTTCTATGCATCTAATTGCGCTCAATACAAATATGCATTTCAATATTCACTCGTATGCATTTTTTTGTGCTTGCTGTGAGTTATGTAAATTGATCGTGGAGCCAAACAAAGATCTGTAAAAAGCATTAAAATAGTTAATATCCCATCGCAGTCATATTTTAAGCAATTTTGTTAGTTAATAAACAGCTTTGATAATTTTGATCTTGGTTATTTGAAATGTGGTTTGTTATCTGTCCAAAGATAAGTTATGAGTTATAATGAAGGATCGAGATGATGATGGGCAGACGGGCAGTCTTAAGACTTATAAATACAATTTCTATAAATCGTTAAATAACAGACTATTATTTTGAGCTTAAGTGTCTACAAGATGCCTACGATAACCGTTCATTCTTGATTATCAAATCTTATATTATAGTCTATAGAATTGTCAAAACTAAATTTTGGTCATACTTGACACGATTTTAACTCTTTATTTTTATTTTTTAATGATTTCGATTTTTATTTTTATATATAAATGAATCTTTTCGAGACTATTATTTATGCTTAACTTCTTATCTTAAGACAGATTATTATTTATATTATAAATGAATTAATTTATTGTATTATGATCTTTCGATTGTAATAATAAAATAAAATATTTAGCAGTATATGTTAAATAGAACTATATTTATTAGAATATTATTTATTAACGAGAAGTCAGTTAGTTAGTTGATCAGTGAAAAAGTATATATAAAAATACTGCTGAATATTTCATTTTATTAGCACAATCGACAGTTACGCATATTTTGAATTGTTTCAATAATACGTTAATCAGCGTTGCTGGTGCCAATATCAAGTGAGATACACAAAATAAAAAATCGATAAGTGTAAACGTGTTATCGATACATAGCCTGCGCTCTGGCGATGTCACACACACATCTCTAATGCATTTGTGTATGCAATAGAGACGTTTGTATGCCAAAAAAGTATTTACGGTTGGTCAAAAATCATAATGGAAAACATGTTGTGTAGGCGAGGGACTAGTGGCAGCATGAACTGTAAGTAGATGCCACCCATCTGTGGGCGGGCAAACATTTTACATCGACTCCAATTTCATGCAATACATACATAAAAATTTATTTGTTGTTTTTTTTTTTTCACGGCCATTTGTATGTACATTCAATATTATTGTATGCTAAATGCTTACATACATGGATGCATATGCGTGTAGTCAACAATATGACAGACGAGCAGCTGCAGGAGTGGCACACCGCCGTCCTGACCGAGGCGCAGCGCGAGAATTATGTGAATCACAACTTGGAAATAGTGCGCCACTATCGAAATGAGGCGATTTCGCGAGCGCCCGCCTTCGATCTGGAGCGGAATGCGATCGATGCGGCGATTGCCCGCCATGGTCTTTGTGTGTCCAATGCGGTTGGCAATGAGCATTCAGAAGGTGGCGCTGGCCACGAGGAAATGCAACCCCCACCAATGCGTCGTCCGCGCATGGAACATTCCCTACTGCCCCTGCCACCACCACCACCACCACCGCCGCCGCCTCAAGATATGTCTGAGAATGAAGCAGGTGGACCAAGTACCAGCAGTGGCCACTATGTGGCACTGGCTCACATATTCTCCGATGCGTACACAGCACGCGCGGAGCCAACTGTCGCCGCCATTGAACATGGGAGCATCAATGGGAGTATCAATGGGATTGTCAGTGCGCTTGGTGGCATGAGCGGTAGCACCCACAGTAGCCACAACAGCAGCAGCGGCAGAAATAATAATAGGCAGCTGGAGGATGCAGAGCTCAATGATGTGGCGATAACAGAGACCATTGATAGCTTGGGACTGCGCCGCACCTAATTGAATACCAGACGCATATTAATCACATTTAGAATTTATGATATTTATTCATCAAATTGTTGAAAAGATCAGCGTGTGCAACATATTGTTTAAGTCGTATATGTATATGTCTAATGTATCTATATGTATGTTTGTAGTGTCGCCATTCCCAACAATTGTGTCGTTGGAGAATCGTTTAGGATTTATGGTATTTATTCATCAAATTGTTAAGATCAGCGTGTGCAACATATATTGTTCAGATCGTATATGTCTATGTATACGTATGTATTTATGTAGTGTCGTCATTCTCAACAGTGTTTTTTGTTGGAGAGCATAAAAAAACAAAAAACAAAAAACAAAAAAAAACAAACAAAATACATAGTAGCTTCTGTGTAATGTAAATAATATCAGTTGAATTGTATATAGTGCATTTTAAATATAGTTGTCTAGCATTTAAGCTTAGATTACTTAACCGCAGTTATGCATGTTAGTGTACATATATATACTCTCTATATATATATATATATATGTATGTTTATAATTACTACAAATACAGAAATATATAATATCTCAATTGAGTTTAAACAAAAACAAACCCAAACCGATGTCAAATTGAACTTCAGACACTTTGTGTTGCGAAGTCAGCAAAACATTCAGTACGGTTTAGTTACCACATTAACAGCATCACTTTGACATATACACATATATATATATATATATATATCCATATATATATATATATATATATTTATATTCATGTATGTGTGTGTACCCTATACAAAAAAAAAAAAAATAGCAAACAAAAATGATTATGTATTTAATGGCACCTTTTGGCGAGCTACAAATTAAATTAAAATAAAAAAAGAAAGGAACAATTGTTGTAAATATCGTTATACATATATATGTATCACATACATTATTCACGTATGTTTTTAAGTCTTAGAGAAGTTTGACATCAATATTTTGTGTGATCGACGCTGGCTTTTCTTTTGTTTTTCTTTGGGAGCTTGGGGACTTCATTTAGATATGAGTGCAAGTTGACGGCTGCTATCTGTGCCTCACTCTCTGTGGGGAATGTCTTTGGTCGTGGGTGGCAGAGGGGCATGGGATTGGGGGGTATACTGTGTATAGAGCCCTGTGGACTGTGCAGCGCCGATAGCCACATATCTAAATTTATGTATATTTCCATTGATAAGCTTAAATATTGACTAGATTTGGTTAATTTGCACAAGATTCGGTGTCGGTGTCGTTGCTGTTAATGTTGTTGCCTTCATTATCGTTATCAATAGCCACATCATTATCATAAGCAACGCCACCACCAACGTCAGCAGCAGCTCGAGCAGCAGCTGGAGCAACAACCGGAGCAACTGCTGAAGCAGCAGCTGCGGCCAGAGCTGGAACAACAGCTGGAGCAACAGCCAGAGCAATAGCCGGAGTAACAGCCGGAGCAACAGCTGGAGCAACCGAAGCATCTGTCTCCATGGGTTCATCTCGCACCGCTGCATTGCGGCTCCGCCTGTTGTCCGTCTGTCTGACTGTCGCCGCTGATGCCGAGTCTCCCGATGTGTGCATTAGGCGACGATACTGATGCAAGCTGGCCAAAATGCGTATCATGATCTGTGCGGGTACCGTTATGGTATCGCGTGTCTCCACTAGCATTATCTCATTGCTCTTGATCAGCTGCGCAAAAAAAAAAAAAAAATAGAAAAAGAAAAGCAAAAATTTGTCAATTACCAAGCTGCATATATATATATATATATATATATATATTGTTTGTATGGTACATACCGATGTAGTTTCGGCCTCATCGAAGGAGGGCTTCGGTGCTACCGGTGCCCACAGTTTGACATTGTAATCGATGCCCGAGCTGAGCAGATACGGCATTGTTGGATGCGGCTGGACACGGTTGACAACACGATGATCGGCTAGCAGCGTTTTCACCACCTTGCCCGTCTTGCGATCCCACACAAAGATGTGGCCACAGTCCGAGCCGGACATAATGAAATCGTCGCCCCAGAAACAGGCACCCTTCACCATTGTGCGCGAGTTGCGATGTCCGCTAAACGACATTTTCACATAGTCAAAATTGGTAAGCGGATACTTTTGACCCCCGTTTGAGCCCGAGCCTGAGCCTGAGCCCGAGCCTGAGCCTGAACTCGATCCTGAGCCTGAGCCTGAGCCTGAGCACGAGCCTGAGCCCGAGCCTGAGCCTGAACTCGATCCTGAGCTCGATCCTGAGCTCGATCCTGAGCTAGAGCTAGAGCCTGAGCTAGAGCCTGAGTTCGATCCTGAGCTCGAGCCTGAGCTTAAGATCGAGCTCGAGCTCGACTCTCCGCCGATGTCCTGTTTGGTAGTTGTATTTGTCGCTTGCGCATCCGTCGATTCAGCTGGCGAGGCATCTACAAAAGTCCAGAAAATTGGTGTAAGATTTAAGCTTTTTAGGTATTTCATTTAATTCGATAATAGTTCAAAGTATGCAATAAATATAAACTTGCCTGCTATATATATTATATATATACATATTATTAATCCAGACAATCAAGACTTTATCCTTAAATATTTTATAAATGGCAAGAATATATATTCCTGTAAAATCGGTAATAATTCGTAATCTAGCTGATCTGATTTAGCATTTTCACCTCTGGAGAGTATTTTCAAAAAGTTTATTTCACTATTCCTATTTATATAATACAGTGGCTGCTCTCAAATAGGGAAAACTTGGGCTTCGGCGGTGAATCGACTTGATTAATTATAATTATTATTTTTGATGGCAATCCTGCATTCCCATGAAAACAATAAAAAAAAATGTATTCAATAAGTATAATCGATGTTTCTAAAGATCCAAGTGAACTAAACTAATAAATAAAATATGATTTTGGAGTTCTGTGAACTGATAATTCCTGAAAGTTATTATTTCGAAATAAAAGTTTTTGAAAATGTTATTGTTTATTATAAGAATTGAGGATATTTAAGATTTTTCTAAACTTAAGTAAAACTAAGTAACGTTAGTAAATCATAAATGTACAAATATAAATACCTATGTAACTGCGATACTAATTTGTTTTAGATAAAAACTATATATTTTATATACTACTAAAGAATTTAAATTTAATAAATTACTATCACAGTTCTTTGTCTTTCTTTCTTTACTTTTTAACTTGCTCTCATCTTTTTTTTTGTTAAGAAAACCTTTAAGACTCAACGACAATACGCTTGGATATCTGGATATATATATGATATATATATATATTGTACATTTTAAGCGTTTTCGCACAAGTTGAACATAATAACTACGAAATAAACGATATTTGTACTTGGCAAATGTTGCATTGAAATACTTTTGACACAAAGTGTTGCACGCTGCACATGCTGCCCGCACTTACCGTTACCAGCACCGTTGGCGGAAACTGTTGGCGGCACCTCTGAGTGATTGGCAGCATTGCGAACTCTGCTGAGGATGCCGATACTGCGACTTGTCGCCGTCTCGCTCTGATGGTCGAGGGTGCGTAGAACGGCATCCTGCCAGGACATGTGATTTGATGTTCTAGTGCTGGTGCTGCTGCCGCTGCTGCCACTGGGACTGCCACGCGATTGACGCGTCTGCGAGTTGAGCATGCGAAATATCTCATCACTGAGGCGACTCAATACGCCCGGCTCGAGCGGTGGACGCGCCTGACCCACATTGAGACGATGCAACCCCAACTCGGCGGATGTCATCGAATTTGGGCCGGTATCGGACCAATCGCCACGGAAACGCAAGCGTGGCATTTGCGGCTCTGGATCGTCGTCACGTCGCAGCTTTGGTGTATAGCAGCCGCTCTTGAGCAGCTCGGCATCGTTGTGACCAGGATGATTTAGATCGTATAAATATATCTGCTCCATTGAATAACTAACTAGCAGCTCAGACTCATCGGCGCTAAACTTAACGCAGGTTGGACGGTAATGGCGACGCGTAAACTTCATTGGTATCGGAAAGGCCTTCAATGGCCAGGTAATGCGATCCCTGTCAATGCCCGCTGTGAGCATGCGTCGATCATAGAGCCGTACTATCGAATCCGAGCAGCCGATGGCGACATTATAGTGATTAATGGGCGCCACATCCATCGCGGTGACGGCACACGGTGCCGTTATGAAGATGTGCTTGTCGCACACGGACTCAGCACACCGGCTGCTCACACGGAGATCAATGCACCGGACGGTGCCATCCTCGCCGCAGCTGAGAAATGTGCGCGGTGTATCCGGCAGTGCCAAAACATCGTATGTGCTGCCAAAGGCGTGACAATCAAAGTAGCTGGCATTGCGACTGGAGTCACCGGTGAGTGCCTCCTCGATGCTGCGGCTGGAGTTGTAGGGTGTAAGGAATTCGGTGTGCATCACAATGCCCTCGCCGGAGCACGAGATCACCGCCTGATCGTTGCAGTGCGGCATAAACCGTGCACTAAATATGTGGCGCTTGTGTAGTGTCTTTGTCTTAGCCGCCACACGGCCGGTTTTGACCTCAGTGACGACCAGATTGTTGTCATCGGAACCGGATACAATATGCGTACCGGTTGCATTCCAATTAACCGTATTCACACAGCCACTGTGCACATTCAATGTGTTTGTCAGATCCAATCGCTGCACAAAGTCCAGCGAATCTAAGATAAAACAGTACAATAAGAATCCACCAAATAGTATAATTAAATAACAAAGTGCCGATAACAATATTCGTGAAGAGCAACTTATTTGACAACTTGCCCAAACAAATTTCATTGAACAACTCACTTTTGCAGCTCGCCTGGAGATTCTTTTGAGCCGTGAAGCCCGCATTGTACGGATAACTCCTGAGGCACCTGTCCACGCTACGGCGCTCTCCTCTGTCCCACATCTTCGAATGCAGCTTCACTCTGTACGCAAAAAGAGATTCATTTTTATATGAAATAGAAATTAGAAATTATTGCTCAACATTTCATGGCACTGTTGATGTAAGCAAGGAAATAACAAAAGTGCTATATACACCTATATATATATATATACAGAGAGAAACTATCAACACCATTACTAAATGCACAAATACCATACCATCTTATCTACCACGACACTTTCCAATAACAACCTTGATTCGAGTGCTAGACCCGACTTTACGAAGATCTTTCTTAAGAATCTCAACTTGGGCTTATTTCGTTCCTCTTTTTCCTCTGCTTCGCTAATTTCTGTGCGAGTAATATCAATTTTTGAAAACTCAACGTTCTTTCGAAATAAAAAGTATTTTTCATAATAATGAACATTTCTCTCCTTTTCTATTTGTAATAATCGAAATAGCTTACAAGCGAGGATCGTTACGTATTGCGACATGCAATGCATTGTTTAATGAAAATTATTGAATTCACTTTAAGGGTATCATCTGCCAAAATCGTCATAGGTGCTTACGCATGTGTGTGTGTGTGTGTGTGTGATAGTTTGTATGCACTTGGCTGGGACTGCTTCCTAGTCCGCGTCCGTTTATATATATGTGTGTGTGTGTGTGTGTGTGTGTGTGTATGGGTAGATGGTTTGTGTGTATACCCGTAGAATACAGTACTAAAACTTATGTAAAACAATCAAAACACAGCGAATTAAATGTTGACAACTTTTATCGACGACCCAATTTTACTCGGTTCGAATTTTTCTGCATTTTTGGTTTGTTTTTTTTTTCTCAGAAGCTTTACCTATTTGACACTGCCGAAAGACATTACAATACACAACTTGCTGCTCTAGCACACAAACACAAGTTCGATATTTATTTTTATGGGGAGCTCAGCTGTCAGCTGTGTGACCGTGTGCAATTTGCGTCGAAATCACAAAATGCAAATACATTTCTATATACTGAAAGTTAAGCGGTAAATTTAGAAAAACAATTGCAAATATAATATAATAAGACTTTGAATACCCTAAGGGTTTATGCCATCGCATTTAAATATAATAGTTTCTGATTACCTAAAAAAGCCAACAGCTTGAATATTCGAATGCTAGTGGCCACATTTTTATCAATTTATAATTCAAAAGTCAAATTGCTTTTGAGTACATTTGAAATAATTAACAAGTATTCTTTCGCCATACAATCGATAACGGCAAATATATTTATACCGATAATTGTGAGAGCTGGTCACACTTTGGCCGTTGCAGCCCCAGTTGTAGCTTAATATCCGAGTCGAGTGTGCGCAGCACTCGCCGTTCTCTGTTCGTCGTTTCAGGTAGTAACCTGTTGCGTTATTTTTTTTGTTTTGTTTTGGTAGTGGAAAGTGCAATAACGATATCTCAACGACTGCGTTAGATAAAACCGAGTTGAAACACAAACCTCCCCGGCACTGAGCGTGTGAGTTGTGTGAGTGTCAAACAAATTAGAAAACTTTTGTATATTCAATAAATACGGCAAAAAAGAAAAACAAAGCAAATAAAAAAAAAATATAAGATAAAGGGCAATAAGTGAAGTTGTAGTTGCTTAGTTGTTTATATTGTGTTGTGTTGCTTTTATTGCTGTTATTGTTGTAGCAGCTCATGAACAGCGGAAGGTAAATATTGTTAACTCCGAACTCCAACTCCAACTCCGCATACCCCCCCAAAGCCAAAATGCAAATGGCTTAAAGATAGTTGCGGCAAAAAACAGAATATGAAAACGAAGCAAACTTACATTCCAGTGGGTGAATGTGTGGAGGCTTTGTTGTTGTTGTTGTGGTTGTTGTTGCAGTCGTTTACTGATGATGTGGAAAAGTTAATGAAGCAGCGCGCTCAAAAGAGCAAAGCCCAAATGCAACAAGTAATGCTGCCCGACTAGCAGATACCCTACACACAATTGATCTAGCCATAACTTGAGTGTTGTGCTTATGTGAATAAACTAAAGAATCCATGCCATGTCTCTTGATATGAAGTGAGCGATTACTTTGCTGTCTCAAGTCTCTCACAACTGCCGTGTATAACCGTTAAAAGTGTATTACAAGTGAAACGACAGAGCAACAACAGCTATGAATTGTACATAGATAGATATATGTTTGTATGCATCATACAATACACTTAAGTACATCATCATCATCATACATTCATACCTGGTCTACAGATACGACTGTATTTGTGTAAATTGTTGGCATTCGAGAATAACAAAATTAAAAATGCCAACCAGTTTAGTCACGCCGACGGTAAATAGACCTCCTCCTCTGCCTCCTCCTCCTCCCCCTCTCCCAATCCCTCCTCAACCTCATTATAGAACTTAAAGCTATTGCTGCTGCTGCCGCTGCCGCTGCTGTTGTTGTTGTTGTTGTTGTTGTTGTAGTTGTAGTTATTATTGCAGATTCTAAAGGCTGCACATCGTTTTTTGTTAAATGCCAGAGCGTAGAAAGCGACAAGTCAAACAAAAGCGTCTTGGACAAAAGTAGATTGGGTTAGAGGGTCGGTCGCTCTGAATCACAGCAGCAGCAGTAACAGCAACAGCAGCATTGCCAATACATACATTTTGGTAATACAATGCGAATTCGATACAATGAACTATTGGTATAGTCCTCATTTTGACTGGTAAACACAAATTGCAATTTTCGCTATTCTTCATTTTGAGTAAACATATTTGAACCAACATTTTTGAAACAATACCAGTGCCCAAGAGTCGAATTCCCTAACAACCTTTATAAAATATATACATGTCGAGGTGAATGTGTATCAATTATTTAAATAGGTTATTTAGATAAAATCAATGTTGACCTTTGTAGAAGTTAGCGAGTAATAAACCTGTTCCAGGAGATCTGAAGCGTAAGATATAAACAATGTTTAATTAACTTATTCAAGCACTCGTTGTTATTTCTTATGTTTCATTTGTTGTTCAGCAGAAGAATAAATACGATAAGATATGAGAAATAAGCGTGCTAACTGCACAAGCAACAAGCTATACAAAAATGATTAAAACTAGTTGACTATATATTCTATACTATACTAAATTGTACTATCTATATAAATAAAACATGCTGGATCATCTTGAAGACTTATTGTACTGATACTCGACTCTATAATTGTTTTGCAGTTTATAAGAACAGCTCAATATCTTAGCAGCAGCAGCAGCAGCAGCAGCAGCAAATATTGTCTCTGTTATCAGTGATATGGCTGCTCAGATATGAACGACCTTATTCGTGTGAATAGATCTGACTAGGCTAATATAATGTTATAAATAATAATATTATAATCTATTAGTACTGCCCAGCACCTAGCACAACTGAATGTATGTATGTATAGTTGTATGTACATATGTACATCACATAAATCAGAAAAGCGGAACGAATATGAGAAGTGACTAGTTGATAGATAAACTTTCCCATTTCAAGAAACAGAAACGGATGAAAAACACGACACGATACTTTGTTTAGTTTAATCAACAACTACAACAGCAACAACAAGAAAAACTACTACATCAACAACAACAACAACAACAACAAAAAGAGCCACTTACATTTTGTTGCATTATTATATTTTTTTTTTTTATGTAGCTTTATTGCCAGCAATTAAATGAAGCTGTGCACTTATGCTACATATATGTATGTACTGGAGTATAGAGTACAAATCTTAGAGATATATATGAGATGTGTGCTGCATGCCCCTCCCGTTGCAACTTAATGACGCTTAATAGCAATTCAATGAAAACTGCAACTGGCTGAAACTGAAAACTGAACAAAACTTCCCCGAGGAAAAAGTGAAATTTTTGCTGCTAACAAGTGTGTGCGAGTGCGAGTGAGAGCGCAACAGCGTTGCTATTGTTATTATTTGAATTATTCGAATTAGTCGACTTATACTCAAACACATTCGTATTTATATTCATACTCGTACTTATTGTTTTAACACTGATTGCACTCAATGTTTAATGTTTAATGTTTAATGTTTAATGCTTAATGTTAATTACAATTCAAACAGCGGCCGCCGCGTACTAATTACAATAACAACAAATAATTAACTTGTGCTGCTGTTCTCAAAATGGATGCAGCTGCCAATAGCACCAGCAACAGCACCAGCAACAGCAACAGTGCCAGCGTAGTCGTCGCAGCTGGTGGCGCCACCGAAGACGAAACTATAACAAAATTGCACAAACAGAACATGGAGAACGATGACGATGACGATGAGCCGCAGGCGTTGCCATTTTGCTTTGTTCGGGTGAGTGACAAATTGAAATTATTTCTTCTGCTCTAGAAAGTTTGGCTACCTCTCCACTAGAGAGTTACTCCACTAATATCCACTTGAAATTAGACAGCCTCAAGCCCCCTGGTCACAGTTGAATGCTGGCAGGCGTGAACTCTCTCAGCTGGTAATTAGTCTTGACAAGACACCCCATAAATAACTGTGATAGAACACAACTGAAGACACCTCTCACATCATAACTTTAACCAGCCCTGTAGCTGATCACTGACCACGATCACTGACCATGCATTTTCTCAGAAAAGTTACCCATGTTTTTATTTAAATTTTACCGTCTTTGGTCGGAAATTTGAACTTCCGGAAAATGCTGAAACTGTTCTTATACTCTTGCAGAGGTAATTAGAATTTTGGCGTGTAGCTTATAACACATTGTAAGAGACATCTAAGACCCCATAAAGTATATATATATATATTCTTGATAAGCCGAGTCCGTCGGAAAACAATTTTGATTTCCCAAGATTTCCTAGCTCAACTCCCCAGTTCTTTACATCTGATTACTATATCATAAAGCTTTTATTTTTTTCTTGTTTGTTTTTTTAATTATAAATTTATATTTTTGTATGCATCATTTCGTTTTAAATCGTTAAATCAAAATTCAAAAATATGCAAATCATACTACTATATAATAATATATACCATTGGCTCAGAATATTTTAAGCATAAATGATTATTTCCTTTAAAAAAAAAACCGACTTCCGCAAGTTTAAATCATCGTTGATGCCTGGAACATTTATTCCCAACAACATTAGGCATTATTATTATTTTTATTATATGTGAAATGTGAAGTATAACACAGTCTAAGTGGCAAGTAGCGCTTAGCAACTATTGAGCATTGTCAGAGTATTTAATTTGTTGGGAACATCAACTCTCAGTAATGAACAACTACTTTATGTTATACAAATTATGATTTTCTTAATTCCGAATATCAATTTCCTCATAACCACTTATAATGGGCGTCAAGTGGAACTGTTTTTGAGTTTTTGGCACGCAACGTTGACTTCTAAATTTAGAGACGAACCCATGGGCTATATATATATATATATATATATATATATACATACATATGTATCCCCCTTCCGACAGATGCGGGTTACTGGACTCCAATATGTTGATTGTCTACTAGTCTACTGTTCACAAAGGTTCTACAAGTGTTTATTTCCAACTGTTTGGTTTCGTTTCGCTTGTGTGCTGTAACCTTTTCCAGATTTGGGGTCGAGTTCCGTTGACGGTCGAGTTGTTTACCCGTCGCTACCATTATATATGTACGTACAATTACATTCCCTACCCCTTCCACCCCCCCCCCCCCCCCCCACACTCTTTCTCGCAAAAAATAAAAACAAATGAATGAATGAGGAAGAAGAATGTGTAAAACAATTTGTTGCTGTTGGTGGTTTTTAGTTACTTTTTTTTTTTGTTAGTTGTTTTGTGTGATTCCGTGCTTGGCTCTCGGCGCACTCACGACCTGCCCCTTGTTGCACAGCCACGGTGCCAATGTTAGTGGCCTTGTTGCCTTGGCCTGGCCAAGAATGATTGGCCCTTTTGATTGCTTTCTTTACTACGTTTCGCCGACGATGTTCGTCTTTTTTGTTTTTTTGTTTTTTGCTTTTTGTTTTTTGCTTTTTGCCTGTCATAATTTGTTGGGAAAATTGTTTCGGTTCTGCAGTTTGATTTTCATTATTTCATTTGAAGTGCCTCCATAAGACGGTTGCAGCTTAAAACTTGCAGCTCCTACAAAGAAGAATATTTAAACATTATGCTCTAAGAACACACAAGTATGCAAACACCGCTATATGTACCCAGATCTTTAATAACTGTTTAGTTACTTGAAAGTATCATAAATCGAACCTGTCGACTAAAGGGTATGATTTTAGGAATACTATCGTAGTTAAGTTATTCAATTGAGTTTGAGGCTTTGAGTTAATCTCAACAATAAATTCCAAATATAACTTCAAGTCGAATATGAATTCAATCAAAATAATAAATAAATGAGATATATACAAACTATTCAGTTATTTAAATGTATCTTAACTCAAAGTAATGATTTGACGACTAAGGTCTTCGTTATAAAAAAAAAAACCGACTATGTTAAAGACATTTATTGTCAAACTGCTTGCTGTCATTGCGAATGCCATTAGCCGCTGGCTGACACCTTTAGTAGGCCCTCTTCTCTGTTTTCTTTTTGTCCGATACAAAGCAATCGACACACAAACAAGACACACACACGCACACACACACACAGACACACACACGCACACACACTCACTCACTCAATCTAACAAAGTCAGACTCAATCAGGTCGACTCTAGTATTTTCACCCACCCATAAAAACTTGATTTCAGTGATTTTGATTTTTGTGGAGCCAACGCCCAAAGCAAACATTGCCCGATATCCCTGAGTCAAGCTCTGAGCCAATTTTCGAGTCCAGCATCCAGTTTTTGTATGTATGCATGTATATATGTATGCATGTATATATGTATGTATTTATGTATGTATGTATGTATGTATGTATGTATGTATGTATGCATGACTGTCACTGTCACTAATGATGATTTTGACTCTGGGTGACTTGGTGTTCAAAGTCGCGACTTTCATTCGTGAATGCATTCAAAGACAGTCGATCAATGGACTGGTCAAAGCCACGTTCTCAGCTGTCCTCGGCCATGCTGGACCACACCCAGACACGTCTACAAACTTATTATTCCCCCAATTTGAATATATATATATAAACATGTTGTGTACATATGCTGATTATATATATATTTATATATAATATTGCGTAGCTGCTTATCCGACTGTCTTAGCTTTGGTTACTTACGAGTAGATTGTTTGCTGGCTGGCTCTATGTTTATTTATTAGCTTGTTATACCCTGTAGTAGTTATGCAATGTTTACTCAATTATGCACGCTTAAGTTTATAGTCTGGTAAAAATAAAAGAAAAAAAAAAAGATAACAATCTTATCGAAAAGCAGTTCAGGTTCAGGTTTCTTTCAAAATATTGATATTAAACAATGGATTTTTTGAGATACGATTTTTCCCAAAGCCATGTTTATTTAGGTATTTATAAAACGTGTACACATATGATGTGTCCAGATACTTTCCCTTTGGCAACAACTGTATCTGTTCTTGCTATTTTGCTTGTTTGTTCATTAGAATTATTGTTATTATTAGTTGATTGTTTGTTCACGCGGCAATGAAATGTTTGTTCTTGATGTGTGCATGGTATGTATTTTGTTTAATGGGCGTTTCATGCCCCATCATGTGGCATCAAATATTTAACACAATTTGCATTGCATTGCAAACGCTACGAAATGTGTGAGATTTTTCACTTTCCCAGCTCCAATGACTCTGCGTTACTTTTTGTTTGGTATTTAATTTATTTTTTTCATTTTTTTTTGATTGTCACCAGTTTCTTGGATTTCGCGATGAGATTTCAAATCGCCGCTAATGATTTGTGTAAATTCCAAACGAACCTTTAGCTGACACGCAGCCCCGCCCCGCTGGTCGTGTTGACCCCTTGTTAGCTGTTCACTGGAAAAGCCATCCTAGCCTGCGACTGTAGGGAAACCTGCGCCCGAGTCTCAGCCAGCCAGAGCCAGAGCCTGAGCCTGTTCATTTTGAATGCTTTACACAGTTTGCCAGGTGAAAGTTGTGTGCAGTGGACGCTTTCAGGTATATTTCTCTAAGTTGCAGCAGCCGCAATTGGCTGCCAGCTTATCGCTGTTGCAGGTGTTGTCTCCACCTGTTGTCGTGGCTGCCGCTTTATACATATACATATATATATACACATATACATATATATGTGCGTAAGTGCGCAGATCGATTAAATAATGAAATTAATTACAATTGGCGAAAATGCATGGTATGCATATACATATAAAAGAAAGAAAGCGAAAACTGGCAACATATTAATAAACACTTAACAGTCTATTGAAGCAGTGCTGCAAGGCGTACTCTCAATGCGACCAGCAAAGACAGCGACAATTTTCTAAACTGATGACAGATAGGCAACAATTCGTATACGTTATTTATATTTTTTTTACTTTTTGAATGTTCTGGTGTAATTTGAATGAAGTAAATAGGTGCTCAGGGTTGTTAAAAATGTTCTGCTTGTTAACTCAAGCAATTGAAGCTTGAACTTAACTCAGTTTGATGACGTTTGTTAAGTTTCAGTTGACTTGAAAATCTAAAACCGCTGATTTTTACGAATGCATAAATGGACAATGTTATATCGTGATATGTTCAAATGTGTGTTCATATATTGTGATGTGCATCGTGTAAACACCATTCGAGTCACAATCGCCAAATTGTGGCTTAGCAGCAAATCTACATTGCTCTACATTGCCAATTGGGCCAAATACAAATTTCATGGTCACACTCTCTTGCACCACAAAAAGGTGACATACATTGCCCCAAGCGAAGCGCGGGTACAATGGAGCTAGGGCTGAATTACTCGCATATCACGAGCTCAAGTTTAAGCCACATTTTGTAATCCAGAAACCAATTTGCAGATAATTTGTATAGCTTGGGAAAACTTTGATTCCTTACAGATTTGACTGAGCTTCAATCTTTTTGTAATACCAGCAAATTCGTGCAAACACTTTTGGATAAACTTAGAAGAGTTATTTGAGCGCTCATTGTGCTTTGATGCGTGGCACAGAGATCGTGAGAAATTTGTAATTTCAAGTGATTGCCGAAAACTATAAATAAAATAGAAAAACACTTTTTAGCTTTTTTTTAGCTAAAAGTCACACGTAACTTCTTTTTTTTTTTTGTGTGTTGGCCACTGGCAATGAAAAATAAAAAAAAAATAATCAAAAAAGAAAAAACGACAAAAATAAATAGAGAAATAGAGAAATATGAATACAAATTACTTTCATGTTTCTCCAAAAGACATCACATTTTCTGGGCTTTGGTCTTAAACAGCAACATTTTCCATTTTCTATTGTACAATAACCGATTTGGTGTTATGCAAATTTGACAAGTTTCGGGGGAAATTGTTGCGTCCAGACTTTCGGCATTTTTGACTTTAGATGCGTTGCGCAACACGCACCACCCGAGAAAGGTGTAGCGACAAAAAGAAAGAGAGAGCGACAGCTTGGGCGAGGGAGGGAGATGGGGAGGCTGGACAGGTTAGCCTAGTTTGTTTGTTGCAGTGAGGAAACCAATTTGGCCCAACCTGTATATGGTCGGCGATCGTGAACCAGATTTATGCTTAAGATTCCGATTCCGATTCCGCATCGCCACCAGTTGCATTCCCCCCCAAAAAAAAACAAAAACTTCCCATTGACTATGGTCCGGTGCTGGTCACTTTGGAGTGAGGCAGTCGCCACATGGAATTTCACTCTGGTTTTTCTGCACCGAAAGATGCGTGTGGCTCGCGGACGGTAGAAAGCAGTTGAGACTGTGTATTGTGCCCAGTTTGCTTTTGAATGATCTTGTGTCATGTGGACACATACATCTATAGATATATACGCATGTTGGCCAAAACTGGCCGAACAGGTGAAGTTGTCGTATGCCAAATTAAAATGCGTGCAACAACAACAACAGCAACAACAACAACAAACAGCACCATATGTTTCTTTTTTCCTACTGATTTTGTTGTTTTTTGTTGTTTCTTACTCGACCCGGTCTGAAAGTCTTATCCGTGTAAACTGCAACAACTGCAACAACTGCAACCACAGCATGCAACGCAGAAAAGCGCAAGTGAAACCAATAATAATGCGTGTAATCTATGTGCATATGTGTTATGCGTGTCGTCTGTGCGTATATATGCATCTTGTATATATGTATCTTTTATGCCTGTAACCTGCAGCCAAAGGCAATAATCGCATGCAGTATCTGACAGGCTACCTGCAACACATACATAACACATACTTGTCTGCGCATAACTTGGATAGTGTCCAAAAAACTGATCGAAATTGTCAGCTTAGGCTTACATAAAGATTTATATAGTAGTAGTAAAGTTGAGTGTTAATATTAAGGAATTTAAACTGGCTGCTACTGACTAAACGGAGACTGAGATGTTATTCGAACGGATTGCAATTCATCTTTAAAGATCTATATTAGAAGTAGGCATTTTTACCAATTATTAGCTCTATTGTGCCCCATATTTGACTATTTAAGGGCTAAGGGTTTTCTGTGTTCAGAGTTCATCATATATTACCACATATTTTCTTCTGGCTAAAGCGACACATTCGACTATTATGTGGCATGTGTACAATATCGTTTTCAGCGAGACCATTGAGTATTTTATGTTTTTTGAATATCATATTCGATTCTAGTCTATTCTTCTCTATTTATGTGGAACGCTTACAGTTGAGCTCTCTCAAATTGAGCACTTTTGGCACTTTCATGGCATTTCGATAGTTTTTGTCTACTGTGACGACTGTAGTGGTCCTTAAAATGCATTATGCCGTTGTCAGATCTACTAATTAGATATGCACATGCACTGAAACCTTCTTACCATAAGTAACTACATTCAAGCGGATTCTCATTTGGGAAAACCCTAAATGGAATCCCGTACCCATTTCAAATCAGATGTGCTGGCATTTGATAAGACGTCTGGGAGGCATCTTTCAAATTGGAACTCTAAATGGGCTTCGATGAATGTTTGGTCTTAACCAATAAGCTGGTTTTGGTTCAGTTTGGTTCTTTCGATTTTGGGCAATGACCATTTGACATGTTTTGTTTTTGTTTTGTGTGTCGCTTTTGTTGCTTTTGTTGCTTTTGTCGCTGTTGAGCGGTATTTAATGCGTTTTATATGCTTGCCTCACTGCGTTGCTTATCGGTGGTGTTTGTTAAGATCCCTTTGTTGACTGCCGCCGTCGTCGCTCTTGTCGTTGTTGTTGTTGTTCTTGAACAATGCAACTAATAAAATGGACACAAAATGGTAGCATTTATGACTAGCCCCAAAGGTATTGCCATATTTGTACAGATCCCGGTTAATTCTTTGCGTCCAATTTCTACATGTGTGTGTGTGTACAGGTATCTGTATCTACAGTATCTGCAGCAGGTAGGCTGCCTCCAATCAACTCATGAGCGATTGACTACTTGTTCGACTTTAATTTGCTGACGTTTTCATTTCCTTATCGTGTTTCCGTTACATGGTTCAGTTCTGTTGTTGTTGTTGTTGTTGTTGTTGCTGTTGTTGCTGTTGTTGCTTGTGGCAGGCAATTTGGGTTATTGTTACGCATCGATTGCTTAACCCTCTTACGTAAGTACATAGTTGCTACATGGACATTATGATAAGGCCAATGAAAAAATATAAAATGTCCCACTTTTTTTTGTATTGTATACCTTGAGTCTGTTAAGTCTGTAAAATGGGTATATTGGAGTTGTGCAAAACTATATTATACTAGACAGAAGGCAGCATTTATTCCATTTAATATATATGTATTCTTGATCAGCATCAAAAGACAACACGATATGATCGTGTCTGTCTGCCAGTGTGAACAAATGGTTCTCAGCGAAGAAGGAGAGCTACAGATTTCTAATATAAATTCGATGATCGATATTAATAAATAATTAAGTTATTGCTTTCCGATTAATAAATAATATTCCGTGACGTATTGTTGATCAAGAAAAACAATTTTATCGAGTTCGGATAAGAAACAACCAAGTTATGAGCCAAAACGCAGGCACGTATTTGTTGCAAGTCCGCGATTACACTTGGAATAATATATTTAACAGCTGGGCTCAGGGTATCTCGCAGTCGAGCATTTTGACTTGTTTGTTTGGCGCCCAATATGTGGGTGCTTGGCTAATGTACGAAAATGTGATGATTACTCCAACTGATCGGATCAACTAATCACAAAGTCCATGGTAGTAAGTTATTAATATATATAATAATATTGTTGTTGTTGTTTGTCATGTTTGTTATGCTCTCGAGCCGCGAAGATCATGTGATGGATGGCTCTGTTAAATGATCTTCCGTCCAAGAAATGTCAAGGCGCATGGCATAGCGCTGCCAGATGGGTAGCAATGCCCTGCCAGCTATTTGATATGGAAATGTGCGGCCAAATGTTTACCACGGTTAAATATCTGTAAGCCAACAATACCAACAACAACTCACGATGACAATAAAAAAAAAACAAACCTAGCAGCGGCATTTTCCATTGTTTGTAACGTTTCATTAGCTCAAATCGTCTGGGAAATTGTTTTTTTTTTTTTTTTTTATAGTTGCTGTTGCCCCTTGTCTGTGGCAGTGCGACTGCCGCCGGTTGGCCATAAGTCAAAGTTGAGGGATTCATGGCAAAGCTGAAAATCGAAATACCTCATTAAAATCCCAGCTGGTCACAGCCAAACCAAAAATTACGCAGTCACCAAGCATATATATATATATATATATATATATATATATATATATACCTATATATATATTCATAAATTATATACATTTGTTTATATATGTATATTTAGAAAGAGCAACATTTTCTGTGGCTTAAAGTCAATTGTTTTTTGTTTCATATTTTTAATGGGCCAACTAAAAGTTGCCCCACACGAAGGCGTGCGGTGGGCATTAGCCCAGTTAAGTTACAACTGTCAGAAGCATGCGATTGAAGCAAGTGCTTAACCCCTAAATTGTCTTGATTGAGAGCAAGCTAAATTCGACGTGAAGAATACACATTATACATGTACAATATATCATGGGCTGATATATATATATATATATATTTATATATATATGTAGATACATATTTAGTTTTCGTTTTGCTTTGGCTTTGGCTTTGGCTGTGTTAAGCCGTTTAAAACAATTTTGTACAATTGTGTTTTTGCTTTGTAATCATCATCGTGCTCATAATCGTAATCGTATTGTAATTGTAATTGTAATTGTCTCCAAGTGCACATAAATTTCATGTTGAGCATGCCCAGACAATTAACTATTAACCGGGCTATTGACATTATTTTTTTTGTTGTCGTGGTTGTAGTTGTAGCTTTTCTGCTAGGCCAAATTTAAGAGAGCCAAGGCCAAAACAACGCCACAGACAAATCTCAGCAAACAATTATTTAAATCTCTGGCTAATTGTAGGTCACAGCTCAGAGATGAAACTTTAGAAACCTAACTATATAAATACATATGTCCAATTAAGAGATACTTTTGATTCATTTAGTATATTTACCTATCCATCATCTGCTATTAAAAGTAGTCTAGCTTTTTTTTTTTTTCACAAATGCAACATTTTTATGCAAAATCCCATATGAATATATAGATATATAGAGATACTTAGATGCAATATGAGGTCGAAAATAAGGACAATTTTATATAAGGCAGCCTTTTGAAAGTTGTTTTCGTGCTGAGCAAATGTAAACTATTTCTTTATGTTACGATAAAATCTTGTTTTGTATATATATATATATATATATATATATATTTGGTTTTTTAATTTTTCACTGCACTATTATTAATTAGTACCCAATTATCAGTAAGCTATGACTTTGCGGGCCTTGACCAACTCGGTGGGGCCAGCTGGCTAATTAAATGTAGCATAGTTTTGGCCACATTTGCCCAACTCAAGTGTGTCAGCAGCGAGCCTAGTTCTGTCGAATAGCATTAAGATTTTCGCACTTTTGTGTGCGTGTGTGTGTGTGTGTGTTTAGTCTTAAAGCCGCATTAAGATTCTAGGCTAACATTCGAGCTGTTTGCCAAACAGAAACCGGTCGCAAGTACTTGCGATCGAGTACTCTAACATGGCAATTATCGAGCTACACTCTTTTTTAGCTGGCATTCGCTTTCCTTTTCCTTTTCCACTGACAAATGATATACATATATGCGGCCAAAAAGGAAGTCAATAATTTAGACATGGCTAATAAGCGGTCTGTCGCGCACACTTCACAGGAAATCCAATCAGTCGATGACAGCCAATCAATTCACTTCAATTCAATTCAGCTCAAGTCAACGCAGCCGCCGCCGGCAGTTGGCAGCAACTGAAGCAGCTAAGAAGTAGTTGCCCATGAAGTGAACTTGAAACCGAATGCAAATGAGACAAACTAACACTAAAGTGTCGTCAGTCGTGCACTTCGAGGCGTTCACTCGACCGTGGCAAGCACCAACTGGTAAATGGGGCAGATAGTCGGTGGGCGTGGGGTCTGGGCGGGGGTGGGGGGTGGGGTGTGCTCGGATTACGAGGTGTTGCATGCGATGTCTCTAAAAGAAACAAAAAAAAAAACACCTCACAATTATATAATTCATTTATTAAACGCTGAGACCCGTTGACAATGACATTTTCTTTTTTTTTTGTCAACGACATTCGTAACAGTTGCTAAACGGTCAGATCAGCGAGTGGAAGTGGTAGTTGTGGGTAGGCTGGTGATGGGAGTGGGGGGAGGGGGGGAGATGTGCATATACTTGCTGGGTACTGTGGTGTTAAGTAGAGGTCGATGGTTTTGACATTTGTCTTCTTGCCAAGCGCGTAACGAGCACATAATTATTATTATTCAAATTCAAGTTGTGCCATGAAAATTGCACAAGCATTCGAGTTACAGGCACAACAACAACAACAACAACAACAACAACAACAGCAACAACAACAGCAACAACAACAACAAAATTGGTTAATGGTGCTGTAAGACAAATTATAGCATGGACACGGATACGGGCCACACTTGGCAGGGTATCTGGCGGTGGTGTATGTTCATTCAGTGCCCGCCCCATAATCGTGTGTCATATTTATTAGCCAAGTCAACGCACTTTAAGACATTTGTGTGTGTCTGTGTCTGTGTGTGTGTGTGTGTGCGTGTGTGTGTTTATAATTTCTCGCTTCGTGAAGCCATTGAAGTTGGCGCGGCGTCGGGTCGAGGTCATTCATCCAAAAGACGCCTTGTCATAAACTAAATGTATGCAGGTAGAGTGAAAAAAAAGATACTGCAAGTTTCGCTTCTAACTGAACAAATCAGACCCCTATTGGTGTTTAAAAATATATACACACATTGTTATTTGCAAGCAAATCTCGGGTTTTATAATTACGTAGTGAAGTTTGTAACACATTATAGAAGATATCTCCAACCCCATACAGTATTTATATATTCCTGATCAGCATCACTAGCCGACTCCACATAGCCACGTCCGTCAATATATATTTCTATGCAAACTATTCCCTCAGTTTTAAAGCTATCTTAATGAATTTTGGCATATATTCGTTGATCTTTTTTACATATGTCGCAGTTGGCTGGATGGGAACACTACTCGGAAGGATCGGTTTTGGACGAAAACCGCATTGCTTAAAAATACATACATATATTCGCAGTAAACTTACCCCATCTGCGTATAATTTTAAATTTCATGCTTACATTAAAAATCATTAAGATCAGACTACAATATCAGACTATATACTTATGATGAGCTCTCTTATGAATAACTTTTTTGCTTACCAAATTGGAATCCTCACAATTGTGCCAAATATCAGCTACATCAGACTACTATATCATTTAACTTTCATAGGAATTGCCGGTTGATTTTTATTAATTTATGCCAAAAGTTGGATGCTGGCAATTTGACTTTGGTCTAGAAGGGCATATAATCTTTGGCCTGCCTAAGATACCTGTTCTTTCATGTTAGTGCTACTTTTGCTGTGGTGCTAAGGTCCTTAATAATAATGTCAATCGTTAATGGACCCATCGAGATTGACTGATAGTTAATTGCTAGAACTAAATGGTCGTTTGAAGGAAATGAAAAGCATGTTTTATGCACCACTAAAGGAAACTTGTAGATAAACTTGATTTTGAGTTTATAGTGAGAATTGCAATACGATATCTAAAAGAATATATTTACGACTCGGATAAATTCAATCAAATCGAACTCGCAGCTTAAGTTTTTTTTTTTTACCCAATGCTGACATGATTTTGCACCAGTGTGCAATGGCCGGAAAGACTGAGCTACTTTAGAAGCTTTGCATTGCAGACAACAGACAACAGGCAACAGCAGCAATAGCAAACTCAACTTGCCCCAGCAGCAGCAGCAACAGCAGCAGCAATGACAGCATGGGAAATTGTATTGCAGTCAAAGGCAAGCGGAAAAGCATCATGAAATTTGATTGACAGTCAAAGCCGAGTGCAGCCCACCGCAAACTGATGCGATGGCAGCGACACAAATGTATTTGAGTTGAAAGCCAACAACAATACAACAACTTCAAAAGTTTTGCCAGTGTGTTTTTAAATCGTTTGAATCACTGCTGTCATATATGTAGCTGCGTTTACGACCAAATGAAATGAAACCGGAAGTTTTGGCTGCCATTGCGGCGGGGCACGTCCCGAATGGGGCGACCCCCAAGCCAGTACCCAATACCAAAAACAAAAACAAAACCAAAACCAAATCCGAAGCGTATCAAAGAAGTGAGGCAGCCCAAAACCGACGGGGTTCGTTCAACTTTGTGACGGCTCTTGACCATTAAACAATTGAGTTACCACAAATGCAGTTATTTGTTTGCCACACAATTGAATAACCGGAGGCTGCAAAGCACAACAGGCTCCGACTCCGAATGCGAATATTTTTATGTATGTAGTTGTGGAACGCATCGATTGTATGTATATATATATACATATATATATATATATGTGTGTGTGTGTGTTTGCCACATAGCCACTGAGCCACACCTTTTAGCCAGATGTCGCATGTTTTGTTAGTGAAGCCCTGGGGGCTTAGCCTCGCGGCCGTCCGATGTGGGTGTGGATGTGGATGTGTGCTGTGGATGTGTGCTGTGTGCTGTGTTAACGGAATTTATGATAATAATGATCATGTTGATGACGATGTTGTTGGTGTTGTTCGGTGCGTCAACTTCTGTGCCACAATACTGAAAATACTGAAGATGGGCCAGCGATAACAGTGTGTGCTCACTATGTAGACACATACATATTTATGTAGACATTCAGACATTCCACATAAGACTCATTTGATCAATGTTACTGATTAGAGTTGCGTAATTGCTTATTCAATATTTATTGCCTGAAAATAAACAGGTTCTGTTCGATTCTGTTAATGCATTAATCACAATTTGATTAAATAACAGATTTTATATTTAATTTTCATCTATCTCAACTAAGAAAAAAACGAAAATGTATTTATTTATTCATATTTATTTTAATAAATATTACGATTTTGAAAAAGTCTATGACAATAGATGACTTTTAGCAATAAATATCTAATAAAATTAATTCTAGAAAATATGCCGACATCTTTTTAATATGTATTTAAAAGTGATGAATGCCTATCGTTATATCCTATAAAAGTGATTCTATAAACTTAACAACTGGTTTCATTGCTGAGCTTCTTAATACGATATTTGTCAAATTTTTAGACAATTATATAACTAGCTCCAACATCAAGATGTTAAGGTATTGCAACCAATTGCTTAGTAAATGTTGTCTTTAAGAACCCGATTTGAAATTTTTGCGCTGTAATTATAGCGTTTGTCATTAAAAACCAAATTAAACATTTGCTAAATTGTGTGAAATGCCTTCGTGCGCAATTCCATTGTGTCCCAGCTTATGCACTGTAAGTGTTGGAAAATTCATTAGTTTTGCCATCAAAGACAATGCTTACTTAAATGTTTAAAGCGAACGGCTTACCAGAAATCAAAACTCAAATCATTTATGCAGTAACTGGTGCTTTATTCGTGGTAAAAAAAAAAACAAAAACTATATCCAAATGTGAATGCTAGTACATTTAGCATATTAGTGAATACGTGAATACAAAGCTAAATTGATTAATTATTTTTATAATTGGATCGATTTCATTGTCGATGATTCAGCCGTTAAGAATCACCTTGAGCTTTTGTCGTTGGCGATCTTCGTTGCCTCGTACTTGATGCGATAGGATCCCTGCGGATCGTAGATTTTCTCCAAGCGTTCCCAATCATTTGGACGGTTATCAATCAAATGACGCGTTACTTTTTCAGCTCCATATTTTTGCTTCTCCGTACATTTGACACAGTCGGTCATCATTGCATCGGGTAGGATATCTACAATGTGTAACTGAATGTTCAAAATTGAACGACTTTACTGATACACTTACCCTTTAGCATCTTGGCATCGGGGGTGCAGGGTCCTTGATTCTCCAGGCATTTGATATAATTATTGAGCAGACGAGCCTGGCCAAGTATCTCATCCAGATCCACATTGTCGAATTTGCTATCATAGGCACCTCCTTCGTCAGAAGCGTTGATCAGTCGAGCCGGCATTTCGGTAGTTGGTGGATGTGCCCCACAGCCACAAAGGACGGCCAGGAGCAAAAGCAATTTAAAGCGGAACATGGCCAAAACACACAGATGGCAATTGTTTACTGAGAAGTGCATTAGAAGCTACAGCTTTTATAGGTTGAATATGGAAGGCATTGGGTTCTGGTCCAGCTGCGCATGATGTGCGTGCCTCTGGACAATTTAAGTGGCCCATGAGCCGTCCATATTATTGTGCCAAATTAACTGCACTCAATTGAATTGAATTATGATTGCCAGTGATTTGAAGCTGCAACTGCAAACTGCAAACAGCAGCAGCGACATGCAATGGGGGCCAAGAGGAAGCCATTGCTCTTAGCCACTGGAAGACAGCGTGTAAAGCATTTTAACTGTACACATTCCACTCACAGCACATTCTTCAAGTGTTATTCTTGTGTATCATGTGAGTTGGGGTAACACAGGAGTTGCAAGTCAACAACTCCTGCAGCTAACACAACCAACAGATTTTACACATTTGACATCTTTTTTGGGTCTTTTCTCTTTAAGCGCTGACGCCTTTTGTCTTTTGTGTTTTTTCGGTGGATTTCATTTTGTTACTTCATTAGCATAAATACACACATTTGAGTGTCAGCGTGTGCGTCGCAGTCTGCGCCAAGTTTGGGGCCAGCAGCAGCAGCAGCAGCAGCCGCAACCAAAAAAAAAAAGCCACCTGACCAGGTCGAACCACAGCCGCAGATTTTGCTCATTTCTTGCTAGCTTCAGCAATTGCAGCTCTCTTTCGCTTTTGATCTCTCTCTCTCTCTCTCTTTCTCTCTCTTTCTCTCTCTTTCTCTCTCTCTCTTGCTCTCTCTCCCTTTCTCCGACTAAGTGTGTGTTTATCTTAGACAGAGCTTGCAGAGCTCAGCCATGGCTCTGCACAATTTCCAATGCTTAAGACCGGCCAAGAACGATTCTGTGTCTCGAGGATTGCGGACGTGTTTTGCCGTGCCGTGCGTGTTTCTTTCTCTTGAAAAAAAAAATACTATATATATATATATATAAATATATATATATATGTATATATTTGTTATATTGTTTTGCTATTTACTGTTTGGTAGTGTGCGCGGTAATCTTAAGTCTGTGTGCCTATATAAATTCGCCATTTTTTTTTCTTGACCCACTTGTGTTAACCAAGAAATTGTATGGTAATAGTAGTACAAGACCTCAAGGTCAGACCACAAATTCAATATGCATTCGACTTGTGCTTGTGACTGTGTTTTTTTTTTTTTTTTTCTTTTTTTTTGCATTTCATCACATATTTTTTGTCATGCATATGAATTATTTTATATGTCTATTCAATCGATGACCATTAGCCATTCAATAAATTGCTTCGTGTTCGCCAACAAATTACAATAAAAATTGCTGAATTGAATCAAATTGTTTTCGATTTCCATAGTAACGACTTAATGCTCTATCTCAATCTATTTATTGTGCCTTTTTTCGTTTAAGTTTAATGTTTGATGCGAAGTTAGTTGTACAATAGACATACAAGAAAAATGACTTGCAAATCACCTTCGTCGTATCTGCTAAAATTGGAGCAAATGGTAAGCAGTCGCTTGAGTTAAAGTATTTACTATTTCTTAAGTTAAGTGCTATAATACTAAGTGATGGTATTATTGCGTACACCCACCCACACACACTCGCCGCACACACACTCGCCGCACACACACGCGAGCAAAGAGGCAACACGTGCGTTCGCTAGCTGTGAAGATTTGCTTTTGATCATGCTGCTCAAGTGGTTTATAATTGAATAGTTAGCCAGTGGCTATAACTATGAACTGTCATAAGCAGCGGTAACATAAAGACAACAGGTGACTGAGACAGAGACGAAGACGAAGACGTATTCGCCTAAATATGCGGAACGTGAATATTGCAAATGCGCCCACCTACGTGATGAACCAACAAATACTTGAGTTTGACTTCGACTTCGACTTCGAGTGCTATTCACACTGAATTCTTACTTATGGCAGCTTCGAGTTTTGACATTTGCCGCCATTGAAAATATGTACACACATAAATATACACACACACACACATGTATACACTTAATATGTGTTTGCATGCAAATAAAGTGCTTGGCTTACATACAAAGTCCAAAGACTTAAGAATTCTCAAATCGGTATGCTTGGTGGGGCATCGCTTTTTGAGGCTACAACGCATGCTACTCAAATGGCAGAGACTAAATAGTTTTAGCTAATAAACACACTTAGCCAAAGCTATAACTTAAGATTGTATATAATAAATCAGAAGCGACTGGCACGAAAAATATTTGAGAATCATAAATCACACACGATGCGCATATTTTACAAACAATCAATTTAATATATCTATTTTCTTATGTTTTGGGTAAATAAAATATTTATTTTGTGTCAAGTATTGGCTTGATCTTATACACAGATATATTTGTTTTTTGTTCAAAGGGTATCGCCTAGCTACCTAACAATTGTTCTGTGCATGTTCTAACCTATTATTTGCAATTGTTGCTGTGGCCTTTAAGCGCCCACAACAGTCTGATGTTGAGGATTAGAGCAGAGAGTGTTTAATTTCATTGGTGATTTGATGAAGTACACGAGCAATTTGTACTCGCAAGTGGGAAAAATCAAAAAAGCGGCACAAACATGCCAAGGTATTTACGGGTACTTATGGCATTGTATGGCAGTGCCAATTTTCCAATACATTTTCTAGCCAATTTGGTTTTGTTGGTCATGTGATTAGAACAGCAGCAATGACGACGACAACAACAGCAACAACAATAACAATAACAAAAACAATCATCGACAATTGCGCGCTGGCAATTTGCAGTCAATCAGAGCTGACATGCTTAGAAAACTGGAAATAAGTGTGGTTTCTGTATCTATTTCTGTATGCATAGGCGTGTGTTGTGGGTGGTTTAGATTTAATACGGCAATTTACCCATTATTGCTGACCATTTAAGCTGCAGCAACAATTTGCATTCAATATGTTACGTAGCACTTTGGGTTGTTAGCAGTTAATTATTTAATGATGCGGCAGCTACAAATCAAGCTACTTTAAACTTGTTTTGCTTTTCAAATATATTTTATTATTTCTTGCAATTGGGCCAGTATCAAAACAGTCATTCTATGACTATGTTTTTTCCGAGTATTCTGTACGTTAATCCCTAAATAATTAAATTATAATTAATTTAATTAAAGTGTTCTTTTGTGGGTTTTTTTCCTGTCTCAAATAACGATGTGAGCGCGTCATCCATCTCCTTAACGCTACATTGAAATCCCGAAGTGAGTCAATGGGTTTGGGACAGAAGCAGCAGCAGTAAAAACGGTGCTTTTTTTTTTTATTTTAGCCACGATCCCAGCACATTTATCATTGCCGCATCATTGGGGCCAGTCTAACAAGCCAGCCTAACGGCGGCCAAATGGCGAAAAAAAAAAATATATTTTCACTATGCCACAAAACCAAACAGAAATCAATAAGAGCCAAAATGTGTGTGTTCCAATTTTCCCGAAACTCGAATGTTGGCCGCTTACAGTTATCAGCTATTAGCCAGCTAGCACTCTGCAGCTAACGGGTGATGCTGCTTCGGCTGCTGTTTCTGTTGCTGTTGCTGCCGCCTAACGACCTCAAAAACCAGTTAAGAGTCAGAACGAAGCGGCAGCTTCCACTCCACACTCGACACTTGTTCGATGGAATTGTTGTTGCTGCCGACTGGCGTTGTTTATAGTTTTTTTTTTTTTTGGTTGCTGTTGCTGTTGCTTTTGTCAAGTGTTCAGCATTCCTCGCAGCAAGGCCCAGTTGAGCGATTAAATGCATATATCTGTTAGCATTCGGCACTTTTGGCTCATTGCTGCTGACACTTTTGCATACATGTATGTGCAACAGCAGCAGCCGCTAGCACGCATATTTATGAGCATTTTTGTGGTTGTTTGATTTTTATTGCCCATATTTTTTTCTTTCTCTCTTAGCCGATTTGTTTTATTGAATGTGAACAAGTTTTGCGACTACCAACATGTGGGTCACTTAGCCACTATGGCAACAGGTTGTTGTTGCTCATTTTTGTAGCTATTTTATTTCTGGTGTTGTTCTGCCAGCTGTTGATGATGTTGCTGTTGTTGCTGCTGTTGTCTGTGGCATTTTGCAGTTGCAGGTGCAGTTTGCCTCCACAGCCGTGGGCGCATTCGTGTTTAGTTTCATCTGCCAGTTAATCTGCAATTGTTCAGCTTAAAACATTATATGTCCAACAACGAATACATGTAATAACATTTCTTGCACACAGTATCATTTACACAGTATCATTTCCACAGTATCATTTCCACTACTTTTTCACTTTTCTTATAGCATGAAGAGCTGACAATCACGATTTAAATGACATCAACTCAAATGTACTTTTTTTTTGTTTGTTTTTGATAAAGGTGAATATTCTTTGAGCATGCAAAACACTTATGGGAATTATCAACATGACTTTTAATTGTGGCATCATCAATATGGATATTAAGACGAGCTATGGTCATTTGTACTTAACGCTTCTGATGACTGAGTCGGCACATTATTCGGGTCATATAATAAAGCCAGTGGGTCGTTGTTGTCAGGAACAACAATGAAAATGATGGACACAAACGCGTTGAGGCTTTCTGGTCTCAACGGCGCCCAACTGTGACAAACAGAATACCCCAAAAACAAAATACACATATATACATATATGTATATGTATATATATATATATATATATATATAGATGCTGTCTGAAATGTTTCTCGCCCTGTGCCGCCCTACGTGTGTGTGTGTGTGTGTGTTGGCTTTTTATTAATGACTCTAACCCGATTTGTAAAACAAAATAAAACCAAATAACACTAAACCGAAACGCGAAAAAACAACAACCGAAAACAGGTGAAAGTACGGCTAGGCAAAATACAAAATACAAAATACAACGCAGCAGACAACAAACAAAGCGAGCAACAACCGGCAGCAATAACAACAATAACAACAATAACAACAATATCAACAGGTTTTCGGGGTGTTGGAATGTGCGGCTGGGCTGGCGGCTCTAGAAAGTGTTACATAGCACACAGACAACAACAACAATAACAACAACAACAACAATAACAAGTCTGAATGCTGGCTTGAATACTAATATGAATATGATTTTGAAATGGTCCTCCAGTGGACCAAAATGTCAGCTAACGATAATTACAAATTGACCCCTTCGATTCGAATATGGGTCAACTTTGGCTTACATATACTATATGTACATATATTAGGCGAAACACCAAACGAACTTATAACCCTATAAGAGTAGCCATATACCGTAGCCATTTAGCCATTATGAAATAACATGAAGTAAGAATAATAACGAGGTCGTGAGTCTTTGATCTTTTCCACAACTTCAACTGCTGGCGGCTACCATGAATTCTTTGGTTACTGGTTAATAATAAATATTAGAAGCTGAAGCTGAAGATGAAGTCAAATTGCATAAAACATCATTAAGACTTGTTCAATCTTAACAAATTTCCAATTTAAAAAGCCAAGTCTCCACTTCTTTAGTTAGCAAAAGCTTAAGTCGCATAAGCGAATTCTTTTCTATGAACAATTGTTGTTATTGATCGATAGATATTTTCTTTTTTACCTTTGTAGGCGTTATTACAATTTGGTCGTGACATGTGTAACGCATTGAAGGAGACGGATCCGATCCCATAAAGTATATATAGTTTTAAATAACAAACATCGAGATACGCAGACGGGTAGACAAACTAATACAATTTGTCTACACAAATGTGGAATATTCAGTTCAAAGCCAAAAAAAAAATTAGTTACATTAAGAACATATAATAATATATATCAGATTAAGCGGACTAAGAGAGTATGGAATCTGAGTTTGAGTTTGATCGCTCGAATTATTGTTCGATCATCCAAACGATAAGCCAGTCGTAAGGCTGCCGCTGAAAACACTTTCGTTTCACAATTTTTCAGAAATTGAAACTGAAACTGAAACTGAAATTCCCATTGCCATTTCGGGCGCTTTCATGCATAATTTGGCAACATGGGCCACTGAATTGTGTTTATTTATTATGTACGTAGCTGATGCTCGATTTAAGTATTTCATTTTTGTTTGTTTTTTTTTGTTTCTTTTTTTTTTGGGTTGCCGTGTCATTTGCATGAGCTTCGAGTTTTGAATAAATCCGGAATACAAATGCGACGCACGGCATTTGGTTGCGTTGGATTGTTATCAATGTTGTTTCACGGCAGTTTCATTGAAAGCGAAACCGAAACCGAAACCGCAATCAAAAATACGAAAAAAATCGACTCGTGCAGATAATCGGATAATCTAGGCAACTATTTATGTACATGCATATATGTGCATATATTGTTGTAGTACATAAGAAAGCACATTATGTGAATGCAATAATTTTGCACACTTGACTGGGCCCCCTGCTTAGGGAGCAGCCAACAGCAAACAGGCAGCAGGCAGCAGGCAGTTGGCAGTTGGCAGTAGGCAGTAGGCAGTTGGCAGTGCCTGCACTTCGCTTGGTTAGGTGCATTGACTTTTCAAGCACGTGCAGGCTATGCTGATGCATGTCTAATGCCAGGCGACTCAACGTCGATCCACTGACGCCCATGGCGATCCGTTCCAAGCGACACGTTGAGTTCATTGGCCATTGGCCATTGGCTATTGGCCAGTCGCGCTGGGCGCCATTTGTTGTTTCGCTGCCAAATCCGCGTGGTCGAGTCAATTTTTTATGCCGGAGACGGAGGACGGTCATAAACAACAGCGTCCAAGGCTTGGCCCCAGTCCCTAGCGACCTGTCGCTGCCGCTTTTAATTATGCAGAACACGCCAGCTCAAAAAAAAAAAAAAAAAAAAACAAGAAAAAGAAAAAGAAAAAGAAAAAAAACAAAGCACATTTTCAAAATGCATTTACTTCGGCTTGCTCACCAGCCGGTAAATTATAAAGAGTCCATAATCAACGGGGCGTGGCGTGTGCGCAGCGCAAAGCCACAGTTCAGCTTCAAGACTTGCTGTCAATAGTCCCTAGAGCACAGTCAGCTTATCAGCTGCCCATGTGTCCAGCCACATCTAAAGTTGAACCCTTAACCTTGATAAATGCATTCTTAACTGTTGCTTCATAGCCAACAAGGTAAGCTTGAGCGCACTTGGCTTGCAGCTATAATATTTCTGGTCTCATCTTCATGGGATATTATTGGTAATTGACAAGCACACAAAGCAACTTAATACTTGCTATAAAATCATTAATATCATTAAATATTGTGAAGCATCTATTTTAATAATGCGCAACTTTCGCTAGCGTTTCTGAAATATAATACCAATTTATGCTTTATCTTTGGCATTCTAAATGAATAATTCTGAAGAATTATTTGGCAAGCATTTGTTTGTTTTCTTTTTGTCTTTACACTGCTTTCAGTTCTATTTCTTATTTTTTTTTTTTTGTGTGTTTTATAGTTTCATCAATCACTTTTACACAATTCAAAACTTTCATCTCAATTTGAATAAAGTTCCATATTGTCTTGTCATTGAGATTTTCATCAAGCTATCATCATGGTTATAAGAAGTGATTAATTTTAATGAAAGTATCAAGATATTTTTTTACTAAATACTTTATAGTCGTTATCTTTGGCACTCCGAAGATTACATACCCTTCTAGACCGGAATTAATCTGTTGACGACTTAATTTTAGTCCGTAAAAATGTATATTATCACTTTTATAATGGGTTCGGCGAGGTATCCTTCAATGCACAAACTTTACGACAAAATTATAATGCACTTTACGGGGGTATAATAAATGTAAAATATGTATACATGAGTATGTATGTATGTATGTATGTATGTATGTATGTATGTATGTATGTATGTATGTCACTTGCTTGCCCTTAGCTTGAGCAACGAGCTGGAAACCTCGATGTTCTTAACGCAAGTGCATTTTGCTTGAGTAGGAACAAAAGCATCAGGCACGAAAAGCGTACAGACAATGCATATTAAGGTGATACTTATTCACAAACCCCAACCACCCCCCTTCCCCCACCCATATCCCACTCTATTAAACTTCGTTGCCCTTTTTATTTTTAAAGAAGGTCCCATACCCAGAATGTGCAGCGTCGTGACGATGACTTCCTACTTCCGCTTACGAGTACTACAAGCATTACGATCGTGTCACGCTGCGTTGGCGTATAAATACGTGAATGCGATTGTGAATGTGACTGTGAATGTGACTGTGAATGTGAGTGTGAATGTGACTGTGAATGTGAATGTTATTGTGAATGCGAGTGTTAACGTGAACGTATCGTAATTATGGCCTAGGCAAGTCTACCAGTGTTCCTACTTCTACAATGTTGGCCCCGGCACATTGGCCTCTTATACACACACACACACACACACTCACATACATATACATTACCTATAACTATAACTACATACATATTCACTTGTGTACATACACACAATTTGCAGATAAGAGCACGAGCTTTTGTTATTGTTGTGCCATTGCAAGTACTTGAGTACACTGAGCTAAATAATACTAGCTAAGGCTTAATTAAGTCAATGTATGTGGACATAAAATAAGTAAGAACGATTACCTTAGTCATGCCACTGGAGTCAGACTGACGACATGTAATTTGCACCACTGAAAGCTCTACGGTTTAGTCTCTCGATATCAACAGCGGTCTACATTGAGTTTCCTTTCCGTATGTTAATAGCATAATAAGATGCATAACTGGTGCATTTGGTTGGCATTCAATCTGGTGTTCTGTATTCATGGTTAAAAGGTTCAGTTAAAATTTAAATCATAAAATTGACATGAGGTTGACATAGAGTTGTCAGTTGTCCTCCACAAGGATATAAAAACACTACAAATTGTTGCGTAAAAACTTCCTACTTTAAGTTTAAGCCATGTCTTCGAAATGCCTGAAATAACTCTTGTTATTTCTCTATCTGTATACTAAGTATCTTGTGTACCATCAGTATTAAGCTGAAGTTGCAAGTTGCAAGTTGCAGTTTTGCAAGTGAAGTATCCAGAACGAAGAACTCCATTTTCAGTTTGTACTATGCATTTGTGGCTATGTTCTATGTTCTATGTTCTATTTCTCTATCTTTCAGTTTTTTTTGTTCCTACGTTTTGCACTTTGCCTTTCCACAATTTGTATGCCAGGCTGTGTCTCATTCGCTGTTGCTCATTGTTGTTTGCCTTTTTGTTAGCTGGCTTTTGAGCTTAGCTACCGTAAATAAGTCAATCAACTTTGGTTGCGTTTGCTCGGCACGTCCCACAAGCAAATTATGCTTCGGAAAGAAAACCTTCATTTTGCCCCTTTTTCTCCAAAGTTATAAAACAATGACACATATTTATGTATGTACGCAAGCGTATGTGATTGTTATTACATATTAAATAAGTTCATTACTGTCAGCGATATACTCAGGTAACGATTTACATACCTAAACCGATGCTAATCAGTATCCGCATTATGTCATAAGTCTTTACAGGAGCATTATTTGAAGAATGTGAAGCTCAAATCGAAGCACATAGTTGCAATTATAGCTTACAATTAACTAATAATAATAGTGCCAGCTAACTTATGTGTATTCCATTATTTATTATTATAGGGCTCCGATCCACGAGCGGCCACATGTCGCGGAAAATTGCAGAGTCGTCGCTGTAAATTGAATCAAGAAATCAATAAGGAGCTGAGATTGCGCGCCGGTGCCGAGAATCTATACAAGGTAAGTGCATAAAAAAACCAAGTATTTTCTCTTATTTCTAGCTATTCACGAGGGTATCTCCTAATATCACTAGCAACTCATCTTTGAATTTGTTTTTAATCTATAGTATTTTGACCAAAGACTTACGTAAATATCCCTTTAGAGTTGAGTTTAACAAGAAAGAAAGGCTATGCAAATGATTGCAGACCGAAGTCAACCTGCGAAGAACATGAAGAGGATAACCGGTGTATTTGAATCAGGACGTAGGATTAAGGATTACGTCTTCATCTAAATCCAAAACCATGAATAAACTATAAATAATGTTTATCCTGTGTACGGGAGGCAAATTGCCTACATCAAACTTTGACTATATATTTGAAAAACTTACCGATTGTTCCTATGAGTGTTATATGTTATAGTACTTAGATGTCAGGATCATAATACTACGCATAACTGGAGAGTTTGGTTAAGATAATTTGGTAAATATAAAGGTTTTCATACCAAAGCTTATCTTATCCTATCACAGCTAGATGATATAGTAGTCCGATGATTTTTAATCCAAACATAACACAACAGTTTGCTTAAGATAAAAAGGTAAACAAAAAAGTTCTTCTTACAAGAAATCATTTCTCGGACGATCCCTCTCATGGCAGCTATATGATATAGTGATCCGATTCAGCCGTCCTTCACATATTCACATATGTTCTGCCTGCAGTAAAAAGTTGGATATATGCCAAGTTTCATCAAAATACCTTCAATAGGTTACAAACAGCACGACAAATTAATCGAAAATCGGTTCAGTTTTGACAAAGATATTGTATTGAAAATTTGGGATGGGTGTAGGCAATTTTGTATGGATGTAATTTGAACACTATCTATTCGTAAGGGTCTTTAAAGCTGTTCCATCTTGAAAGCAGCCATGTTGTAAGCATCTTTCAAATTATTTGCAGGCAACTACAAATCGCAAGCTGCGAGATACCGTCGCCCTGGAACTGAGTTTCGTCAACTCCAATTTGCAGCTGCTCAAGGAGCAATTGGCTGAGCTAAACTCTTCTGTGGAGATCTATCAAAGCGAAAGGTGAGTGATTAGATCATTAACTGCTCCACTGGCTACAGCGATCAACCTGCGCCCATTTGCCAAATAATTTGTTGGCGATTTTTGTTTGTTTGTTTTATTTTTTTTTTTTGTTATACCTTTTTTTTCTCGTTTTTGTTTATATGAATGCAAATGTTGAAATTTGTTGCTGAAGTTGTAGTTTTGGTTGCCCTGCTGCTGGCTGGGCTCGGGTGGGTATGCAACTATTATGGGGCGCTACCCGGCTGGGCAGCTGTAATTTTTGCGCATCAGTTTCTGGTCAAGCGCCTTTTTGCGCCGTCGAGCGGAACGAAATCACGGCACAAAAACAACAAAGAAAGTGAAAAAGCGTCATTAAATGCACAACTGACAAAAATACAAATATGAAACAACTAACGAACAGTAAAAGTATTTCCACAATGAACTAATTGTATTTCCCATCGCAGATATTAGCTATATACCGATCTACAAAACAATGTAACAAATTTTAGTATTAAAGTAGGTAAAATGATATTAAATTAAATTATCAAAACACACCAACAAAACTCAATTACTACAGAGGATTGGCGTTCGCTGTACGAAAATTAAAGATCGGAAAAAATACAAATTGTTATAATCATATGTTTTTCATGGTATTGAAATGATTGCAAGGTTGATTGGAGCTGAGCATTTAGTAGGACTGGCAAATCTAACGTGTAATTTTTATAAATTACCAGCCGGAACGACTTGCTTTACCAAGTTAAAGATCTTTTTTCTTTTCACATGTGATATTATTATATTATCCGTTTGTTATTATTAATTTATTTTTTTTTTTATTTAGTATTTTTAGTTTAAAGCTAAATGCTTGAAATAATTTTGGCTGCTAAACTGTATTCATAATCTGTGTAATGTTTTATGTTAGGCTTAGGAATAAAAGATTTACATTAATATGTGCTTACACTGAATGTTATATATTGCGTTTTAATCTGAACTTTACTTTTGCGGCCAACTTACAGTCATGAGGGTATAATGCCCATGATACCTTTGGGGCTCAAGGAGACAAAGGAAATCAATTTCATGGAACCATTTTCGGACTTCATATTGGAGCACTACAGCGAAGAGCCCTCGATGTATATGGATGCCATAGCCGATATGACAGATACCAGACAGGTAAAATTCGACGATAAATAGTTTCGTACTTTTCGATTTCACATCAATTAAATGCAGGCTTCGAAGACGCCTTCGCGGGACGCTCTTGGTGTGGCGCTGCTATTCCGTTACTACAATCTGTTGTATTATGTGGAACGGCGCTTCTTTCCGCCCGATCGGAATCTGGGCGTATATTTTGAGTGGTACGACTCGCTGACCGGTGTGCCCTCCTGCCAACGTACCATTGCCTTCGAGAAGGCGTGTACTCTTTTCAATCTGGGCGCCATCTACACACAAATTGGGGCACGTCACGACAGACGCACGGAACGCGGCTTGGACGCGGCCGTTGATAGTTTTCTACGTGCTGCCGGCATTTTTCGTCACATCTACGACATATTCACAAATGCACCATCGATGGACCTGAAGCCACAGGTGCTCGATGTTCTTGTATCGCTTATGTTGTCCCAGGCACGTGAATGTCTCTTCGAGAAGCTACAGCTACAGATTGAGGCCTTGGGTCTAATGGAGTCCAGTCATGTAAGTGTCATTAATACCTATAATGATAGAGAACAAACTAAACCTTTGAATCAAGATAGTCACTTCTTTAAAAGAACATCATATATCGACTTGCATCTATATATATACATATAATATTGTGGCCTGAGCTGTCCAAATCAAATCAGAAAATACCAATTGAAGATGTTGATAAATATTGTAAAATTATCTGTATGAATGTTGATAAACATGCCGAAGCAATCTGTATCAATGTTGATAAACTTTAAAAAGAATGCAATCTGTAAAGCTTATCACATTCTCAAACGGCATCTTCTCATCCAAGTCTGTGATTTGAGTTAATTCAAATTTGACGGAATGTTTTGACTGTCTTCAACGGTCATATCCAATTTCCACAACCAAGTAGCTCACTTCATCTGAAGCTGCTTGTGCTGGACTGTTATCAATCGCACCAGTACGTGAGAGTTGACCAAATGTGGCAGCTGCGTGTGTGTTGACCATTTGACCATTTGACCATTTGATACTCGATTGGTTGACCCAATGGCTTATCTGCATATGCATGTGCACTTTGGCTGTTAGCTGGAATGTGAGATGACTAAGTCGATGTCTGAATTCATTGGCTTACCAATTATTTCAGCTCTTTCGGGATTTGGCTGGTGAGGCGGCACAGCTATCGCTGGAGTACAATGAGATGCACAAGAACATCCAAGTGAATGACACGCACACCTATCTGCCCGAGTGCTGGGCGGGTCTGGTGCCGCTCAAGGCCGAATTGTACAAAGGTGAGCCGCTATTGTTTGGCCATGTTGCCATTGCCTAAATGACTCAAATATAATGACAATAAATAAAAAATAAATTTGCATTCATCTAGCGCTGGCACATCATTATGAGGCGCGGAGCATTGATGCGTCTGTGGGCGACAATGGCGACAATGTCTCGCTGGGCACCAAAAAGAGTCAGACAGTGTCATCGAACGAATCGTTCATTGGCAATGCGCGGGAGGCGCTGCGTGCCACAGAGGCAAGCAGCGAGTGCGATGAGGAAAGCGTCAGCGTTGCTGCCATCAAGCGCACCCACTTGAAAGAGGCACTGGCTAGTCATGAGGAGGCGCAGCGTTTGCAGCGCATGTGCCGCTACCTAAAGGTGACTCACTTGCACCGTAAAAACCTAAAAAAAAAAAGAAGTGTGCTCATCGTGTACGCATTGCTTCAATTGCAGAACAAAACATCCCTCACACAGGTCATCAAGGAGGCGTACTACAAGACACAGGACGAGTATGAACGTTTCTGCCTGCAAGCGCCGGCCAAAAACATTGAGGAGTGCTACGATCTGGTTGAGCGCACAGTCGAAGGTGACACATCATCAAGAGAGCAATGTGCCATAATGTTAATATATATTTTTTTTGCATGACAGCATCGTCGAAGTTTACGCTCTCGTTGACCGGCCCAGATTTTACATCATACAAAGTGGATGATCCCTTTAAGCGACTGGGTCCCATTGCAATTTTCTCCGCACGCCGCCACTGGACAGCACCGCGTTGTGTACGACTGCAGAAAGGTTCGGCGATGTACCATGATGCGAGCAGCTATCATTGCCACTGTCCCACAGCGGATGAGAGTCACGAGGCTGGCTGTAGCCTGTACAAGGAGGAGCTCGAGAATTTTGGCTTTCATGTGCGTGGCGATGCCCCTGTGATAATCGCCCACGTCGAGATCAATTCACTGGCCGATGTTAGTATGCTTTAAGCCTTGACTGCCTTGGGCCAACTGAAGCTGACAAGTAATTTCATTTTCTAAACGCAGCTGGGCGGCATCAAGGAGGGTGACTTCATCGTTGAAATCGCTGGCATGGATGTCAAGTGGTACTCGCACCAGCAGGTGGTTCGGCTCATACAATCGTGTGGTGCGGCTCTGGAACTTAAGGTTATCACGCCTATGGATCGTAATTATCTAAAGGTGAGCTGTTCACTTAATACAAATATTGTTTCTATTTCTATTTATTTATTGTTTATTTATAAATTACAGCCACTATCGTCGAAGGGATCCATCTCAACGTTATCGGCTGCCAGCTCGTCGGGCGTTTCATCTGGGTCCTCCAGCCCAACCAGCACCACCACAAAGCCCAAGCTGCGCCTCAAGACATCAGCGAAAACGCGTTTTGTGGGTAGCGTTTCATCCAGTTCATGGAATCCCTTTCGACGTACGCCGAGTCTAGCGAAAATTTTTTAAGTGCTATCAAATCGTTGCACTGGGGATTCTTTAGCTTAAGTTATGCTTTAATTTGCGCAGCGCAGTGGCCATTATTTTGCTTAAATGCAAACTGGATTTCTTTTTTTTTTTATACACATATATGTATATATGTATAAATATAAACATGTACTTTAATGCTGAGGCGAGCCTTTAGTAATATCTGCTCTGAACTATTTATATTTTGGCAACTGTATTTTTATGTTATGCTCCTCTGGATTCCATTTATTTTCTGCCCGCATGGAAAATATCTGTGAGAATGCGAATGAATCATGCATAAATACGGTTAATCATTTGTTAATCTATGGAATAGTTCTGCAGAACTTTAAATTCTGTAAATTATTTTACGAACATTTTTGAGCAAAATGTGTATAATTGTATAACACTTCTGAGAGAGAGACAAAGAGAACACGAGACAGCGAGAGAGAGAGACAGCGAGAGAGAGAAATAATTAGAAAATCAGTTCAGAGTAAGCGCCGCAGATCCCAAAAAGTATTTACATATTCAACAATCGTACATGCATGTATATATATATATATATATACATATATACATACATATATTTCAAAGCATTAAGGCCTTCAACATGCTATGCGTTATGTTAATTTAAATATAACTATATTTAAATGTGTTTCACGTTAATATATAACTCTGAATTCACAATGAGTTAATAATACGTAGATTTCTATGTATATATGTATATTGTTAAGTAACAACTATTTTGTATACATTTTATAAAAGCCATTTTATATAACATACATCTACATATTCGTATATATATATATATATTACATTACATAAAAATCGTACATACATACGTATGTGCGAGCACGTATTTTATTGCATTAATAAAATATTTATTAATAAATTTTTGTATGTGTGCAAGTCAATAACATTCTTTTTCATGTACGTTCAGAATAATCGGAAGTTGATATATCAACATTATGGCATTTCTACAGTTCGATAACATCGATAAGAGAACAACTTGATCTGTCTCATAAAATTATATTCTCCAGCTATCATAAGATATCAGAGACAGCTTGTGTTTGACAGTTGAATATGAATTTCATAAATGACTAGCAATTTAACCAACTACTAAATAAGATTTGAAAATATATATTTCAAGTTCAAATAAATCTAGAGTAAATATATAAAATAAATCTGGTGTAGATAGGGAAATTTTATTTTTTAAGTATTATTTAAGAACAAAAAATGTAAATACGAGCATTTAAGCATTTAAATTAGTGTATAAACAAAAAAAAAAAAAAAAAAAAAATAGTCTAATAATTACATAACTTACACTTAACCGTTATGTTCCTAAGCACAAATCCAAGCTTTCGCATCTCGTACAAAAGCTAACTGCACCAGTCGTCCATTGAGGAGCATTTGTTAGTTTAGATAACTGATTGGCCACATTTAATACGTAATCAACATCAAAGGCACACACAAAGTGAACACTTTTCCGTTTCCTCCACTTCCGACACTTACAACAGATACCCAACAATATCATCATCATCATCATCATCATCGTCGTCGTCGTTGTCGCCCGCAATTTGTCGACGTAGCTCGCAGCGACCCAGAGCCTCCAGATACGGCTGCAGCACCGACATCGAGCGTCACTGATGATGCTGATGCTGATGCCTATGGAGTGGCGATGGCTGCGCTTGGGCATTAGCCGCCAGGTGGGCGGACGAGTGCAGAAATGGTGTTAGCAGTTCCATGGGCAGCGGGAAGATGATCGTCGAGTTCTTCTCCGCTGAGATGCTGTTCAGCGTTTGCAGGTAGCGCAACTGCAATGCCGACGGACTGGCCGAAATGATTTCCGAAGCCTCCTTTAGTGCACGCGACGATTTCATCTCGCCCTCGGCGGCAATCACTTTGGCACGTGCCTCACGCGCTGCCTCTGCCTCGGCAGCCATTGCGCGCTGCAGCGCTGTGGGCAGCGAAACGTCCTTGCTGGAAAATGGGGCAAATATATTCCATTTAATAAAATTGAGAGTGGAAGATAGGAGTGTTCTATACCAGAGCCTAGTCCGAACAGACTTGTTTACATACAGTTCTTACTTCCAATCATATATATATACTTGTACCCTTAGCTTGGTATCGCAAACGTGTATTCAACTTAATAAAATTTAAAGTTAAAGATAGCCGATGTTTCTGTATACAAGAGTATATATACGTAAAAAGTATGAGAATTCTATATCGATTAGGATTTTAGTTCTAATCAACAATATGTACATATGTATATACGGTTGATTAGATCTGAATATGTACATATATACTACAATTCTACGAAAAACTTTTAAGGATCAAATATGCAAAATTGTTAACTTAAAAAAGTTTGTTGCCATAACCTCGACAATAATTGATATAATTGGACAAATTCTAGCATTTAATCAGTGTTCGATTTTATCGACTTACATTTCGACACGTTCCACTTTGACGCCCCAGGGATCGGTGGCCTCGTCAAGGGACATTTGCATGGTGTGCGAGATGGTCTCGCGTTCGGTGAGCAGCTCCGAAAGATTGCGTGTGCCGAGGACGTTGCGCAGCGTGGTGGCGGCCAGGAGTCGTGTGGAGTGGCTGTAATTAGATACCTGAATGACGGCCTTGAGAGGATCACTGATGCGATAATAGACGACCGCATCGACAGTGACTGTTACCGAGTCCTTGGATAGCACCTCCTGTGGCGGCACATCGAACGAAACGGTGCGCAAATCCACCGGATAATAGTCATCCACACAGGGCAGCACAAAGAAAACGCCTGGACCGCGAGCTCCACCACTGCGCAATCGACCCATGCGAAAGATGACAGCACGCTCGTACTCGGAGACCACCTTGAAGCAGATGAACACCGAGATCGGAAACGTCAGCACCATTATCAGCACAGATATGGCAGTCGCCAGTAGCTCCACGCAGCCCATGTCATCATTCTCAGCTGCCAGATATATAGAAAGGGGAACACAAATTAGAGGATTTTGGCAATTGAACATCAATTGAAGGCACATGTTCCTAATGCGGCACTTGTTGCTTGCTGCTCGTGAAGCACAAATGTTTTTTTTTTTCATTCTGCCTCGGATTTCCGTTTGTTGGGCGACTGCAGATTGACAAGTACTGGAGTGTAGAACAGCATGGCCCCGAATAAGGCGAAACTAAAGATACAATCTTGACAATTATTTACCATTGATCATGGAATGGTTTTTATCTTATTTCGGGTTCAATAAACAAATTGAGCAGGCAGGACTCAACTTCAACTCCAAGAATTTTCAAACTCGTCTACAACTCACAATTTTCTTGATAATCAATCAATTAAGCTGCTTAAGACCTAAATGGCGAATAAGCCTAAAATAAATACATCATATTAAAGACGTAGCCTATGGTCTTTTGCTGATTTCGCATAATAATAATAGTCATTTTTTCCAAATGCTTTTATTTGAATTTATTTGAGTACAAATTTTAAAAGCCAATATTATCTGAATAGTTTTCGAAATGATGTGCTTTGATAACAGTTAACACGTGTTGTATGCGGGCCATATGTGTATATATGCCATAAAAACTAAATATATGAAAATTTAGTTTTATGGCCATGCCTAGTTAAGTCCCAATTCAGAGATTCGTCTGAAAGGATGGGCAAAAAGAATGGTTTCTAATATAATAATGTGAATGTGGAGCGATCCATCAGCCCAATGTTGCCTTACTTATGTACGTATGTACATAAGTAGGTATTTATTTATTGCTAAATTAGCCTCTGGCACATATCTTTACACATGAAAACCTTAAGTACATACATACATATGTACATATTTATATGCGGATATACACTTAGGAAAATATCATTTTTTCTGGGTTTTTACAAATAATTTCTAAATATATGAACAGAAAAAGTTTCTTAAAATTAGAAACTCGTTTTTTTCCAGAAATATATTTCTTAATAATAGTTAATATTTCTAAAAAGTATAAAAGTAAACCTTAAGTTTAAAAAAAATCCTTTCTGAATTTCTCTTGACTGCTGTCAATAAAGTATCTTTTTAAAATTGAATTATATGAAAATATCGGTACATGCGAAATACGAATAGAATACGAATGTTTAATAATAATATGTTCAAAAAACAAAACATCTTAAATTTAGCGTTTTGTGTACCCATAAAAAACTCACTAGAAATTAGACATCATTTTCGTAATTTTAGAAAACTTTACACGGGAATTAAGAAAAGAAAACCCTGGTTTTTCGAAGGACACCATTTTTATGTTGTAGAAATATAATTTCTGAATAAAAAATGAGTTAACTTTTCGCGGCAAAAGAAATTTTGGACAATTTTGTTTCTGAGTGTACTCGTAATTGTATTTACTGCATATATTTTAGTGTAGTTTTCAACGTGTACTGGCAGCTTCAACTAATAGTACCAATAGCAGCAAACTAAACAATCGCCATGGTGCCGGGCCAACTGGAACATTTATGGAATGTTTATGTAGTACGAGTACGAGTACGAGTACGAGTACGAATATATGGTGGCCAGTAGGCAGTCTATATGCGGATGGCAGCCGGGTTATTTTCAGTTTTGAGCTTTTGTTTATCTTATAAGTTTCGACAATACGATTTATATCATGGATACGGATTGCATTGGATCGGATCATGTGCCGTCTCGACGCGTCAATCGTCTTTTATTTATTTTCACTTGTCGGCACACACTGTTTATTGTTTGTTGCATACTTCATAGGTGGTCGTGGCTATCTGATCGATACAATTCAATATGGCTAACTGCCATCGACGTCTAATGAATCAGTTTTATCTCTGCTCGCTGTGGCAAAACAATTCGTTTTGAATTATGATTTTCGATCACATAAAAATGAAAATTTATGGCACATATATGGAAAGTGGTGGGTGGTGGTGCTAGGGGTTTGGGAGGGGTTTGGGGGGGTTGGTTGCTCTCAGAAGATTGAGTTTGAGGTCGCACATAACGAAAGCTATTTGTATCGTTTGTAGTTGTATCTTTAGTCAGGCGTGAGCATTTTATGTACTGAACAAATAATCCGTATGAACTCAGAAATGCGGCCAAATTTAACATAAATCAGTTCCCATATTTGAATAGAATCCGGAAAGCATTCAATCAATTATATTCGACATTGTGAAGAATGAAGCTAAAGGATGCTTTTAATATAAAACTATATATATTTAATATGGAATTTTGATAAATCCAATGCGTAGGATTTGCCGTTAAGCGACTATTAATTTTGAAATTAATTTAAGTATATTTACATGTTTTGAGTCCTTGATAGGGATGTGAGCTGGAGCTGATCTGCACCGTGTGCTGCTGCTGTTGATGCTGCAGATGCTGCTGCTGCGGACTCAGAGAAAAGGCATCTGGCGGTTTCTGTGCTTGCACGGCGCCTGCTCCTGGTGCGCTGACATTGAGGCGCGTGCGATGCTGATGCGGCGAGGCAGGATGCATTTTGGATAATGATATTATGGTGTGTGTATGTGTATGTGATGTACGCTGCTCCTCTGTTGAATTTGAATCGATAACAAAGTGCACGATCAGCACTGCACGCGTTCAGCGCACGTTTTCAAGTGAACAGCCTGCCACACGTAGCAAGCATCGAGGCAGTTGTTCGGCTCATTTCACACGTTGCCGATTACGGCGGCGACGCCCCGCATCCGGGCTAAAGAAAATCCACAAAATACACGAGACGATCGCGGAGGCAGCAGCGATTCCAGTTCATTTTTTTTTTTTTTGTTTTCTTCATTATTTTTGTTTTGGTTATTTTTCTCTGTTGTTTAGATTATTAGAAATGAACGAACCAACGAAAACTGTGGACCTGGATATAATTTATAAAGCACTTCAGGCAACCAAAAGTTGTTTTATTCTTGTCTGCCAACGGGGCCGTACTGGGTGTGAGCACAACGTGGTGCCTGTCGGAGGTGGTGCAAGTTGTAGCACATTTGTCTTAATCAGGCAAGAACAGCCGCTGCAGATCTATTAGCAAGAAAAGGTCAAGCAATTTCCAAAATTTGACAAAGCTAAGAGCTTTCCAGTCTTGGGTCTAGTTAATAATCAAGAAACGCAGTGCATGATGGCCCATTTCAACATTAGGCAAGAGATGACAGATCGAAAGGGCTCCTTGATCTCTGCATATGTTCGAAATTATATGTAGGATGTATATATTTACTGCTATTAAAATATGCACCCACAAATTCACATGTTTTTGGGTTGAGTCAAAATGTACCATTTCAAAATGAAAAAGAGAAAAATTTACAATATATAAATGTTGACTGTCATTCTGACAACTTACGAACGGGATATCTGAAGAGTCTGATATATATATACATTTATATATAAAGACGAAGCTCCTTTAATCAAACAATATCAAAGGATATTTCTCTGTTTACTCCCAATCTTTAGAGCCATAAAAAGACCTGGCAGTTGTCAAGAAGTTTCCGTTTTTGGCTCGCTTCTGTTCGTTTGGTTGTGTTTGGTTTTTGGATAACAGACATAACTGTAAAAGCAAATTGGTAATAATGCAGCATGTCCTTTAAAAATCTGTAGTTGAGAATTATTTTTTTCCGATTCTTAATTATTTTTGCAATTGTCCTTTTGGCACATCCTAAAAGTATGCTTTAAGCCTTTTCTTAAACTAGTTAACACAATAGTTGTGAGAACAAACAAACACCTGCGTAAAAAGAAACACAAAGATTATGATTAATACACGTCATCAGCGAAGATTTGATTCGCTGAAGACTTACTATTTTGTTATGATTACGCACATTGGGAAAGTGCGTGTTAATTTTCCGGAATGCGAAAACATAGAATACGCCCAAATAGCCACAATGAAATGCGGCTTGTGCAATTTTGTTTACATTTGCGATTCTAGTTTTGTGTTACGCATGTTTCACGCTTCCCATTTCGATTCTAGAACGATAATTGAATTAACGTTTGTGCTTTTATTGGTTACACTGCATTTGCTTTATTGTAATTGGTTCGTTTATAACAAATTATTATGCAATAAATGCGCCTTTTGCTTTTCTGGCTATATCGAAAGTGTTTTTTTTTTTTTTGTGTTTTCGTTAATAGGGCATAGATCAAATGAGATTTGGATGTCTGCAGATGCAGTTACATTTACAGATCGAAATCTATATACAATGTATAATTGTAATCCTATATACGTATTGATATAATTATATAAGTATAATTTGGATTCTTTGTTGTTGAGCTGAAATGGTAAGGCACTTTCTGGTTATATATATATATATATATATATAATTTACATATATTTTTGTGTATTGTACAGAAATTTCATGATTGATTGCTAATTGCGGTTTAAGTGTATGGATAGTTTCCAGAATTTGGTCGCAGCGTTTTAAAGAATAATGTATGTAAAGGTTCCATTAAAAAAAAAAACATACATATATATATTTATATATATATATAACAAATGTAACAAAATGCATAGAAATCGTTTATCGATTTAATCAAATACAATAAATTTTTCATAAAATCAGTTTAAATTTCTCAGTTTTTTTTTCGCAGTATTTTGCATATTATCAAAAAATTTTGAATTTGGCCGCTGTGAATATATGTACATATAGATAGTGTATATATATTCTTACAAATTACTTTTGCGTAGTAGTAAAGCTAACACACAGATTGATGTACACGCGTACATAAATACATATTCCTAGTGTTTTAATTGACTGAGCAATGTGTATATTTAGCCGTGGTGCTGGCTGCAGCAATGTGTGCCTCTCCTCTCATCATCACTCTCACGCTCTCTCTCTCTCTCTCTTTCTCTCTCTCGCTCGCTCACACGCTGTTAATCTGTTCTTCTCACTCACTAATTGTGTTTGCATTTCATGCAAAATAAAAACAAATAATAACTTAGACAATCTAATAATCTTCTTTCAAGTATTTCTTGTGCTCTCCTATCAAATTCTTTTCCGCTACGGCAATCGCATGGCAGCAATTGATAAACAGCCAGAACCGCTGCCGCCACTTGCACCACATAAATGTTGTTGCTGCTGTTGTTGTTGATGTTGTTGTTGTTGTTGGTGGTGCTCCTGCTGCTGGCGCCTTCGTCAATCGTTGTACATACCATCAACCAGAAAGTCCATGCGCCTGTAATGGCGTGTACTCCACAGATCCCGAAACCGACGATACACAATGATAAAGACGGCAATGGCTAGCGGCACAGCAAGCATTACCGATACGATGGGCACAATATACTCATTCTCGCCACGATCGGCCAGGCTGCTCATCTCCTGAACGGGCAGAACGTGTGGTGCAACGCTTCCCCCGCCAGCAGCTGCAGCTGCATCCAATTTTTCGCCCTCCAGTTGCTTGGCCATGCTGGTCGTTACTTTTGGCTTTTTGGGTCGTGGTGTGGTAGTTGTGGTCGTTGTGGTTGTAGTGGTGCTGGTGGTGGTGGTTGTGCTGGTGGTGGTTGTGCTGGTGGTCGTTGTAGTGCTGCTACTGTTGCTGCTGCTGTTGCTGCTGCTGTTGTTGCTGATGGTGGCAGTGGCATTGACACCAATTGCTGGCCGTGTGCCATTGCTGTTATTGTTGTTGATGTCACCTAGTGTAACGCCGTTAGCAAGAATTTTGCCCGAGTTGGGTGCTGGATTTGTTGCATTTGCTGATTTGATTGGTGGTGGTGGGGCTTGCGTTGCAGTTGCTGTTGTGTTCCCGGATTTTGGCTCTTGCACTGTGGCCGTATCTGTGTTGGTAACACCGCGTGCCAACACCGGAGTCTGATCCGCCGTCTTATTGACCTTACCCTCCTGTTGCGGTTGCATTGCCACCGCTTCTAATTTAGTGGGTTTAATACGTGGATTTGCATCCACTGTTGTTGTTGTTGTTGGCGCAGTGCTGTTGGCTGTGCCTGTTGTGTTTGTGGAATTGGGCCCATTGTTGCTGGCTGCAGTTGCAGTTAGTGTTTGATTGGTTGCTCCCAGCGCTGTGATCAACAGCTGCATCAATAGAAGCAGCACCGGAAAAGACAGCACGTTCATGTTGCGCATGTCGCTGTTCTTGAGTAAAATGCACTGTTGTTGCTAAAATTGGCAACAGTTTCGCTTTCGCTTCTACTCGGAATCTTGTGGAGTCCAGTTACAGCGCAGCCACGAAACTATCGATAACTGCACGATAGTATTGACATCGCAGTTGGTATCGATATGAGATATGAAAAATACTGCTTGCATTTAACTATTCGATTGGCAGTTTTCAAGACGTTGATTTAAATAATAATTAGTTAGTAATTAATTATTGTGCCAGCACACCAACTAAATTATCCAATGCTTAATCGTTGCTGTTGCTGCCGCTGAACTACTGCTTTCATTTTTATCATGGAAGTTGCACAGCTGACGCAGATGCTATCGATATAAACTCAATGAATTATAATAAATAAATACAAAATAAAAAAAAATACTAGTCAAATTTCCATCATAAATATATTGATATTATTCTCATGTTTGTAGGACTTGGTAGAGGTTCTTAGATCCTTGTAGAGGGAAACGGACCGAATTGAATCACTTTATCAAAAAGTCATAGAAAGATGAGGTTTTCTATAAGTAACTTTTCATTTTCCCTGACATGCTCAGGAATCTCATTAGTTAGTTTGGTTGGAACATTGGACAATCATTTGATCTTTTATAAATATTAATAATTAAAGTTAGATTTGGGCAGGTGGACTCTGGTCTACAAGGGTAGCTTTTTTTATCCCCAAAATATAACTATTAATAGATATGTACTATATATATATGTCAATATCAATATGTATGTATATTTATAACGTACTTTGTATAATTTCTATAATTATTTTGTATTTTATGGTTTATCTCTTTTTTGAAAGTTTTGTTTTCATAGTTTTTTATATTTTTTTTTTTGTTGCTAATAATAATATTCTCTTTAAACTGATTTGTATGCTTTTCGCGTTTGACTAGCGGTGTTAGTTAATTGCTTTTCTGAACAGCATAAAATGTAACTACGATTTTTTTTTTAATTTTTTCTTTTGTGTTTTGTACGCTAAACAACATTATTGCACATGTAAGGATTAATAACATAGCCCAAAACTATGTATAGAAACAAAATAGTCCAATGTTTTGGGCGGCTCCTCCAGCAGCACCAACTCCTCGATCTCACTCCTTTCAGTGCCATCAGCTTAATGGGTCTGAGTTTGATGTCAAATGATATGTACGCCTCTTACTAATTGCTTGAAATGTGTCATGGTCATTGGGGGCAGCAGGTTCATCATATTAAGTACAGCTATGATTGGGGGCTCAATTTAAAACAATAGAGCAGCACGTGCAGCCCCCGTATGATGATGCTGCTGCTGCTGCTGTGGTTGCTGCTGCATTAGTGGTTGTTGCTGTGGATGGTGCATGCTTGTTGTTGATGTTCTGCCTGTGGCTGCTGAGGCCGTTGGTGACTTTAATTCCTCCACAATAATGACGCCGTGCTCATCAACCATGTGATTCAACAGTAAATTCTCAACCTGTTCATCGGATAGTAATTCTTTGGGTTCTGAGGATCTGTAAAGTAGTTGTTGTTGTTGTTGTAGTTGTATCACACACAATTCACAGAATAACGAAATCAACACATACGATGAGCAAGAAAGCAAGAAAAAAAGATATATAGAGAGAGAGAGAGAGAGAGAGAGGGAGAATGAGAATTGTCAGCTTAGAGAAAAAGCATTAAGATAAAAACTATGAATGATCCAATGTATTGATGCGAATCGAAAGAATCAATAAAGCAACATTCAGCAATGAGAGACTGGCACACTAAAAGTACAAGGGTCCATGAAATAATTGCCAATGTCAGTCTTAAAAGCAATTAACAACTATACGAAATAAACAAAAAAAAAAAAATAAAATTATAATAATAATAATAATAGTATTGCACAAATGTAACAAATCTGCATTAAAAATGAGAACAAGAAAGACTTGCAACAAGTTATTAAAATATTTTAGACATGAACGTTTTTGAGCTTGCTGAATAGTTGTTATTCTTTCAGAATTATTTTACATAAGGCAGTTATTTCAGGGCGCCAAAAATAAAATAAACAAAAAATAAATAAAAAAAAAAACAACACATTAATGAAATATTTGCAGTACATACAAATTTTGAGAGTAGATTTTTGATCTTGACTTTTAAGTTTTCATGTTTTTTTTTTTTTTTTTTAGTAGTAGAAGCGTGCGTGCGTGCAATGCTGTTAGTTGTAGATATTGTTGTTGTTGTTGTTTGTTGTTGTTATTGTTGTTGTTATTGTTGTTGTTATTGGTTGTGGTTGTGATTGAATGTGTTTTCAAAGAGCAAAGAGACCAAATCAAAGCAGCCAATTCGATAGGAATTTAGTTAATTGCAGTTGCTGATTAGTTCGTTTTGTAGTAGCAGTTGCAGTTGCAGTTGCAGTTGTTATTGTTATTTTAATGATTTTTTTGTTTGTTTTTTTTTTTTTTTAGGTGGGTGCAGTTTAAATTTTTAATTGCAGTTTAGCAGCTAATCGGATGATCAGTTATCGATGATCGATTATCGAGTACTCGGCACATGGCATCGATTAAATCAAATGAGCTTTGTCAGGCGATTCTGCAGCGAGTACAGGAGGCTGCTGGCAGCATTGCTGCTGGTGCCGCTGCCACCACCGCCGCTGCGACCGTTGCCGCCGTCTACTGACCTGCTAAATAGAAAAAAATCACCGGCGCCGCTGCTGCTGTTGTTGCTGCTGCTTGCACTTGTTGCGGACGCTGCAGCTGCTGCTGCAGACACAGCCGAAACTGTTGTGGTCGTCGTTGCTGCATTTGTGGCAAGCAGTGCATCCGTCTCGCCAAGATCACTGGCCATTTCAGATTCGCTGTTGCGTCGCTCGAGAGTGCGTCCGACCTTCTGAAAGCCATAGCTGAACACATCCTTCACCTTATCGCCGGCATCGATCAGCAGATCAAGACTCTGACGTCGTCCGCTCGTCTTGAAGCTATTGGAGCGCGACAGCCACTGGCTGAGGCTCTGCTTGCGACTCATTTGGGCGCCGACGAAACCGATGCCGCCGCCGCTGTCGTCCTGGAATATGGTGGTGCAGGTAACCTTGCGCTTTGGCTCGTCCGATGATGAGGTCGAGTGCTGAGATTGTGCATCCGGCTCTATGCTGCCCATGCCGTAGCCCAATCCCTGGTGACCACAGCCGTCAAGAGCCTGCTGCTCCAGCAGCGATTGATTCGAATAGCTCGAGCTGGTGCTGTCCGAGTGCGACAGACGTATCTCCGTCCACTGATCGATGTCATTATCTGCCGGCGCCACCGAAGTGGAAGCGGATGCTGAGGCCGATGCGGATGCCAGCGAACTGCTGCCGGATTCGGAGCGTGGCTTCACCTCGTAGGGACCGTGCAGCCCCTGCGCCTGGGCAAACAGATTATTATCGCCATCGGTGGCGCTGGTGCTAGCCGATTTGTGCATGCCACCAGCCAGCTTCTGTGGAAAGGTCAGCACCGCCTCAAAGTCATGCAACAGATGGGGGCAATCATGCGCATCCGTCTGCCGTTGTCGCGGCGAACTGGTCCCACTACCCAAGCGTTCCGGCATGCGCAAATACTCATCTTCCGTTGCCAGCTGTTGCTCCCGTTCCCGTTCCCTTTCTCGCTCCCGCTCCTGGTCCAGACCCGGCTGCAGCTGCTCGGCACCCGCTGTTAGCGCATCGACGGCATCCACCTGCCGCAGCATTGCCTCATAGTTGAGCAGATTGTTGCGCTGCTGCCGCTGCCTGTGTATATCCTCGGAGATCTGTTCCAGATTCTTCAGCGCTTCGTTGTAGGTCAACTTCGCGGCGCTGACCTTCGTTTCCAGCTCGTTGACCCGCAGCTTCTGAGCCTTCAGCAGGCCATTGTAGTTAGCCCGCGTCTCGTAGTACGGCCTACGTTTACCGAAAGTTGCAAAAAGAAAAGAAAAGAAAAAAACGGGGGAGCGTGAAGGAATGGGGGGTGGGGAGGGTCGATGAGGAGGGGCGTTTACCGCATATTAGTGGGCGTGTCAATTGGGGGCAGGTGAGGCATACTCACGAGCAGAGGGTACAATACAAAGCGTGCAAAATGCTAAAGTATCTCAACAAAAGTAAATTGCGCCTGAGCTGCAATCTATGAAAAAGAAACGAAACCAAACAAAACAGAATAGAATAGAAACCCCAAACGGGAAACCAAAATAAAAATTTGAAAGAAAAAAAAAAACCAAGGGAACCAAGAAGTTCTTCATGACTTTCAAACAATGAATAAGGATTTCAAATATTACATTGAAAACTTTAGAAATATTACAAAACTAGCGAGATATTTGAAAACGCTTATGCAAATTTAATCCAGATACAATATCCAAGTTTGCGATGAGGGTTATCAATTCCATTCCAATAAGGGCTTACAAATATCTGATATTCCAGATATAATCAGGGGTAGAAACTGAAAGATTTCAAACTTTCAGCTGATTGGAATATTGGAATAACTGGTAGCAAATTTAAGTTGTGGTATAAAAAAAAAAACAAGAAAATTCAAATAGCTTAGAAATTAATAACATAAATATTTAGATTGAGATTTAAATAGTTGATTTAAGTGCAAATTTAATTCGGACATGCCAATTTGTGAAGTTCTCCTAGGGATTAGCTATCTAAAAATAAGAAAACAGTAGAGTGAAAGTGGCTTCACATGCTCTGCCAGGAGCAGGAAGGAGTAATTTCAAGAATCGGAGTGTAGATTGGGGTCAAGTGAGATACCTGGAGGCACGCAACGCCTGCTTGAGCTGGCCCTGGAGCTTGTTGACACGATTGTTGGCCACCTCGAGCTTCAGTTGGCACATCTTGAGGGCGTTGCGTGTATCGGTGACCTCCAACTGGGATTGGTTGACTTTGCTAGCCGCATGGCTGAGCATCTCCTGGCAGGCGGTGTCCAGAGTGGACTTCTCGCCGAGTCCCTGCTCGGCCAGGTAGACCATCTCCTTGGCGGCGGCATGAATGGACTTGGCCTTCTCATGATTCGCCGCCGCCTGCTGCGTCTCCTTGGCCAGCTGGGCGGCATAGATGCGCGACTCGTAATAAGGCTTAGCGGCGTCAATGGAGTTGCCCAGCTTGTGGGCAGCGGCCTTGATGCGCACCACGCTCTCCGCCAGCAGGCGCTTGAATTCACATTTCGCTTCCTGCGCGGAGAGAATAACGTTACATAAAGCTGGACGAAAGACACACGCACACACAGAGAGAGAGAGAGAGAGAGAGAGAGAGAGAGAGGGAGCGAAAGAGAGAGGGAGAGAAAAAATCAATACACAACTCACATCGAGCTCCACTTCATATTTGTTGATATTGTCCGTGGCCGTGTTTAGCTTCTCCAGCTCGATCTGCAATTACAGCGTTCAAGTGGAGCAACCACATACGAATGTATATGGGGTATATAGAGTACATACCTGGACACGCGGATCTACGGGCGTATTGCTTTCCGTTGACATTTCACCTGTTCGTGTCTCGATTTCGATTCCGTTTTCGTTTTCTCACTCGAATCGAATTAGAATGATTGCGAATGGCGAATTCAAGTGCGAATTCGTTGGTGAGCCTTACCACTTGACTGTCATTGCGGATGCAGTGCAGCGGGCCACTGTTTTCATTGATTTCGACTTAGAATTGTGTTTCGATTTAACTGTGTCAATTCGATAGAGCGAGGAGAAAATTGAGCCCAGCGTTTATTAGTTGAAGAGCTTTCGGACAACAACAGCAACAACAACAATGCGTACACATAACGATGACAACACAGCGGGCGCAGCTTTTGCCATATGCAAACAGAGCAACGCGAAAAAGAGTCTCAGCTGACCGAGTCTCTGCACTTTAAAAGCTGGCCGAGCCCCCGCTTTCTCATGCAATTTGACACGTGTCCATCATAACTATTACTTATATTAGCACGCCTATTTTTGTTTGCTGTCCGTATTTCTGAAAACATATGAGCCTATATTTATTTATTATATTATTCCTTATTAAATTGAAATACTCACTATTTTATCACATATATTAGTGGGAAGGGTATGCGAGTTTCGTATGCTTTTCGTTGTTTTTTTTTATATTATTGTGCTCGTTATGTTTGTTTGCACACAACCACCGAGTAATGATAGTGGCGCCACCTAGCGTCGGCTTTTCCGTTTGTGCAGTTATCAGTCTGGCAACACTCTTAGGAGCTTTTTCTTGGTATTTTTCTAGAGTGCCCGCAACATTTGGTATTTTGGGGCGTTGCGCCTGCAATCACATTGCTAACATTAGTTGTTAGTCTTAATTTTGTTTTCGTTGCGTGCGGTTCCGTGTCGGCTTGCTGCTGAGTTGTTAAGCTCAAACTAAAGAACAAACTAACAAACAAAAATCAACAAATCATTAACATAAAACAATCGTTGAGCAGCAGCAGCTCGAAAGTATTAGCTCGCCGCAACTGTTAGAGCACCGTCAACAAAGTGATTTTTTTAATATTTTTTTCGTCCGTTCTGGTGTCTGGTGTAAAGTTTGTGCTGCTCCTTAGTCTTATTGCCGTTGTTGTTGCTGTTGCTTTTTTTTTATTATTTTCATTTGTTTTTGTTGGGAGATGCGCGGGCGCAACTAAAAAGGCGTCAAAATATTGAAACGTAAGCCTGGCCAACAGCCGACCAAAAATTGAAATTTCAAGTCGCGCGTAAACAAAAACTATTTACAAAATATATATTGATGTACAGCAACAACACAATACAAACAAAAAAAAAAAAAGAAAAGAAAAAATGCAAGCGGCGACTGCTGTTGTTGTTGTTGCATTTGCTTTTTGGTCTTTTGGTTGCTTTTATCTGCTTGCTTGCGACGCCGACTGCGACAGCGACGCCGACAGCATTGTCTTTTGCTGTCTTTCGTGTCTTAACTCGTTTTCCTTTTAAGTCTGCTTCTTCTATTTCCCCGTGTGTGTGTATGTCTCTGTGTGTGTTTGTTTCTGTTTCCTCTTTTTCTGATTGTTTTGCTTTTCTGTTTTTTTTTTGTTTTTTTTTTTTTTTTGGAAAATTCGATTTCAGTTGCAGGCGGCGCTGTCGACGCAGACGCAAGCGCAAAATTTTAGAGAATACCCTGCAACCACAGATGATGTAGCTGTACCCATGGTGTAATGTTATAAATGTTACTCTTCGAACAAAATTCAAAATAAATAAATATATATATACATAGATATATATATATATATATGTATGTCAAAACAAAAATTGTCCTTATCACCAACCTCCACAACAGATGCTTCACAACTGAAGTGCCAAAGTTGGTACCACAAAATGGAGTCAGTCTGGGACCATTTTGAATGATTACACCATGGCTGCAGCTGATCCCACTACTCGGACACTGGTCTCTTGCCTTTAATTAAAAGCTGAAACTTCTAATTAAGATTGTATTCATTTGTTGCTGTTCCCCTTGCCGTTCCTTTCTACTCCTCTCTTCTCTACTTTTGTCTTCTTCTTTTTTCTTATACGTATTTTCACTTGCAGCGTTGCAGTTAACAAAGCAACAACAAGCAACAACTAGAAAAAGTCAAGAACAACAATAACAACGAAATAAACCGTTTGTTAACTTTCATTGCAGCGTCTTCGTTTGCTCTTGGGTAAGTCTCGAATATATTGTTTTTTTTTGGTGTTTTGTTTTGGTTTTTTGTTCATATATTTGTATTTTCCATATTTGTTGCTGGCTCGTTTATTTGGGCTTTCCATTCTTGTGTTTTGATAAGCGTCTTATCATAAGATTATCCCATTTAATATAAGTTTCATCGACTCTTTCTCCTCCCCGTCTCTCTCTCTCTCTCTCTCTCTAAGGTAAAGACGTTGAGCTTGATTAGCTGCCATTCACAATTTAATGTTTTTTTCTTGATTAATTTTAACTTTTAAATTGGCTACAAAATGCTGCATTACTTGTGGCATCTTGTGTGGCAGCTGAGTGGTAAATAGGTGTGTAATTTTCTCCAGAGTGAAAATTATCAAAATCCATTTCAATTTAGAGACCAGAATTCACTTTAAAACCAGAAAGACGAAAGAACCGTTATCTGGGGCATTGCAAAGATTGCAGTAATCTAAATGTTACCAGTCAAAAAATCGACCAATTGCTCCAGTGAAAGGTATTTTATATAGGAGTCCAATGGTTAATATTTTTTTTTTTTTTGGTTTTTCCCTAATAATACGCATACTGCCAAAGTTTGGTTTGACTATTTGTTAAACAAAAAGGTGGACACTGATCATGAATATATATATATATATATGTACACTGTATGGGGTCGGTATGGAGTTGTCTCCTTCAACTTCACGACTAAATTATAATGGCCCAATAGCTGCTCTTTCGCTTGGTCCACAAATAATGCTTCGCGAGGCGGCTGAAAGCTTGGCATAGCAGAAGATAAAAAAACAATCATTTGATTTATTTTTATGTGTGTGTATCTTATTTTTCTGGGAAGAGTCTCCCTTTGGTGCATTATATTGTCGGTTGTCGGTTGTCTGTTGTGTGTGTTGTTTGTTGCTTTTGAAACGGTTGCCAGCAAGTTTCGCATGGCGGCATGCCGCAGTGGTCCCTGCTTGTGTCAGCGTTGATTAGCGTTCGGTCTTCTCTCCCTAAAATAGATCAAAGGGAGCGAAAAGCGAAACTCTGAGAAGGAAGCAATTGAAACCGAAACTGAAACTGAAACTTCAAATTGACATTGAAACTGAAACTGAAACGGAAACAGCAAAGGCAACAGAAGCTGAGCAAAAGAACAGAAGATCTGTTTTCGACTTATTATTTGCCTGGAAAATTTGGATTTGTTTCAACAATTTTTACATACGCAAAACAGACGAGCTCGACTCGAAAACTGAACTAAATTAGCTATGATTAACCAGTGGGTCAAGTGCCTAAATATGGACTTTATGTTCTCTCACATTAAAGTTCTCACCGACTTTGACTTGACAATCAAATTCAACTCTTTCTCCAACAGTAAACCAAGTATGGAGAAACTCTCTTGTTATCCCATCCGCACAATCATTCAAGAATGGGCGGACAGCCAAACAGTTTAAATTGTTAGAGCTCCTCCAGCGAGAATGAGAGAGCACAAAAACCACACAAAAGTCATTAGTTATTACCAATTTGCCATTTCGCATTTGCTCGGTTGTTACGAATAATGGAAAGCCTATTAAGCACTAATTTTACAACTTTAACGACAACTGTACCTAAATCATCATTTGCTTCTTTATTTTGTTTTGATCGACTTGGAGATACTCAGCTCTGAAGACTTTACCCATCTCAATACACTATATATGTACACATATTTGGATGAGTGCTAAATATTATCGATCACATAAAATTTTGTCATTTACTGCTATCGGCAATCGGTTTAAAGTCTCAATATCAACATATATATATATATATATACATATATTTTATCTGATCGCTTATTCTGCCTTCGGCCTGTTACACGCTTTTCCACAACTTCAGCATACCCTTTCAGCCGTTGTCAATATGATCAGGGAATAGATCGGAAAATCACACTCACAAATACTCAAAAATAACTCGTATATATCTTCAAAGAAGACGGCTCGTTAATTTTGAAGAGGCAGAGAAGAGCCGCACAGCGTACATAAATAATATATTTATTTTTGGCACAGAGTGCAACAAATGCAGCTTAGCAAATTGTATTTATTTTTTCTCACACCTTTTGTTCGTATGCAATTCGCAGTGCATTGTGGCATTGAAATTTGTTCAACTGTCACATAGAGTGCCACATGGTGCACGAAGTCAGTCCCCACCGGCCCCTGCCTCACTCGCTCATTGGCAGCACGTTGTCATATCGTTGCATCTCCTACATCGATACTTGCGCCGCTGGAGGCGCTTCTTTCTTCGTTCAGCTAGTTGTGTAGGCTGTCAGTTGCAAGTTGCCATGGCAACTGCTTTATCATCATCAGCTGGTTGTGCAACATCATCATCATCATCATCTGCTGCAGCAGCAGCAGCAGCAGCAGCAGCAGCATCATTTTGAGTAAGTTGCATTTCTAGCGGTGCAATGAACTGTGACCGCATTCTTGTTGTTGTTGCTGCTGTTCGTTCCTTCGTTCTCGTTCACGCATTGCAAATTCACACAAAGCTGCACGTTTAGTCGCTGACGCTAGAACAGCTTTATCACGATGAAGCGCAAAACGTAATTGCAACTTTTCCCCCCATAGTCGGCAACGCAACTGACACTCTGCAACTTGACACTGCAGCATCTCCGGTGTGGTAATATAAAGCATTTCATTTTATCCTATGTCTAATACACTCAAAAAAAAAAAAAAAACAACAATTGGCAAAAAGTGGAATACTTTCCCATCTTTCTTATTTAAAATATAATTAATATTCATAAAATACAGGGAGAAAAAGTCTTTGCTGCATAATTCGTATTTTTGTGAATATTATTTTTATTTTATTTATTATAGACTCAAAACAGTCCATTGTTTTTAAGGAGGTTATCATAAAAAAAATGATTAATTTAATTTCAAATTAAAATTACGAATTAAATTAGATAAAATTAAACGGAGAAATTTAACTATAAATTTAAAATTAATGATAAGACAAATGCATAGTATATAATAAATAAATCTGAGGGTATTAAGATATTAAATGGTTCAGTATTTATTTCAATAATTGGGGGAATAAATAAATATTATTTATATTTATTTAAAGTTTTTACAATTTTCCAAAAAGCATAGAATGTATTTTAAAAACTAGAGAATATTTCTGGAAAGTATAAATAATTTTAAAGGATCTTTAATTTGAAGAAATTTATTTTATTTCTGTTTAATTTTTTATAATATTTTATTTTATCACAATTTTCAAACAACAATCTCTGGTATTTTTTTTATTATTTAAGTGTAACTCGTTGATCTTTGGATAAGCGGCGCCAGCTGGCAAGAATTTCATTCAGCTTGTTAACTCAATTATGGCCAAAGATCTTAATCGACTTTGCCATTTATTTAATTGATATTTGTCTTTTGTTGCTGCTGTGCGTTATGCAGGCTGGCAAGCTCAGAGGTGTAGGGTGGAGGGTGGAGGGAACGAACAACAGATAGATAGGCAGACTGACTGACAGACAGGTGACGAAGTCTAACTCAAAGTCGAGGAACGTGACTTGCATGCAAATTGTGCAATGAGTGGCAACACCTTAACTGGAACTTGAACTTACCTAACCAATTTGTGGCGTGGTGCATGCCATGGTGGGGCAGGGAACCTTGTGGCTGTGTGGATGAGTGGGTGTTCGTGTCCGCGTCCGTGTCCATGTCCGTGTCAGTTGTTTCGACTCAATAACAAAGGCATTATTCGCATTCTACTCGGAAAGCCATTTCCAATACTTTGTTGTGTAATATTCAAAGCATTTGAAAGTGTATCACATTCCTGATTATCCAGAGAGAGAGAGAGAGAGAGAGAGAGATAGAGAGAGTGTGAGAGAGAGAGAGAGAGAGTGCGAGAGCGAGAGAGAGAGAGCGAAGCCTGGCCAAGCATTGATTATGGCTGTGGACCAGATCTGGCTGGACAAACTTGTAGTCCTATCTTTTATCAGACCGCCTTGATAAAAAGAACCATTAATTGTCTATACGAGGAGAACACATCGATAGTCGATAGGCGAGGTGTCATCTTGCATCTGTGGCAGCTGAGAACCTGTGCCACGTGCCTACGGCTATCATTTCTATTTATTATTTTTTTTTATTTTTTTTTTCTGTATGCAAGTCGAGCAATTAAGCATTTTTAAGATAGCCAAGTTGACACAGCGAACAAACGAACGACCGGGCGCCGAGGGGATGGTGGTCGACAAGCAGTGGGCAGGAGCGGGGCGTGTCGGTAAAAAAACTGGTTCTCGGTTCTCAGTTCTGGGTTTTCGGTGCTCTGTGCTCAGTTTGGCTTTGGTTTGCATGCCACCCAACGACAATGATGACGACAACGATGTGGACGGCACAGCGGGGGGACGTGGCGGGGGCTTTAATTGGAAACTTATTTGGGTCGTCCGAGTGTTGCATTTGTTGTTTTGCTGTTATTGTTGCTATCTAGTTACTTGAGTCGTTGAATGTGTTTCAATTGATTTCTAATTAACCAAAGCGTTTGCCATAGTTTTGTCCTCGCTCGCTGCACCCTGCTGCCCCTCCCCTCGTTTGCATTTCGCCTGCACGTGGCATGCACTTGATCCGCTTCCGTTGAGGGCGACACCTGTGTTGTTCCCAAGTGCACGTGCCTCACGTGGGCACAGCTCTGCTACCTGACCCACCACCCCCGCAGCCACGACTCTTTTTTGTTATTAGAAATTGTAGGTCAAGCGGCGTTTAGTCAGCTTTCAATGCACACATGTATGTGTGTGTACGTGTGTGTGTGTGTGTGTGTATTGTGTTGTAGGCGCTGCCAAGATGCAGATAATGTGCGGCTGCCTTTTCGGCAGCGGCTTTGACAATTGCGGGCCGCAAATTGAGAGAGCGAGCCGCAATCGGACAGACGCCCATTCAAGTCAATTAGCTTTATGTAGGCGCAAAAATTAATTTGTTTGCCGCCAAATGTGGCAGGGTGACTGGAAATAGGCAAACTACAAAATCGTAACAAAATAAAACGAAGCAACAGATTAACAGAGAAGTAGCGCAATAGCAGCACACAAAAGGAGCTAGAGGCACACACACGATGATTGGCAAGAAGTTAACAGCGCCCCGCAAATTCATTTAAAGCAGCAGCCACAGCTATTTAATTGGCTTCACAGAGCGACGCTTGAATACCCTACTCGTTCATCATATATCTCGTCTATATGTCGACTATACAACAGCTTAATATGTTATTGATTACTTCCCTACTTTGAATATCGCGTGACTGTGAACACTTAATAATAGTGTGCGGGTCGGTGTGAGGAACTATAGATGACAAAAAAAAAAACTGCGATAAACTGCAAATAAAGTCTTAGAAGAGCCTTGCAATCCTTGGTAGACGAGTAGTGTCTCGTCACTGACCCAAATAATCAGACAAGTGAACTACAAGGATTCGAATGCCAGGCTAGTTAGTTAGTATTTTTATTATTGTATTTTGTTTGCTTCGACTGGGAGTAGCCCTACACCCAATTCCTTACCTAACAAATACGATTTCGGTATTGATTTTAGTGATTGTCGACCGACTCATGCTGAAGTTACTACAGTTAATCAGTGTTATGCAACTAGTTAATCAGCAAGTGTATTTTCAAAACCCTAGTTTGTGTCAATATACGAAGCAGGGTTTTTATTTTGTTTATTTGGCGATTGATTTTCACAAAATTTAGAAAAAATAAGTCAAATTTCCACGGTTTGTTTTTAATTTGCATTATACAGAATTCTTACATTAGATTTTACATATAAAAACATGTTTTACATTTTATAAATTCGTTTATTTTATTTTGAAAAAAAAAAAAAATAAAGAAATAAATAATGGAATGATTAGCGAGCTGTTCGACTTCCCACTGTGATCTAAGGCAGGCAACAGCTAAACTTTAACATAGCAGTCAAGGGAGTACATTTTTAAGTTTATTTCTGATTTTAAAAAAGTGTTTTTATTTATACACTTTAAGAATTTATTTCTTAATAATTGGAAATAATTCTGAAAAAGTCTTTCTAATTGAAACATTTTTTTTTTTTTCGTGTATTTAAAAATCGAAACATTTTTCTAGTTAGCTTTGCGATTTTTTTGAATTTCAATACGATTTCTTTCTGAAAGTAGAAAAAGGAGTCAAGCTCTCGATAAATATGAGAAGAAAAAGCGTTGCGTTTTAGTACACTTTAGGTACCGATCATTGATGCCGCAGCAATGTTTGCTGTTCAGCCTGCTGTGTGGCAGCATTTGGGAACCTTCGGCTGCCTGTTGCAAACGTTGTGACAAAGCTTGAATGCCCCCTTGGGCCAGCGTCACAACTTAAGCCGTGGAATGCGCTGGCAATTAAAATGAACTCACGCTGGCAACCCTGACAAAGACGTGCCGCCAGTTGGACGCACGGTCGGACTTACCGCACAAACTGCAACTGCAACAAATAGCAGCGTGTGTAGATACAACAGCAAGTGACCAAGCTCCGAACTCCAGCAAATCGGTGATGACGTGTAAATAAATAGTGATATAGAAAATCGCTGATCTTAACATAACAAGCAGCGGCGGCTTCAAATATGCGCAGTCAACGTTAGCGCTGGCAGCGACGCGACGTCGCTGCTGCGCACTCCTAACAAATTTGTAAAGTTCGCGCCGTTGTTGTTGCTGTAGTTGTGATTTTTGTGCACTGCCGCTGTATCAAATTAATGAGAAGCGAGTGCCACAAAGTCGACTATGAAATACGCTCCAAGATCACAGCACAACGGGAGGGTTTATCGACAGTTGTCGGGTTTATCGACGATGTTCGATATTGAAACACTGTCCAAAATGGAAAGTCTGAAACAATTGGAAGTATTCAATATAACAGACATCAAAATTGCAAAAACAAGCTGAGGAACAAAGTTGATACGCTGTAAGAATGGAAGATCTTTTGGAATTCGATAAAAAGAAAAACACTGCAAGAATCGAAATTGTTCCACATAGACATTAAATATTTGCGCCAGCTTTATTATGCAGTATTTTTTCTTAGCTAGGAATTTGACTGTGCATGTTTTGAAACTCGAAATGCCATTTGTCGTGTGTCTGTGTCAAAAGCAAAGAAAAAAAAAATACAAACCGAAGATTTTTCAAGTATTTTTGAGTTTGTTTTGACAACTATATTTCAATTACATACAATATCTGGTAGCCTTTCGCTGCCTTTTCAGCATTTGCGTCGAGTGTGCACTTCATATTTTGTGCTAATGTGTCTAATGAGATTAACATCATCATGATCATAATGGATTGTAATGAACTGGTTCAAAATTGAAAAACGCACTCCGCCGCGCCTGGTTAACGATCAATCAAAGCAGCCAATCAATCAACGGCCACTAACTGACAGTAAGACGGTGGGCGGGGGGATGGGGGGATGAAGGGAATGTTATGAAGAGGGAGAGCTTGCAACTAACTGACAGCCACTTGAGGCATTTGACAGACACACACACACACACACATACACACATACAGACAAACACACACATGCACATAAGAGCATATTATATATATATATATATATACGTCTAGAGGGACAGCGAGAGAAATTGTATTTGCTATTGCCACAATTAGCAAACATCGGAACGGCAACAGCAAGTGTCCAGCCTGCGCCACCATCTTGTTGTACCTCAGTGTTACCCCGCTCTTCTTCATCTTTTTCATCTGCAGCACAAACCCATACGATTCTCCAGCTATGTGTCTCCGCGTGCTGTCAAATTGAAGCCGCATCTCGAACAAACAATTAACACGCAATTTGCTTTCTGTCTGACGGCAGCACGACTTCGCTTGCCACATTGAAAGCTTGTTGCGGACTCTGCGCCCGCCTGGCACTCCAGTCAGTGTTCAATATTGCCTGACGCACTTCAACAAGCAATTCGCTGACGGGCTACTGTCCACACAACATACAACTGTTTGCCCAAGTATTTTCGCCACTGTATGAGTTGCTCTCTGTCGTTTACTGTACTCTGTTCGCATCCAAAATGAATGGGTGGATAATAAAGTTGTGGAAATTGACTACGACTTACTACTACTTACCAACTTTCATTCTTTTGTATGCCCTTGTAGAGGGTATTATATGTTTGTCGTGATGCTTCCATAAAGTATATATATTTTTGATCAGCATCACTGTCCGAGTCTACATGGACATGTCTGTTTGTTTCTCGGTTTCTATGCAAACTAATCCCTCAGTTTTTTAAGCTATTTTGATAAAACTTGGCATATAGCCGTCTTATGCTGTATATAGTACATGTTTTGGAACCGGCCGGATTGGATTATTATAGCACATAGATGATGGGCACTAAGATGCCGCCTTCTTGGATGAGAAACTATTTTGTTCAACAAGGTATGCCAATCAAATTCAACAGGTATGCGTTTTATGCTTTTAGCATTTGGCCCAAAATCGATCAAGATCAGACTACGTTATCATATAGTTCCCATACGAACAATCGGTTTAAAGTTAAATTCCTACATGAAAAACAATTTTTTTTTTTTTACCAATTTCCAAATCAAACTAAAATAAATATCGATTTCGAATTCACATTTATAAACCCAGAGATCTCAGAGTGCGGAACATATCAAATTTGTATACAGGTGGATCAGCCAGTACATGGATCATGTGTTTATAGACCCCATTTCTTAATCTTATTCTTAGAGGTATATTCCTATGTTTTGGCACATGATCTATATGAATTGGGTAGCTTTCAATTACTAAACATTTAACTCGGGGATCTGTTGAAAGAAGCATCTATAGTGTGAGTAACCAATAAGATTGGATACGATTAGCTGTTTGAGAAATGCATCAGCACTTCCATCGGAATTGGCACTTGAATGATTGATTAACTGATCCGCTGACAGATGAGTTATTTGAGAACTTCCTTAACGCATATGGTTAGGCAATTAAAATATGAATGGTTATGAGCCAATTAGAATTGTTTGCGCAACTCAGAGGAAGATTAAGAAAACAGTTTTTGAATGAATTTCAATGAAAGGCTCTCCACGAAGTGGAAAATATGTTCAACGAATTAATGTATATCCTGATTGAGTCTAATTTGCAACTCATTGGTGCAACTCAATGGTATGGACTCGATTCGATTTCACTTCTAAGTGAGATATCACATCTAACTGTTTGAACAAAATTGTTCAAATCAATGAGTTGTAAAAGTAGTTCAAACCGCAAAAAAAATCTTTTTATGTTTATTTATTTGTGTGTCAATTTCTTTACTCGCTCTCTCAGTATCAATATGCTGTAAGCATTATAGTTGGGTTGAGGACTTTAATATGTTTTTTTCTTTTTAAAGTACATGCTTTATATATTTACTTGTGGTACAGGGCAACTGCTAGTCAAGTACTCTAACTTGACGGGGTCTGTTAGCAGTTACGTCAGTTAGTCACAATTTTGGCAACAGTTTGCTAGCCGAATCCGTTTATGTAAAGGCAATTATAACAATTAAGTGGCCAACAACAGTTCGCAAGCTGTTTTTGTTTTTGGTTGTGGCCAGAATCGCTGACCACCCACTCACATATTCAGTAAGCAAATAATAAACAAACAAAAACAAACATCGGCACGTCGAGCGACGCACTTGAAGCCACATACAAATTGATTAATTAATACTAGTTTCGTTCTCTTCTCACGAAATATTTTGTTTTTTTTTTGTTTTGTTTTTGTTTTTTTTTTTATATGAGTTTTGCGGCTACGATGAGACGACAAAAACGGTTCATTAGACCAAAATTTGCTCCATGCCTCGTCCTCCTCCTGTGATGGAAGCCTAACAGAACAACAAAAGTTTTTGAGCTACTTACAATAAAAAAAACTAAATCAAAAAAACACTGACAATGAATGCAATTGTCACATTCTGCGCGTTTGGGATTCCCAAAAAACAAAAGGTTTATGTACAGGTTTAGCATTAGAAGTTGGCTTAATGAGGTAATTCCGATTGTTGACAGAATCACACTTTTGACATAAATATATATATCCAGATGATCTTGATCTTAAATACTATTCCAAATGTAATAAATTTGGAATGTATTACATTAAGAGTATTTTCTAGAGTCATTAAGTGCCATTAAAATTTCACATTTATTTTAGTTTAGTTTAATAATAGGGTTGAATTCATGTTAAAATTATATTTAAAATTAATATATATTTTTAACAGTTAAATACTTTACCCCATAATTATTTTATATATGTCTGGAAGATTAAGCTAGCAACTATTAGCGATATAATACGAATACTTAATGCCAAACTATGTGACGATCGATAGAGTCATGTCAGTGAACTCATTGCCAGCAAAACACACTTCCGACTAAGTTAAAAACGACCCTCTCGCATGTCACGACACACATATATATATATATATATATATATATATATATGTGTACATCCCCCCCCATTACCCCCTCTGCCCCTGCAGCTGTCGAAAATGGCCGTCTACTCCACAGGAACTAACGGAAATTGTATGCCACAGTAAATGTGAAAATGGTCGCATCTATTTGCTTTTTGTTGCTGTGTGTGTGTGTGTGTGTGTACGTCTGTATGCAGTTGTGTGTCTAAAATAATAACACTGCAGTGCCATGACGCCAAATGACCGTCCCTGAAAGGAGATATAGACAGGCATAAAGCACTTGCCCCAAGAGTCCGGGATACACCGGCAAAACAACAAAACCCTTGCAATAGCGCTTGCAACGTTATTTCCGGTAGGCCCCTTATCGGTTTATAATGTACCACTGAGTAGCTCTCCACCTAATCATCATAATGCGTGCTTAATTTATGAGCGTAAATTTATTTATCATTACCTCTCATTTCTATTGTGGTTGTGCTTGTGCCGATGGCAATAAAAAAAGAACATTATTTACTTTCTTGATTGACAATTAAAAAAAAAAAAAGAAAACATTTCTCTTATTTTTTAACTGTAAAACAATAAAAATAAAACATTTTCGCAGCGTCGGTTGACAATATCAAATCCAGATTTGCATAGTTCGGCTTACATCATTTCAAGCAATATAAAACGGAACTTTATTTACTTTCTTGATTAAGAAAAAAGTATTTTTTTCTGATGGAGTGAATTAATAGAATCAACAATGCTATGTTTCAATTTGTGCACTATAAATTCTGAAAGTAATCAAATTTATTTAGTTCACGTTTCGCATGCTGAAAAAAAAAATAAAAATACCTATAACAATACAATCAGCAAATTGGTCATAATTAATATTTTATGATTATTATTATCATCCAATTATCGGTTGTATAAACGTATGTATGCAGAGGGAAATAAATTACAACAAGTTTGACGAATACGTAATAAAAATCAGCGGCATTTATGGGATTGCGGATGGTGAGAACCTGGCCAGCTGGAGAATGAATGGTGGGTGGGGGAGTGTAATCAGGTCTCAAGTGGTGTTAATATGCTGATATAATATAGATATATGTATTTATGCATATACCCAACAAGCACTATTTCTCATTATGCAGCATGGCAGAAAACATTTGCCAAACTCTTTGCCAAACTACTGCCATTTATTCACTTACCCTTCCACTCAAAATGGATAGCCTTTTATCGATTCATTCATCCTGACATCATTGGCAAAACATATGCATATACTAAGTGTGTTTATAGAACGATAAATATCTTGAGATTGATTACGGGGGCGCGGCAGAAACCAGGCCGATGAGGTGTCGAAGGCCATGTGAAGGTCAAGTTCATGGCTCGAAGACAGAACGGCGTCTTAATTAATGAGCCAGATGAGTTGATTATGCGATTCGCTTGCAAACAACCCTTACACTTGAAATGAGAGGATAATCTTGAAGGGACATTTAAGACCCTCTAAAGTATATATAGATTCTAGATCAGACCCATCATTCGAGTAAATATATCCACGTGCTTCTTTTGCAAACTAGTCTCTCAGTTTTCAATATTCCCATTTTATGCTCTTGTTAAAGTATTATAATATTGTCATGAAGTTTGCAATGCATTGATATATTCATTGGATATCCGTATTTTACTTTGAAAGACTTCTCTATTTAATCTTAATAGTAGCGATTATTATTTGACATCATGATTGTTTGGCCAGTATAACAAATAAATCTGAGAGCCAACTATATTCTTGTATATCTTCATTGAATACCATTTTTGCTCCTGTTATTGTGCATCCAAATCACTGACACTATCTCAATTGCGCGGTTTATTGTTTTGGCCAGTCAGAAACGCATCTGACACTCAGTTGATGTATGTGGCAGGTACCTGGGGTACCTCCCTTAATGTTGCACAAGAAAGGCGGTCACTTTGCTGGCCCTAGTTCCCGACGTTTCGTGTGCGTGGGTCGCTGCACCCTGGATGTCGAAGTGAATGCAATTCATTTGGCATATTTGGTTCAACAACCCGTTGTGTGTGCAAAGTTGTGGCTTTTTATCGGTATTTGTGGCACTTTTGGTCACCGGAAGTCGCACTGCGGACGACAGTTGTCGGCCGCTTTGGTCAGCCTTGTTGTCTGCTCTGTGCTGCAGCTGAACATGTGTATATATGTACATATGTGCAAGTAAATATATGCCTAAAGAAAAATTGTTGTACATAGGACATATTTGAATTCGAGTCATTCTATTTGCTTGGCGCTGTCAAGTTCAAGGACCAGACTAGGAGTAATGTAAAGCAAAGCCATCAACTGCAAATCCTTTGCTTTTGTCCCCACCATGTCCACATTGGTGAGTGTGTCCTTGCACAGCTCTAAACATTTTTGTCCCCCTTCCACGCCCCCCATCCGGTTAACCACTGGAGAGCGCTCGCTTAAAACATTCGCTTCTGGCATTCGAATTTTCATTTGGAATTTTTTCTCGTTTGTTTTTTATGCGAGCAGCAGCAGAAATTTCTAAGAACAAAGTAAATGACAATGTGCATTTCGTGTGGCTCTTGAAAGATGATTTCGATTTTTTGGTTTTTTTTTTGGATTTGCTATCTTGTAATATACAATTCAATACTTGAAACGCTTCGCAAATTTAATATTGAAGAGCATGGGAACAATTACAGAAAAACTATGTGTTGGGCCATTGAAGTAAAAAAGCTTTTATAATTAATTGATTATCTGACTTTTTTTCTACATATTTTTGAGTAAACGATAGTGTAGCCAAATATAGCAGTCTTAGGTACTATTGATGGTTTAAATACTTATAATAATATATATTCTACATACAAATAAAAATATTTTTGCTAATATTTATCAAACCTACCAACTTATTTATAAATTCTCTTAGACTATCAAAGTGCAAATACATTTATATATTTTATGGTAATAACATTTAATAATTAAAATATCCCATGCATAAATATATATGTAACAACATTTTCATATAACATATCCCACTGTGCGGCTACAGTGTGTACAGAGTGCTGTGCTCTTTGCCATTGCCTGCCTGCTGGGCATTTTTTCGCGGTCGCTTTGATGACATGCGTACATACACACAACACACACAACACACACACTTATGCACTCACACTGCTATTAACATGGTTAAATTTTGTTGTGTTCATTTTTGTGTTTGTTGACTTTTTTTTGTTGGGCGTTTTGGGCCGTCTCGTGACTTTAATGCTGTTTATCGCTTGTCACTTGTCAGCCGCCGAGTCGCTTTTTGGTCTTTTGGCCTGTTTGCCACTTGTTACGCGCTTTTTCGCTCGGAACGTCCAAATATTTGACATTCATAATGGTTAGCCATTGGCCAAGCCAGCCGATTCAACATCACCATCCAGTAATTGCTCTTTGCTCGTTTCGTGCCCTGCATGACACATTAGGCAATCGAGGACAGTTCCAAGTACCAGTACCAAGTTCCAACCGCAGTCCCAGTTCCAAATCCAGCTGAGCGACGAGTGCAACTGCCAAGGTTGTGGTCAACTCAATGATGATGTAATCATTTGGACTGCAGCTAATCACAAATACTATATGGACTGCCGATAATCGCCATGCCCGCCAAGTGATGCCATTTTACTCGTCTCATTTCGTTACGATATCATCGAGCACAGTCAACAATGCGAGCAAGTGACGAGCCAGCTACTCGTATTCGTCTCGTAATCGACACCGTCCACTCATTGAGGGCAGTTCAAGTGATGTTTAGCACAAGTAGCCCAAGTAGCACATACACATTTCGCATTGTCATGTGAGGCAGCCTCTTACTCAATCGTTAATTTTGCCCCTTGCACTCCTTTATACAAATTGCGAATTGCCACAAAATTATAGACATTTGTCGTTGAGTACACTCGGAAATCGCCCTGAAACTTAAAAAAATGATTATTGTTTTTGGAAATAATTTATTAATATTAGAAGAAAAAAAATGTATTAAAATTATATATAATTTTCTGTTTCTATTACTTCTTACAATTGGAATATATTTATTATAAATTTTCTTTCTTCTACATTTTAGAATCTACCTTGGAATTGTTAAACGAAAAAACTATGGGTTTTGGAAAGACTTAACTTACCATTTTAAAGACATACTTTCTGAATAATAAGGTGAGTTTCCCCTGGCGGGTGATTTTTTTTCTGAGTGTAATTGGAGTTGCTAAGTGCATCGGAAATCGCATGCCAGATAAGCATTTCTTAGTAGTGAAGTTGTCAAGTTGTTGCTTGTTGTGCACAACACACACACAGACACGCCCCCTAAGATAAATCGCTTGACATTGAAGCATCGTCAATATGCAGTTGATGACTTAAAGACTGATCAGCATAATAGCCATGCAGCTAAATATGTATTCACTGAACCTCAATTGATCCATACTTGAGCCAGTCTCAATCCAGTTGCAACGCTTGTACAATAATTATAGATACATATATCGATTAAAAATCGTATGCTTAATACACTTTTGATCCCTTTAATACCAATTGACTTTCATTCAACCTGTTTCCAGCTGTACAAAAATACCGATATATTTAATATACAATTTATTGCAATGTTATCTTTAGTTTTGGTTAGATTAAAGATGGTATAACAATATATGTTTTTAAATCATCATAAATTGTTATTTATTTAATATAATTCAACTATAAACAGTTTTGAGATTGCAAAAAATTAGATATGCGTCGATCAACAGTTAAGGAATAAGCAAATTTGGATCTGAAAAACAAATTTGATTCATATTCATTTGGAATCAGTTTAAAGATTGTTGCAGTGGTCTTTGTCAGATCTGCAGATTCTGCAGCTTTGACGCTTTCACTTTTAGACTTTTAGACGAGCAGAGTGGGAAGGTGGGCAGCACCTCAACATTGACTCGACAGTTGACATGGCCAGATCAGTCTTTCTGGCAGTCAACCGTTGAGCAATTTACCAACTCATCTCGCATCAAGCACTTTATACATTCCACTCCCCTCCTCCGCCTCTTCATCTGGCTGTGTTCCTGCCACTATGTACTGCTTGAGTCCGTCGGATCGTCATTCTGAATGTTGGCTGTCAATCTCTTGTCTAATTAGAAACATTTCAGCAGTGAGGCAGAATCGTGTGCTTGTGCAGTCCATTCGCTTGTAATCTTGCCAAAAAGTAAAAAGAAAAGAAAGACAAAAAAATGGAAATGGAAAAACTAGCCAAGAATGAAACAGAATTGCAAAATTAAAAATCATTTTGCCATCTTGTAATACATTTCGTCATTTGTGTGAAGCCCTTGAAAATTGTCCAACACATATTCATCAAATTTTATTTTGCCACACAAGTAAATCGAGGGTAACGAATGTTACGCTTCAATTATGCATTTTGTAATACTATTTTTATTTATATATAATATGTGCATATGCACATATATATTTTGTTTGGATTTGCGTCATGAGATTGAAAATCGATTTGACAGCAACATTATGCCCATAAATTGTTGAACGAGATAACTGTTCGAAGCGAAGCTCTGAGATGCAGCACGCACCCATATCCAACCCACACCGACCGACACAGATACCCATCTAATGTCTGTATATATTGTGCAGCTGGGCAATTCACGTTATTTAACTATTCATAAATTTTATTTTTACACGCCTCGCCTGCCCAACAACAATCGCAAGCGGTCCATTTTGGGAATATGGGTTGGTCGGAGCGGAGGGATGGGATGGGATGGGAGTTTTGTGAAAAGCGAAAGAGATGCATTCACACGTGATTAACGCCAAATGTATCCAGCTATTATATCCGTTTCACGTCCAGCAACTCGTAGCTATCCCAACATAATTTTCAAACGAAAAATGTGTTAAAAATAAACTTTTATTGATTCGTGTAGCGCTGCGATGCGGCCTTTTGAGGTATTTTGCATGCCCTTGTAAATGCCAATCGGTTGCCCCTCCCTCGCCACGTCTCCTTGGCAAAAGCCACGTACCGCATCGTGAGCACCTCCCCTTCCCCCCCGCCCCCTCACTTACCCGCCTCTTCCATCGCCAGACAGCTTTACATATGCTGACTGCGTTGCGTTTGCATTTTATGTGCGCGTTTAATTAGGCGCAAAAAATGCCATAAGCAACCAAATGGCACTCAACTATAGCGTTATCAATTCCAATTCCACATCCACATCCACAATATTTGTATGTATCCATACTACTCGTATCCAAATGCACAATACGCATTTGCTTATCGTTGCTACTGCTAATTGAGTTGGCTTTGGTTGCGCTTAAGCGCTGCATAACTGAAGATGGAATAGCTCCGCCTTATCGGCCAACAGTTTTGCAGTTAATTATATGTATAAACATATATATATATATATATATATCAGGCCTTGTGTGTTGATGGAGGCGGTATTTGAATGCAAGGTGCTGTTCACTTTTATCTGCAGTCCGTTTGCGGCTGTATCAGTTGCCAGTGCGTTGCACTGCATTGTCAGCCAAGAGGCCGTGCAAATAAAGGAGCAGATCCATCGGTAAATATGCAGCTCTGATTCAGATACGGCGTCCCTCAACCCCACACTGAACTTCTGCAAAGCAAACGTTGACAGGTCTTCACTGATAAGCGAACCATTCAAAAAATGGACATATATTTAATATACTCACACTCTCTACAACTTATTTATTTAGTATATTGTACTATTGCTGAAATAATAATCACTGACTGTTATTTTACCCTGTAACCCAGTGCCAATTATCATATATCATTTATAAAAAAGCACAGCAAAAATAGGCAAAGGCAAAAAAAAAAATAAATAATAATAATAATATAAGTATAGAAAACATGTTAAGTCTTAAGATAAAGTTCTTTTTAATTGCGTTGGCACTGAAATAATTTATAGTTTTTTTTTTTAAATATACCGTTCGTCATCCTCATAAAACATTTTTGTGCCTATGAGGTTTAAATCATTTCCGGGCAACAATAGACATATTTTACCATCGCGAACGACAGGTGCAGATCTTCGATAAAACATAGCGCTTAAAACATTTTTAATATTATTTTGTGCACTTTGTAACTTTGTAATTTTATTATCGACAAATTTTGTGTTACACAACACGTTTAAGTTGTCAATAAGAAGAGTCGCAGCAACATTTCACCGCTGCTTCCTCATCAGTTGGTAACGGCTAGATCGTAATCCTATTTTTATAATCTGATACCGAAGGTATCATGGTATATTGGTTTTGTGCAATGTTCGTCATGCTGTCTGTTCGTCTGGAACATATTCTGTGCCAATGCCACACAAAGTGTTAAAATTGGATAAAGCCACATAACTCGCAAAACTTTAAGGGTACAATCACTAAATTTGGTTGGTAGGTTGCTGGCGATATCCTGTAAAGATCGGTATGGGCCCACATACGCCGCCCGCAGGCTCACCGCCCATAACATTTGCGCCAATAATCGTCAAAACTGATATTTCGGAAAGTGTAAATCGATAAAACCTCATATATCCCGCAATTTTAAAGACAGAGTTACCAAACTTGGAAGGCAAATTACTGGTAACCTCCTTCAAATATCAGCTTATACGTTTTCAGACGACGCCCATAATAAGTTAATAAGAGCTATAGTTAATAAACTTGGAAGGTAGATTACTAGGAATCTTCTCTAATATTTTGTTTAGGCATTTTGAGGATACATTACTAGAAATCTCCTTCAAAGATTGGTATTTCTTGGCCAAACCCACCCTGTTCTGCGGCACCTGTCAGCAGACGGTATTAATTGTGGTATCACAGTATTTCCCAGTCGGTTACACTCGACACTGCAACGTTCTCACTTGTTCTTTTTTGGATGCGATAAGAAAACGAATCTGGCCTATTTATTTTGCTTTTGCAATATTTGCAGAAGGCCTAATTCGGATCGCTGAAATTGTTGAAATAAGAAAAGATTTCCGGACAGGGCTGTTTGCTTATTTTTCCGGCTAACTGACACATTAAAAGAGAACCGATCTGTCCAATAAAAGGCCAAAATCGCAACACTGGTCCTGACACTCCTGACACCATTGGTATCAATTTTGTTTTGTGAAATTCTGTAGTAAATAGTCTAACAAATATTAAAAGCAACCAACTTTTGCAATATTGGTATTGTAAATTAATGCTTGGGAAGGGTTTATAAATTAAGGAAAATTTTTGAAATGAATTCGTTTGCAAATCTGTAGAAACCAACGCAAATCAACTTAAATCTTGGCATAAGCTCACATAATGCTCTCGAATATGTTTGTTTTGGACAATGACTCACTGACAATTAGGACGCTCAACTAAATATCTTGTGTAGCAAAGCAATGGTACGGGCCATATACTCATAGTGTGGCCATAAATAACCCTAGCCAAGCAGATGCTGACATCACGAAAAGAACAAGAACCAGCACCAGCACCCCAGCAGCAGCAACAGCAACAGATAAAGACAACAACACCGGTAACAGCAACAGCAGCTGAAGAAACCAATCGAGCGACAAACGCACACAAATATTAATACATGAAAAAATATAAATATATACACAGATACATACATATGTACATGCATATATGCATATCTGAATTTTATTCTGTTTGTAATGAAACTCAAATTCAACACATGCTAATAAAAAATGCCCATGAGACAAACATCTGGACAATCCATGTCTAGATTCAGCTCCTATTGGATCTGGGTCGCCTTTGTTCGACGCGCTGCACATATAAGAGTTCCATGCGACATTAAATTGGCAAGTGGATTGGAATATATTTTGGGCAGGGCAAGGCCGAAAGTGATTGGACCTAGCAGAGACCCTAAATAAAAGCCATACAAAATTGACCAATAATTTAATTATTTTGCGCTGTCTTTGAGCCTGGCCTGCATCATATTGGTCCGCTAATTGATTTGGCTTTGTCACAAAAAAAAAAAAAAACGCAAAAAAAAAAATAAAATTGGCAAGCAAAGGTCAGAGTTTCAACGTCAGATGTCAAAAGCGAGCCGCGAGCTTTGCTCGTGTGTTATTTAATTCACTTAGATCTTAAAATGTATGTGTAATTAATTAGTTTTGTTGCAGCCGGGCAGTGGGTGTGAGCCAGCGTATGATTGTGCGTCTGTGTGTGTGCGTCTGTGTGTGTGCGTCTGTGTGTGTGTGTGGGTGTATGTGTGTATGCGTGTGTGTGGGCGACTGTGGGCGTTTATCTCGTATGCTATCCATCAGTAAATTGCAATCGGAAACTTTTCTCGCACTCAATTTTGTTTGGCAGCAGAAAGTCTCTCGCTGGTTGCTTTCATTATAAATATTAATGGGACCACCTAGCGTATGAGTGCGTTCCCCAGTTTATTCGTGCCTGTGCGTGGTTGTTAGCGAAGCTACGGGTGGGGCATCGATCATCATTCCAATTGCGTACGGATATAGACAGCAATAGACTAACTGTGTCCTACGACTGAAAGTAATTTTAAGTCGGCCAAAAATTACTTATGTTTTCCAACTTAATCCTTGCTCATCTAGGCCTTATGTTTGTTTTCAATTATTATAAATATTATAAAGTTCACTCTATTTAAATGATTAAAAATGAGATAAACGATTTTACCTAATTTCTAAGCCAATAGGCTTTTGATATATGTTCTTAAGTAATCAGTTCAGACCATTTTTTGCAAATAAAAGTTCTTAAGTATTCTTTAATTTGACTTTTGACAACATCAAGTAGTTTTCTGCTTTCTTTTTCTAGGGTAATCTTAAATAAATTTCCCAAATTTGCCTCCTTTTTATCTTCAAAGTTTTATCTTTTTTCTAGATAGTTTTAAAATGGTATTTGTGTTAATGCAAATGTTCTTAGTCAAATTAATTTCATTGAATTGGGTTGAGCAATTGGTCAGATATTATCGATATTAATCCAATTTAGTTGAATTTAGTTTGCTTTTATGCCACACGAAATGCTATTAAATCTATTTATTACAGTTGTTGTTGGGCTGCATCTGTAGTGGGCACTTTGTGGTTTCCTTTCTTCCTAATGTATCTCAATGTTTCCGCCATTTGCGTAATTTTTTGTTGTTGTGGTTGTGGTTCTGGTTCTTGCCATTGCTGGCAGTTGTATGGTTTGCGTTTAATTTGTTGTGAGAGATTCTTGCCCGATCAGTCGATGAAAACGCATACAGAATACACAATTAAAAAATTGGAAATTATTAATTTGATTGATTATACTTTCCTATTTGCGGCCTACTGATGATGATGCATCTGATGTTAATTAATGCGGATCAGCAAAGTGCCGCGAATATTAATTGCTGCCAATTGATGCAATTAAAGTTGGGCAACCGCAAAATATTCGTTCTCGAGTCCAACACGAAATCGAAAGAATTAGCAATCACAATTCATTGAAATTGAAATTGAAAGGCAGAAAGCTTTCACTTCGACGTGGATGCAGCATTTGTAATTTTGCTGCCATTGATTGACAAAGGGTTTTCTCTACTGCCCACCATTTAGGGGCGTGGCCTTTAATTGAGTGCCTGCCTGCGGAACGAGCCACCCTTCGGCCCGCCGTCTAATTTGGTTTTGGCAATGAAAGTCACTAGGCGTCCCATCGAACATGGTCTCATACATTCGTCAAGCAGAAACACAGAAAATTACAAAAAAAAAAAAAAAAAAAACGACTTGTTCTGACGTTCGGTAGCCCTCCCTCCCTTCCCCAACCTCTTAAGAATTTTTAAATTGCTTTTATTGTTGGTGGTGTTGTGTGGGCAAAATGTAGAGCTGCTGCCAAAAATTCGCCGAACAACCAAATTGCGCGTGTCTTGAAGATTCGCTTTAGGCAAACGCTACCCCAGCTGCATTTTGATGTTTGCCTGATTTGGAAAATTGTTCGAAATGTGAAAGGTTGAAAGGCTGTCACCGTAAAGCCGATCTATATTAGTTAGGTTAAACAATTGAGTTGAGAAAACTGGCTGTAATTAGTAAAGAATGTACCAAGTGCAGAGAGAGTCTTTAAATAAACAGGACTAACAGTAAATAGTTGAAGTCAGTCGGATGAGAGAGTAGCCTTCAAGTTAAAAATTAAAGTCGGAACTGAATTGCGTTTGGTAGAATGATAGAAGAGCAAGTCGTTGAACGCTTTTCGATTTGCTTGCTTCACTTTCTTACTTTCTTACTTACTGTGTGCTTTTGCTATTGTTTTGTCTGAACTGATTGTTACTTTGCTTCTCGATTCGTTTTTTTCCTCTGTTTCACTTTCTGTGTCTCTTTGCTTTTCGATTTGCGTCAAGCTTAATTATGCTCTTGTTGAGGGTAATCTAATTTTATCATGCGATTTGTAACGCACAGAGAGAAGAAATCTTCGACCCCAGAAAGCATATATATATTCTTGATCAGCGTCATTACCCGAGTCGATATATCTGTATCCGAGTGTCTGTCTATTTCTATGCAAACTACTAATTTAGTTTTAAAGCTATTTTTATGAAACCCGATGATGACGGATTGCATCAGTATATCATATAGCTGTCATGGGAAATATCGATTTTTCGTTCAAATGGTTACCCTAAATAAAATCACTAGTTATGAGTGTTATTATGGTGTTTAAATTTGACCAAAAAACATAGAGATGATTTTTATACTTAATCATATAGCTGCCATGGGAACAATCGGTTGAAAGATGAGTTCTTATATATGAATAACAATTGTTGTTTACCAAGTTATTCTATGATGATATCAAATGAAATTTCGATGTCGGCAATTTGACTCCGTTCTATAAGTGTATATAATCTTCGGCATGACTAAGATAAAGATATTTCTTGTTTTCGGTTTCTCTTCTAATTGTCACTGCGCTTTTTGTGTTTGGTTTGTTGATTCTCGTTTTGTTTTTGGGCTCGCTTCTTGCCTCCGAACTAATTAAGCCATTTGACTCAATATTTGTGTTATGTGTTCAATTCGATTCAAACAGGCACTTGAAGTATATTTTTAACATTTACAATGAGTTTTGCAAGCGTACCTCCAAGTAAGTAAAGTACTTGAGGCAGCTCGCATGCTTATCGCCATAGTTGAACTGATGTTTGCACAGTTGGTGCGGAGCTGGCGTCAAAATTAATCGCAAACAATCCGTCAACAGATATTTTGCGACCTCTGTCAAAAATACGTATGTACGTAGTGATATAATGTACGGCTACTACTTCCAGTTTACCAGCTTGTCAGTTTGTTTTCCAGTCCGTTTTGTCTGTCTGTCTTTTTGACGGATTCCTTTTTTCTTTTTTTTCTTTTTTTTCTTTTTTCTTTTTAGTTGACAGCTTTAATAATTTTCTGTGCGCATTTTGTATTTTACAGTATAAAGAATTATAATTATAAGACGTGAATATTTTTAATTTTTGCACATTCTTAATTTTTCATCAACCCACCCAATCCGCAACTGTTTCACCAATTCAAATTGCCTGCCAATGTGTGTGCGTGTCGGCTTGTCCAAAAATTCTATTTGCGGCACACCAAGTGCCCGATTTGTTTCAAAACATTTCTGAGTTATGCAAGTGTAAATATTTCACACTGGTGCTTATAAATTTACGAGAACTGATTCTCGTGGGTTTGCTTTTTATTTGCTAGTTTGTATATTTTGTTCTTCAACAATTACCTGTATATTTATGTGACCCACATTAATTTATAGTTAAATTTAATTGATGGCTATCATCAATGAACTTGCTTTTACTTTTGACGTGCAGATTCTGTTTAAAGTACAAACTTTTGTAATTGCTGGCATATTGTGCAATTAATACATTGATAGGAAATCCATTAATGGGCACCTTACCATACCCTTTTATGAAAGTTGGCTTGAAAGGGGTGGGGTACACGAAAGGTTTCCTTAAACCCAGTCAGCAAAATTTTAACCATTGCTTTTATAATTAATTGGAAAATAGTACACATAGTTTTTAAATTTTAGCCATATATATTATTTACATGTCTAGAACCCAAACAGAAACAAGAGAGAACTTTGCAGTCGGGCGTAACCGACTGCGAAATACTCTGATACCATAAGTAATGCCATCTGATGACAGGTGGGTGCAGCCAAGAATTACCGATCTTTGAAGGAGGTTCTTAGGAATCTATCTCCTGCCTTTAAAATTGTGGTAGATAAAGGCTTTAGTGAATTTTGGGGCGGTAGTGGACATGCCCGAAAAAAATGTAGGAGGAGTTACCGCATAATCTTCCTTCCAAGTTTTGTTACTGTAGCTCTCAAATTGCAGGAAATATAGGCTTTTATCGTTTTTTTTTTTTATCGATTCTTAAGTTTCAAGTCTCTGTCTCTAAGGGTGTCGAAAAAAAAATGGGTTGTGTTGTACAAAATAATACCCTACCTTCGGTATCAGAATATACAAAGTACGAACTCTAATTGAAATTGCAAGTGAAGTTTATTTACATTACACTTGAGATATGGATTGCGGTATATTGTAATATTTGGTTTATTTATTTTATTGGTTGATGCACCTACGAGTCAGAAGTGCCTGAAATACACACAATGAAATAAAAGATGTATACGAATATGGGCTATGGGACATATAGATGGTGGGGTATCTTTTAGTAGAGTATACTCCATACCTTGTCTTGCGTGTGACATTTTCACTCATTTGCTTCGTATTCCAAAGTAAACTCGTTGCGTAAACTCGTGTGATTTTACGAGTACTTCTGACTATTCGCAAAAATGAATCTGTGCATAATTTAAATTGTTTTTTTTTTGATGAATTTAACGGACTGCCGCATACAAATCGCCATTTATCTTCACTGGCTGAGTGTCGCCAAAGCGGTTCAAGCTATGGAGGGAGGGACTCATTTTGTACCGGGGAGCGGGGAGTCCTGTGGCACTTTGTTGTGCGTGGGCATGGCCGTAAATGTGAACGGCAAGGCAAGACACGGAAAACTGACCGAACGGACATGAACATTGATTGATTTCACGCCAGCCAACAGCCGCTGAACGAGCTGCTTATTTTTAGCGGTTATTTTTTGAACAGGCATTTTGAGCATCGTGCGGGTCAGAGGGTGGACAGGGGCCAGGGGGCCAGGGATACGTAGAATGAATATGTTATTTTAAGTGGTGTGACAGCAGGCGGGCAGGCAGGTGGCTGGTGGCTGGTGGCTGGTGGCAGGGGGCAGAGGGCATTTGGCACGATTTTGCTAGCCAGTGATTGCGTGCCAAAACATTTTTAATAATGGACATGCAACAATGTTTCAAGGTCGTCCTAAACTAAACATACCCATTTGAACTAACTAATTTTCAATATTTCCTTCTTTTTTTTTTCTTCTTCATTCTTTTCAAGTACAGCCCTTGAACTTGGCAGACTTTTGGCGAGCAGCCGCTTGGCGGCGGCGGCGACGGCAGCCGCATGGATCATGCCGTCAGGGCGACGCGCGGCCGCCCGCTCAACACGTTGCGCTTCGAGAACGATGAGCTGGAATGCCTCTATCAGCGTTACACGCTCAAACTGCAGCGCTTCTCCGTGCTGGGCGTCGTCGCTCTCGTCGTCGTCCTTTGTGGTGTAATGGCTGCCCTGTCGCTAGCCTTTAACAATGCGCCCACTTTTCACGTGAGTCCGAACTGATTTTTATTTAATTCTTTTTTTTTTTCTCGGTTACTAGTAGTTTTGAGTAATTAGACAAGCCAAATTTAAGCAAGTAATATCTATGAATAAAACTGGTTTAGAATACTGACCGGTCTCTTGTTAGCACAATGTGGGCTAAGTAGGCACATAGCTAAACTAGATATAATCATCAGCGGAATCTGCTGATCTTAGAACAATGATTTTGCGCTATGATTTGCATATTTGCGGATTGTGTCGCCTTCGTCAGGAGGAGATGCAATATCCTAGCGTAACATGTCTTAAGCTTATTCGACCGATTGTTCCTATGGCGACTAGATGACATAGTGGTCCGATCGGGTCTTCTCTGACCTACATATGTACTACCTTGAGCATAAAATACGGATAAATACCAAGTTTGAGGGACTAGTTTGCAACACTAATGCACAAGTCATATTAAAATAGAAGGTATATTAATTGTTCAACTTGCAATCTATTTTCGATCATAGAACATCTTCAACTCGATTGTGTGTGTGCTGTTTGCCATTGTGCTGGCGCTGCTGCAGTGCTCGATCATCAAGGATCACCATTTGCCCACGCTGTGCTATGGCATTTTGTTGTTCACGGCCAGCATTTGCATTGTGTCGATGCCGACGCTGGGCAGCATTTTTCCCGTGGACACCAAGGAGGTGATGGCCGAGGGCGTCTGGCAAATTGTGTTTGTGGTATTTTTGGCGTACGCAATGATGCCGTTACAGATCTGGGAGGCGGTTGCCTTTGGCATTACACTCCCCTCGGTGCACATCAGCATTACGGTCTATAAGATCTTTACGGCTGCACTGCGTTATCTGGAATACAATCAGCTCATTGCGAACATTGTCATCTTCATTGGGGTGAATGTCGCCGGCCTGGTCGTTAACATCATGATGGAACGTGCCCAGCGGCGGGCGTTTCTCGACACACGCAACTGCATCGCTGCACGCCTGGAGATCCAGGATGAGAACGAGAAACTGGAGCGATTGCTGCTCTCCGTGCTGCCGCAGCACGTCGCCATGCAGATGAAGAACGATATTCTGTCGCCCGTGGCCGGTCAATTTCATCGCATCTACATACAAAAGCACGAGAACGTTAGCATCCTCTTTGCAGACATTGTCGGCTTCACAGTACTCTCCTCCCAATGCAGCGCCCAGGAACTGGTGCGTCTACTCAACGAGCTCTTCGGCCGCTTCGATCAGCTGGCGCATGTGAGTGACACCTGCAATTGGCTGCTGCGAACATTTCACGGAATTAACTTGTGGTTGTCATTTATTTGTACAGGATAACCACTGCTTGCGCATTAAGATTTTGGGTGACTGCTATTACTGTGTCTCTGGCTTGCCGGAGCCGCGCAAGGATCATGCCAAATGCGCCGTGGAAATGGGACTCGATATGATCGATGCCATTGCGTGAGTAGCCCTTCCATGGTAGTGCATATATTATAATACGCTACTATTGGATCGAACTTCGTCTAATACGATTTATGTTCAAGGATACCAACACCAACATTAAGTTCCTGGTTGTTGTTATAGCCTGGCAGAAGATATTATTGCGAAATACCATATGTATATGGTTGGACATATGTATATAATTTAAGGCAATCCCAGAAGGGAACTGTTCTTCCTGTTTGGTGGTACCCAATTGATCTCGGCATGTCGAGAACTGACTTACTTAACCCATTTTCTTGGTCCCGTTCACAGTACCGTTGTGGAGGCGACAGATGTCATATTGAATATGCGTGTGGGCATTCACACTGGCCGCGTTCTCTGCGGCGTTTTGGGGCTGCGTAAGTGGCAGTTTGATGTGTGGTCCAATGATGTGACTCTGGCCAACCACATGGAGTCGGGTGGGGAGCCGGGGCGGGTGCACGTGACGCGAGCCACACTCGACTCGCTGTCGGGCGAGTATGAGGTGGAGGCGGGCCATGGCGATGAGCGATCGTCGTATCTGCGGGATCATGGCGTCGACACGTTCTTCATTGTGCCCCCGCCGCATCGGCGCAAGGTAAGCCTCCAACATTTGCAATTTGCAATGTCATTAGATGCTGCTTGCGACCTTTCACTCATGTGCATCTCTTTCTCTATTTCTGTGCATGTGTATTGCAGCCCCTAATGCTAAACACGCTTGGTGTACGCTCGGCGATCGGTAGTCGACGCAAGTTGTCATTTAGAAACGTGTCCAATGTGGTCATGCAACTGCTGCACACCATCAAGTTCTCGGAGCCGGTGCCCTTCTCCAATATTGCCACCGGTTCGTTTCCCTCGGCTGCAGCTGCTCTGGGCGGCGGTCCGGCACGTGGCAGCAGCACGGATGCGGCCGCGGCCAGCGTACAGGTGTCGGAGAAAGGATCACGCAAGGTAAGTGGCCAGTGCCCCATTGTTAATATCCTTTTGATATCCATGATCCAGAAGAGTTCATAGACCATATGTTCCACTCTTCACAGTTCAAAGACTCGTTGTAGCTCGGTAGTCGTAGCTCAGTTCTATGCATGTCCGGGTCGTTTTTTTTTTTTTTTTTTTTTTTGTTTTGTATTCCTTTTTTGAGGGGATTGGTTGTGGGTCTGTTACGTTATCATTTCACGCTCGATGTGTGTTTTGTTTTTTCGACTTGTACCGTTTCTCGAACCGTGTGTATCTCATGGATACACTCGCGAACTCAATCTGATCTGATCTGTCGATGGCTTGCTGTGTAAAAAATGCGACAATTCCTTATGATTTCTTTCGTTGATTTCTTTCTTTTCGTTTACTTTCAGGATGCGGTAAGTTCACCGTACTTATAAATATAGTATGAAACGTTCCCAATCCCATCTCAAAACTTCGTTCCCCTGTTTTTTTCTTCTGTTGTCTATTTTGTGGGTTTTTTTTTTTTTTCGTTTTTCGATTTGTAGACGCAATAAATTGCATAGTGTATAAATTAAAAAGAAAAAAAAAAAATTGCATTGTAATTTGCGTAGAACAGTTGGCTCGGTCATCAATATATTTTTATTTTGTAATTTGTAATCCGTACTGTTGTATCTACTAACATAACATATGCATAAGTACTGGTAAAAACTGTAAAGGATGCCTTTCGTTTATTGCGTTTGTGTCGATGTTGTGCGTACTTAGTGTAAGGAGTAGAAGACCAATGATGTATTTGCTGGACTCATCGGTAACACCCACTGAACAACAACAACAATGTACACGAGATTCGAACTTTGATTTCATCATCATTGAAGAAGAACAAGAAACACACAACGTTGACACAATTTCACATTGGGCTACTCAAAATACTGTATATTAAACTTTAACTTTATCGAAAAGGTGTAGGTGGTACCCAACACTTATGCGGCTCACACAATATTTTGGTATATATATGTACTATCAATTTTTTTAAAAATTGAATCATTAGAAATATCGAAAATTCACTACACATTGCTTAATATTTCAATTGCTGATTGTGATGATGTATAGTTTACTTAAATTACACTTTAACGCTATACTTACACTTTAAACTTTTCACAATTTACCGCTATCTGCCATACTACAAGTTTCAGTTTCCGTTTTCGTTTTCGTTTCCGTTACAGCTTCAGTAACAATTTCAATTCCAGTTTTTCGTTAAGTTTCATCTTTATGCGTTCAATATGTTGTCCTGTCTATGAACTATTTATCCCATTCTCTCAAAATCAACCTTGATATTTTTCTATTTATCTCTAAACTTGTTACTTTATCTACCCTAACCATATTTAACTATCGTTAACGTTATTTGACACCTCGTATTTTTGACTATACTACAATATTTTAACTTTTATCGATTTAAGCAAAAAAAAAAGTAAAAAAAAAACAAAAAACAATAAAAATAAAACAAAATATATATATATATACATATATATACATATACTGTGTATACTTCTCTGATCTAGGTAATACGTCTACAAAAAATCTTGCATGCTACCCCACCACCGCACGGCACCATGGGCTATGGCAGCGTCGTCGGCAGCGGCGGCGGCGGTGGGGTGGGCAGTGTTCAAGTGACCGTAGGCACAAGTCCCAATTCAACAGCGAGTACGATTAGTCGCATACATAGGCACAATCACAAGAATAATAAAGTGAGCAGAGCAGCAACAAAACCAAATGTTTAATTTTCGTTCACATTCGTTCAGTCGTTCTTCAGTCGTCGTTCAGTCTTGTGTTCCTTATGTATTTATCGTTGTTTGTTGTTGTGTTCTATATTGTATTGTATTTTCTACACGTTCTTTCACATTCATTCGTTACGTGTTGTTTGCCTAACTCATAATTACATATTTATTTCGTCCAGTTTCGTTGAGTTTTATTTGAAATAATAATTGTTATGATTTTTCGTTGCGGGTGGGCATTCAATAACACTGCTTCGTTAAGTTTCATTAGTCTTAAAGTTTCGTTGAGTTTCATTAAAACTTGCGACTAGCTTACTTAGCATTGCATTTACCGCATGTCGTCCAATCGTGATGCCCTCATTTCGTCAAATCTCGTCCAGCTGATTCACATTCACATTCTAAACATTTCGCGATTCCCCATTATGAGGCTCCGTTGTCGTTAACGTTTGAGCGGCAAAATTACCGCTTGATTTAATTAAAACAGTTGATCGGCTTATTTTATTTGTCTTTGCGCAATTTATAATTAGGAAACTAATGAAAATATAAAACAGGTTATATAAGAAACAAGTTGAACAATGAAAAAGGATTTCATTTTATTTTGTTTTCGGCACATAATTGTACAAATAAATTCATTTAATAAAATTCTTAAATTATTGCAATATCAACTGTTGATCGAACTAATAATACCATAATACTTTTCAAAACATCGATACAAATTTCCATAAATCAATCCAAAAAAAAAAAAAAAAAACCAAATAATTTTCGAACGTTGAATGCACTACAATAAATGTACAGGCAAGATCCAATACATATAATAATAATAGCGAAACATTCAACATTCGAAAATGATTTGGTGTATTTCTTGTTTTTTTTTGCAATGATTTATCAGTACATTATTTAGTTTAGTCCAAGCGCACACACATACACACTCCTTGCATGCCGCTCTAAAAATTATCTGCTCTCAACTGCATGCACAGTGATCCGATTAGTGTACTACATACTTTAGTTTAGTACTTAGTACTTTCTTCAATATAGCCAGCAAGCGCCACTGCCACCAGCCACAAGCGGGAACAACAATAAGCACTAACTAGACCCATTTTTGTTTATTTTTTTCCTTCTTCCCTGCATCCCGTACAGTCACAGTCTAAAGTCGCGGACAAGTTTAAGCGGCCGTTCCGCAAACGGCATTCGGTGGCCGCCCATCATCAGCCAACAAATCGGGTGAATCGCTTCCTCTCCCAGGCGATCAATGCACGCTCCGTGGACTGTGACAAGTCGGAGCATGTGGATCGATTAACGTTGCGTTTTCGCCAGAGCGACAAGGAGCGTGAATACCACAAGGATTTCGATTTGGGCTTCACGACAGCCATGGGCTGTTCTCTGCTTCTATTAATACTGGGCGCTGCACTCCAGGTGACAGCCTTGCCGCGCACCCTTATCCTGCTGCTGCTCTTCCTTACGGCTTTCATTTGGGTTAGTGCCATACTGATGTTGTTGCTGGCCGTGCGCCTCAAGTGGATCATCTGGGACATTTCGGAGAGCTTCTCGCTTCGAATGGCCATAACCATTTTCACAATAATCCTCATCTATTCAGTCGGTCAGGTGAATGTGGTGAGTATTCACTCGAATCGATTAGCCTCCCGCTTTCTATTCGCAACAATGCAACTCTTTCTCATTTTGTTGTTTTCCCACCATCAGTTTACCTGCGTCACGGATCATCCATGTTCAGACAACACAACGACCTTGGATTTTCAGGGTCTAGACTCTGAAAATCTGGATATGTCGCCGGTAATAAGCAAACAGATCGATGCCCATCGCAAGTGCTCGTTGCCTCAATATGTGTCCTTGTCGGCAGCATTCGCCTTCCTGTCCGTTTCCGTGTTTCTCAGGTGAGTGCGAAAATTTAAGCTTTAAATTGAAATGATTGTTTACTGTATCCTGTGTACTGTTGTCCCATGCAGATTGCCAATTATATTCAAGTCGCTGCTGGTGCTGGGTATGGGCACCATCTATGGCCTGTTCATTGAGCTGTCCCATCAGAATATCTTTGAGTGCTACGACACTCGCGTTAAGTAGGTGGTCATGGGTCATTCGATTGGCCCACATATCAACGTGCTCTCTATATATAGTGCACACTTATTTAAATATATCTATGCAATTCCTTCGCATTTTAGAGCATCGATTCCGCTTCATTTGATCTCATTGGCGCGCATTGTTATCTTTATGATTGCGATATTGGTGCACGGCCGTTTGGTTGAGGGCACCGCTCGTCTGGATTTTCTCTGGCAGTTGCAGGCGTCGCAGGAAAAGAAGGAAATGGATGTGCTGCAAGCGTCAAATAAGCGCATTTTGCACAATTTGCTGCCCGCTCATGTGGCTGCACATTTCCTCGATGCGCAATTTCGCAACAACATGGTAAGTGGCACACCGCATACGGTTCATCGCTTTCATCCATGCTTTCACCGCCAACTTCACTGACCCACTCACTAATCATGTGGTTTGCCTTTATTTAGGAGCTGTATCATCAGAGCTATGCCAAGGTTGGCGTCATTTTCGCTAGTGTGCCCAATTTTAATGAGTTCTATACGGAAATGGATGGGTCCGATCAGGGGTTGGAGTGCCTGCGACTGCTCAACGAGATCATTGCTGATTTTGATGAGCTACTCAAAGATGATCGCTTTCGGGGCATCGATAAGATCAAGACAGTTGGCAGCACATATATGGCGGTGGTTGGCCTCATACCCGAGTACAAGATTCAACCCACCGATCCCAATTCGGTACGTCGTCACATGACCGCACTGGTCGAGTACGTCAAGGCGATGCGGCTCTCTCTGCAGGAGATCAACAGTCACTCCTACAACAATTTCATGCTGCGCGTGGGTGAGTATAATCCTATACTGCAACTGCAACTGCACACTCCCAATTCCTTTATAATTCAGAATTTAATCGTTTCCCCTTTATTTAGGCATCAATATTGGACCCGTTGTGGCGGGCGTGATCGGTGCTCGAAAGCCCCAGTATGACATCTGGGGTAATACGGTAAATGTGGCCAGTCGCATGGACTCAACCGGAGTGCCCGGCTACTCACAGGTCACCCAGGAGGTGGTGGACAGTTTGGTTGGGTCGCACTTTGAGTTCCGCTGTCGAGGCACCATCAAAGTAAAGGGCAAGGGTGACATGGTCACCTATTTCCTCTGCGACAGCAGCAGCAATGCCCTGAATGGCGAGGTGCGCAACGCTATGATTAGCAGCAGACCGTCTGCAGCCGCGAATGAATCGCAAACACATCAGTCGCTTCCTCATGCGGGTGGCCTGCATCCCGCCGAGTACTATCAGAAGGCATCGCAGTTCCAGGAAAATCGCGTCAATACAGATACCTACAGCAAGAAGGACAACGGTCATTTGTACAATGTGTGCGGAAGTGAGGAGCAACAGCTGTTGCTGCAGCATCAGCAACAAAAGCAGCCACTACCCGCACCACCAACGACCACGCACCACCATCTGCATCAGCAGCAGCAGCAGCGGCTCAACAGTAAGCTTCAAAAGCAACCCAACTTTATGACCAATGGTGGTTTACCCAATATTCGCGAGAATGGACACAATGGCGGCGAGATGCATTATGTGGCTACAAATATGGCTATGAATCCGGCTGCAGTTACAGTTACGGCTGCAGTACAGCAGCAGCAGCAACAACAACAGCTCCAGCACCAGCAGCAGCAGCAGCTGCAACTCCAGCACCAGCTCCAGATCCAGCACCAGCTCCAACACCAGCCCATTCCTTCGGTAATGTTGCGCGAATTCAATATAATTGAGAATCCAAATACCGGTGGCAGGCATCAGCAGCAGCAGTTGGAGCAATTGCCATCGGCACAGCGGCCACAGCACAATGGTAATAGTCTCGAGGGGGGCGTGGTCGGTGTGCTGGGCGGTGATTGTTTCATAATGCCGCGGCGCGATCAACTGCGCAGCTATGCGCCGCCGCCGGCGCTGCCCTTTAACCAGCATGGCCAGCATCTCCCACTGCATCATCTGTATCACCAGCATCAGCATCTGAATCAGCATCAGCCATCGTCCTCCAGCCTGGGCTATGGCAACTGCCGTGAGAGCGAGCCGCTATTGCATGCCAGCAGCGTCGCGCCGGTAGCCAAGGTGAGTGATGACGTTGACCTCATGTTCTGGAGCAAGGAGATACTGCTATGAACAATGCAACCTCCCCACTAGCCACCCCCTAATCAGCTAACCAACCAACCAACCAACCACCCATCCCATCCAACCATCCAAATAACCAACCAACCCATCCATTTGTAACTAATCCGAGCTATGTGCAACGTGTGTCTGTGTGTGTGTGTGTGTGTGTGTGTGTGTGTGTGTTAGTGCATATTACTGAGCCTATACAGTTCTCCTTATTCAGAGAATATTCAATTGGAAAAATATGTATAATGGATAAATTCAAATAATAAATAGGAATCGGAAAAACACGACTCAATTGCCTATGCATAAAAATGTTTTTCCAAAAAAAATTGTTCACCCTTTCCGTTAGTATTTACCAAAGCTTAGTCTGATTGTAATTTATAGCATTTACCGTGCTACGGGCTATAGATCAATTTCGTAGGATTTTTTAAATTACGCGATTCATCTAAGCAAAAATCGAAATGCAAAATTCTGTCATGAAAAGATTTTTAGAATCGAATGCAATTAAAATTTATGAATTCTATTTTGTTTTCTGACATTTGTAATTTGCTTATGAATAATGTGTGGGGAACAGCTCGAATTATGGCTTATATATATCTTAATCGATACGAGCTAAGCAAATGAAATTTGCTGTAGATGAAAGTTGATGTATTCAATGTCTGATGTAGGGTCAGTTAGGGTCAGTGCTGGTTAGTTCGGTTAAACATACACACACATTACACACATCCAGGCAATTATTCATTTATTATAAAGCTAAGACTGCCTATCCTTGTGGATTATGCCCCCCCATATAATTAGTTATTGTATCTGCATGTGTATTTGTAATATATATAAGTATCTATATATATATATATATATATATATATATATATGTGTGTGTCTCTAACTGTGTTCCACTCTTTGCATGCTATCGCACCACGCCCACACTTTCACGACTAACACCTAGATCATGCCCATGCAGCATGCGCCAAAGTACGAGCCACCACGTTACACCTGTCCCAACTCCGTGTTGTCACTGCAGCAGCAACAACAGCAGCAGCAACAAGAGCCGGAACTGGCTCCACTGCACCAGCAACAGCGCCAGTATGCGCTTTATTCACAGCAACCGCCTCTGCCGCAGCTGCCGCCGAAGCCAGCATTGAGAAGCTATCTAAAACCGCTGCCCAAGTTGCCGGCGGATATTGATGAGAGCCGCGAGATGTCATCGACAGACGATCTCAGCTCGCGCCCGCATTCGCCCTCGATGAGCAGCTCGGATGAGAGCTATTCAAAGACCACCGAGGGTGAGGGCGATGGCGACGAGGATTCGCCCCGCATCAATGGCGGCCATCTGCAGCGGAACGGACATGGCAACGTGGGGTTCAATGTGACTGCGGGACGCGTGAATCCGTTGCAGTGGCTCTATCCCTGCGACATACAAGTGGATCCCACATCGCCAGTGGTGATGGATATGGCACAGCTGCGGGACTTTGAGCTCAGCTCGACGACCGAGAGCCAGGGTGGCCAACCGACAACGACCAGCAATACGACGAGCAACATGCAGCACAAGGGCGACAGCTGCAACAGCTTTGACTACCAGAAGACATCAGCAACAGCAGTAACAGCAACAGCAGGCATCCCGGTGACGGCCGGTGCAGTTGGCAGCACTGCAGGCGCTGCGACCAAATCACCGTTTGAGAGGGAACTGCAAAGACTGCTCAATGAATCGTCGCGAGCACGCTGCCTGGCGGCAGTGTCGGCATCGTCCACGGCGGCGCCGGTGGTCACCAATTCGGATCAAACCACCAGCAATTGCAGTAGTCACCACAATGTCGATCTAAGCTATTCGGCCAGCAACAGCAAACTGAGCTCCATCAATGGTCATGTTGGACAGATTCAGGCCAATGGGGCCGAGGGTGGCTCAAGCAGCAATGGTAATCTCAGTGGCGGCAGTAACTCAAATAGTGGCAACAACAACTATCACAATGATCAGCAGCAGCAAGACCATGATCTGCTTGCCATGGCCATTCAGGTGACTGGCAAGCTGCCAATGAGCAACAGCTTCATGATATCTAAGCATCCTGTCGGCCTCGAGGCCATCAAGGAAATTACGCGCCACAAGAACCCATCCGAGTCCAGTCAAATGTGAGTAAAGCACCAACAAAGCCACAAAATACATACTAACTGTACTAAAGATAACCATCACATGACTACCCATTTGTATCTAATGCCAATCATCAATATCATTGTCATTATCATTGCTTAAGCTATATCATTGTCATATATGCATATATTTTATGTATCGTCGGCTGAAGGTCTTGGATCATACATAACTTATTGAAAGTCAATTTAAGTTACAAACAAATAAGATACTATTTAATTGTTCCCCTACTTTGTTATAAAACATATTCAAATTTATTTAATTTCTTCTCTCTGTATCTTATATATCCACAATATGTGCAATCCAATCAGTTGAAAGTATATTAAAAGTTTAAGCTAATCAGTTTTATACTATATACTATTGTCTTATAGGTGAAATGGAATTTATAAGCTCGTATATAGTAGTTGGATAATACGGTACCATATTTAAAATATTATTATTATTATTATTATTACTATTGTTGTTATTATTATTATTATTATTATTATTATTATTATTATTATTGTTATTATTATTATTATTATTACTATTGTTATTATTATTATTATTATTACTATTGTTGTTATTATTATTAGTATTATTATTAGTATTATTTGCCATTTAAAAATTGAAATTGATATCTCAGATGTGGTAACTGAATAGTATGTTTTGCTAATTTTCAATAGTTGATAGAAATGTCTGTTATTGAATGGCCATTGAAGATTAAAAACACCGATGATATTTTTAATTACGGCGATATTTTAAGGGTTTTTGACACGCAGATATTTTCAAGACTAATGTAAAGCATTATTTTTAGGCAAACATCGGACACGGAATCGTGCGAGATTCTGCACGAGAATCGCAGCCAAATGCATGTGTTGGCCATGTTGGAGCTGCATGCGGCCAAGGAACATCAGCATCAGCCGCAGCAGCAGCAGCAACAGACCAGACTGCATCGTCAGCGTCCCCGCTCCAAGGAACTGCAGCGCAGCTACGAGAGCCTCGACAGGTTAGATGGTGTAATGGCACCACAGCAGCAGCAGCAGCAGCAACGTCAACGCCATCACCATCACCACCATCAGCAACGGCAGCAGCGCTACAATCATGTGGATCAGGAGGAGCGCGATGATACTGAGGACAACCTGGCTGATGAGGAGTTCGAGGACGATGAGGTGGGCCGCGATGTGCGACAGAAACGACTGCTGCAGAGCGAGCAGAACAAGCACAAGAATGACAAGCAGGAGCAGTCCCAAAATGAGGAACTGGAGCAGCTGGAACAGGAGCAGCTAAGGGAGACGGCGCCGCTGACCAATGGCAGCTTGCGCCTGGAGGCGAATGTGATAAACGATGAGCTGAAATATGGTGCGGCGCATCACAACCACCAGTCCATGGACTCCAATCCACTGGAGAGCCAATCGGAATGGTCGGACGATGATTGCCGCGAGGAGGCAACTGGTAAATGACCTCAAAATTATTTAATATTAATCATTTTAAAAACTTTACTCTCACTTTGATAGGCGGCGCAGAGTCAACAGGCTACATAACCGATGAGCCTGGTCTGGAGAACATCTCGCTTTTAAACGAGGCGGGTCTGACCGACGCCGAGGGCGCCTTGTCGGACGTCAACTCGCTTTACAATGCGCCCGATGTGGATGACACATCAGTGTCGAGTCGGGCCAGTTCGCGGCTGCTCAGCCTGGATTCACTCAGCGGCTTATATGATTGTGATTTGGACTCCAAACATGAGCTGGCCATTGTTAATGCCTCGCACAAGATATCCAGCAAGTTTGGTCCACCACCCTCGCCGGCACAACAGCAGCCACTAGCAGCAGCAGCAACAGCAGCAGCAGCAGCAGCAACAGCAGCAGCAGCAGCAGCAACAGCAGCAGCAGCGCATTCGCCGCAGCAGCAGCAGCAGCAACAACAAAGTTAAGGGATCTGACACAAGAAGTGAAATAAGCATAAGTAATTGAGCACACAAAAAAGGAAACCGAAAACAAGCACTCAAAACGTTGTTACTGCGAAATGCAAATGGTGTCTATTAATTTACAATAACATAACTACAAAGTTAATCACATATATATTGTACGTGCAAAAGCATCCAATAATAACTTTGTCAAATTCCATGGCATTCCTTCCGTTTTGGTTTTCCAAAATTCCGAAAATGAAAACTAATATTGCCATTTCTACAAGTTCTTATTGGTTGCTTTACATTTCTTCTACTTATGTAGCTACAGACACTATTTTATTTATGCTCTGATTCCGCGGGATATATTTTTTTTTTTTGTGACAGACATTGCACAAAACCAATATGCCAAGTTATACCTATTTATGCTGTCCGTCTGCGTGTGTGCAATTTTTTTTTTTTTTTGTCGAAGATATCGGATTTTGTGATTCTTCTAAACAAACTCCAAGATTGGTGAACACCACTGGAATTTCAGAGTCGGTTACGCCCGATTTCAAAGTTTTCACTTGTTTTTTTTCGGTGTTATATATACGTAGTATAATCAAAAATATAAAGTACATATATATATATACGTATAAATATAAATATATATATGCATACTTATTTAGTCATTGGTAATCTTACACAAATTGGCCCACTTGAACGTTCCAGTTATTCGCAAAAATTAATTATGACTTTAATTCAATGTACTTCTATATGCTTATTATACAAATTATATATGTATATGCGTTTAGCTATAGGCAAATCATCACAATTATCATTATAAACGATATGTGGTTAATTCATTTGTGCGCTTAGCCTCTATAAGATATAATTTGCTCATTTGTTATACACTACATAAGTGCATACCTATAATGCTACATATTTTATATGTAGACCGACCTGTATGCCTATATTATTTAATAATCGAATATATATAACTACAACAAATGCATGACACGTTGTAAATAAAGCGAAATATTATAAATATTTAACCCAACTTAAGTGAACCCCAACTTACACAACACTAATTTTGCACATTACGAAGAAAAATGTTTAAATTAAAAATGATTTAAATGATTACTTAAAAACAAGAAGAAATCGATTTCAAGATATTCTATAACTTGACAGTTCCATTTGTGAGTTAAATTTAATCTGAACTATCCGCTTCAACGCAAAGCGTCATGTGCCATTATCGTAGTCAACTTTTAGCTGCTACGTTAAAGCCCTGCCTACTTTGAGGCGTTGCTCGCACACTTGTACATACACACACAGAACACACAACAACCATACATCTACACACGCATATGATACGTACTTACCATATAAATATATTAGTTGTAAGCAAACCCATTTCAAAAACAGGTCGAAAAGGCTTTAAGTCAATTTTTTGTTGGCTGTTGCACAATTTTCGAATTTTTCACGCAAAGCTTTTCTCATTTGCTATGTTTTTTAGGTTACATAATTTGTTTAGTCTTTAGCCGTATAGCTTTGTATATAAGTGCAAGCATACATACCTAGATATTATATGTAAGTCTTCTATGTATGCGTATGAAAATGGTTTAAAACAAAAAATGAACTATGAATGTACTCGTACCATGATTCACAATTACTAAGAGAAACTCAAAAATATTGTTGATACCTGTCTTGAGATGATTCCAAAAACGTACAACCAGACAACTATGACACATACATAAGGAACAAAAAAGAAAACAAAGATTAAAATACAGATAAAGCCCATATTTTGTGTGTACAATTTGTGAAAACGCCATTGAGCGCAAATATTATACATGTTAGGTAATTATGTAACAAGTAAATGTTAAATATAGAGACGCAAATAGCAACAACAAAACAGCCCACAGATATACTTATGCAGACCCTAAATATTATATGATAAATCAAAACTGAATTGACATTTCGCAGAAATATATACACGAGAAAATACGTATTATATATTCACAATACCAGAGAGATGCAATAAAATATATAGAGAAAGTGAGACAGGAGTGACAGAGAGAGAGAGAGAGAGAGAGAGAGAGATGCAAACTGGAGAAATTATATTTATTTTTATGTACCGATATGCAAATGAAATATATCTACGTATCTACAAATATTAAAATTTTTAAATAGTGTACACATATGTATATGTATGAGCAAAACAAAAGTAACTACTTAAAGCTATATCTCTATGTAGCTGAGTACGGCATCAATTAAAGACCCATAATAAAAACTTACAATTACATATAACTAAATGTCAGCATATCAAATATGTTACAATATTTTCGAGTATTCTTTGCTGATGGTTGGCTTTATCGGGACTAGCTTAATTTCCTTGACAGAAGTGTGCCAAGTATATTATTATTATTTTATTTTTCAATTGTCAAGCCAAATATTGTATATAGAATTGGCAAACTAACAACGGGAGGTGGGAATTCCATTGAAAAAGAAGCGCATGACTAGAGTCCTATGATGTAAATGGATGTATCGATGTTCCGATATCACTGAGTTAAGAAAACTGAATGTACACTTACACACGGATGAGACATGATTATACTAAAATCCGTTAAAATCACGACCCAATTCTATCGAAGTCCACTCAAGAATTGTGCGATCAACTAAGCGCCTAAACACTTGTACAAATATTACATGCAGATCGAACGAAAATAAGTCCAAGTCAGAAAATCGTTGCTCTCTCGAAAACTACGAAGACGATTTATACACCCATTGATCAGTTAGTAGACCTTTCAGTCGCTAGGATTTGGGAGTATCCGAGCAAAGTCTGAGAAATTTTCTGTCTTACGAAAGTTCTTTTATTTCAGATGATTGAAGGACTATCTGTGGAGCAAAGGACATTGCGATAGTCTTTGAATTAACGAAATTACACCCTTGTGTAATTTTATGCCAAATTGGTTTCTCGAATTTTATTTTTCTTTAGATCCTTTATTGCTAATCGAGAGTTCCTTTTCCTGTGAGCTCAAAATGATGTGTTCCTTTGAAAACTTTAAGGATAAAGTCAAGATTTGGCTTAAAAGCGCATTACCTAAATTAAGAAATTAAAAAACAGTTCAATTTTTGTTTTTGTTTATTGAATTCCAATAAAACTTATTATATTTTTAACAGATTTTGTTATCTCATTTTCCAGGAAATACAAAACAAGTCATTCTACAGATTATAAGTTGAATTGTTGTTATATATTGTTTTGCACTTGTTATAGTTTTTGATACGCAATAACATCGAATCGCAAAATATAATCAAATAAAACAAATTGATTTAGTATGTGCAGTTATTTTCTTACTTAAGAAATCAAACGTAATTATGCAATATTTATAACCCTCGTAGCGTAGTTTTTGTAGCGCGGTTTAAATGTTCACACAACTGGTATCAATCGAGTTTTGTGCGCTGCTGTTTTTGAGTATTATACACCTGGCGTCCAGGTGGTGATGCATACCAAAACGCGTCCACCACTCACATCAGCTATCTCAAGCGCTACCACCATGCCGGCCAGCATGCTAGCCACTTTGTCGAGTGGTTTTGCGTTGACACCGCCAATGCTACCGCTGCCAAAACTTGTGCCGCTCACCGTGCGCAATGACAAAGTGCCTATGCCCTCAATGAACACATTGCTCAAGCAGTGGTTAACACCAGCATCATCCGCATACGCATCCGCATCCGTATCCACAACAATCCCACCACCGGCACTAATCAGACCGTGTCGAAGCCATCGGACCATCGGCTATGATGAAATCTGTTCAATGTCGTTCAAATGCCATCAACATTGCATCAACCCATTCCTCGAAAGACGTCCAAGTGGAATTCGTCGAATGCCCCGAATCGGGATACGTGCTCCAAGCCAAGAGTACAGATCTGGCCGTACCGGTGATTATGACTATGAATCGTACGACGATCTTCATACGTGAGGTGTTGGCCGTACCGCAGTTGCACAGCACGGATCCCCAGTTAAGCATTAAGTGGGCCGACATCTGGCTTCAAATATCGAGAAAGCTACATATGAAACATATGTATATATAGATGTATATATATATGTATATACATATAGAGAGAGTCATTGGATACCCACTCTTCGCAGTCTTTGCCAATGCTTGCCAATCTTGATTGCAGAGCACGTTTGTCGCGCCATTTGGTCGTTTCTGGCCGACAATATGAATCTGTTCCCGAAGATAGCGCCCATGGCGGAGCTAATGCGTCCGTTCAAGAGCAGCCTGAAAGTGTGGGAGAAGTCGCATCGGTTGATCAGTAAGTTTGATGAGATAGCGCGCAAGTACCAGTGGATGGATGTACCACAAGGACATTCTGCCGCCACTAATGCAGAACTTTGAGAAATATGATATTTTGTACTGGGATCTGCGAAGATCACGACCCGGACAGCCAGACAGTCAGTCAGGAGGTGTGGCGTTTGGCGCGTGAGCGTTTTCCGCACTGTAAGTGTCACAGCTGGCAGATCAGATTAACTGGTATATATATGTATATATACAGTCGTACAGGGTATCTGCTAGTTGGCAACCCTTTTAGTTCGCATTCATTTGATTTGGTTTGTTTTTTTGGCAGTAAATCATCGCGACGTTTGGTCCATGTTCAAGTTTGCATTTATGACATACATGGAGGACTTGGAGCGCGGCATTGAGAATCCCTGGCCACAGAACTGGTGGCATGCATTGGAGAAGCTCAGGTTTCTGGTAAATGTGCGCTATCATCCCTTGGAGCCGTACTACTATATTGTGCAGCATGTACGAGGCGCTGATGCAACCGACTGTCCAACTTTTGGGTAGCAAGACACACGTTGCCACCGAATCACTTGTGTCCTGGGAGACAGCGGAGGCCAAACGGCTGCTCACTGGCGATTTGCGGGATTCAAATAAATCAGCAGTGGCCGTGCTGCCAGTGCCGGTGCCACCGATGAGGGCATGTGCGTCATTAGACAATCGACTGCACACACGTCCAACGGTCAACCCGTTGGACCATATGGCTGGTCAGTGACATGACCACGATCTACCCCACATAGATGGGTATCAATTGACACGGCTTCTGCGCTGCAATCCCAGTACCTTTTGCAGGGCAACCACCGGGGATAAGCGATCCGCTTGGATGCGTGTCGCCAAGCCTCCGGTAAGTGATATTAGTTTATCCGGAGAATTATTTGCCCGAAATCAATATGATGACCTGCAAGCCCAGCCTGGTGGTCAAGAACTGGGCCTATGCAGTCAACGCTCTGCCCCTCAAGCAAATCTTTGTCAAATACGCGAGCCTTGCCAACATCGATTGGCCCCAATCCAGTGGCACGCTGCAATGGTGCACCAATGGCGATCTGCAGCGGCTAAAGTAGCAACTGCAAGTGCAGCTGCAGCTGCAGCTGCAAAACACATCGTATCGGAATATATAGTATAGTTTTTGTATACTTGTTACTTTATACTTTATGCTTTATTTATATGCTAATGCCACAATTGATTTATGCATGGCCATCGGAACCAGCTCCTCGCCAAGCTGAACTTTAACATAGAATAATGCTAGAATATTAGCAGACTTAGTTTACGCATATGAACTATGTAATAAAATATGTTCAAAACATGAAAGCCACAATTAATATTAGCATTGTTATTCAGTAACAGTTCTGTATTTATTGTGATAAAATTATAGCTGCATATAAGATAAAGGCACATAAATTGTTAAAACTTGTACAACACAAACTGCTAACTCAAGTGTACCATAGTTGCCACATTTTGTTGCTCTGGATTTGGCTTAGACGCCCACTTTAACGACCTGGTCAGCAGCATGGATGGGGGATGGGGGATGCGGGATGGGGGATGCGGGATGGTTTGCTGATGAGGATGAGGATGAGACATCAAAGTAAGCCCATACAAATTGCAGCCGGACGACAATTGGATGATTTGATTGCGTGAGGGTGTACACTATATATATATATGTGTGTGTGTGTGTGTATGTGTGTGTGCGTGTGTGTATTTCTAGGGGTGTGTGTCTCTTAGTTTGAAAACAAATAACATAAAAGGCATTAACGCAAGCTCAACAGCAAAAATTGCGTAGACCTGAGCTCCGCCTTAGTATAACTGAATGCCTGTCATCATCTGGGGATTGCTTGTCCACTTTATGTTGCTTCATGCGCACCTCGTATATGTTGACCGCCAGTTTGAAAAACAGACGCTGCACATTATGGCCAGTCATGGCGGATGCCTCCATGTAGGGTATGTTCAGACTGCTGGCGTAGATGGCAGCCCGCTGTTGACACACCTGTCGCCCATCTTCATCACACTTGTTGCCCACCAGCATCAGGTGTATATTGTCCGTGGCATATTTCCGAATCTCGCCGAGCCAGTAGCTCATGTGCTGATAGCTGGACCGATTCGTCAAATCGAATACTAGAATGATGCCGTGCACGTGTCGATAGTAGCAGGTCATCATGGAGCGGAATCGCTCCGCACCGGCTGTATCATAGATATGCAGCTTCACCCTATTGCCGCCGATCTCAACGGTGTGCACCTTCAAATCCAAGCCCACCGTGCACTTGTATTGGCCCGTATAGCGATTCTCCGTGAAACGCTGCAACAGGCACGTTTTGCCCACACCAGCATCACCCAGCATCAGTAACTTGATAGACAAGTTGTTTGCCATTATTATTGTCGCAAATCACTTTTGCATTGTTTCAAAAAATATCTACCTGACTGTGAATGTACTAATCTGTAGGCAAATTTCAAGGCATACTTTTCTATACTCTGCCACCGAAGGTATCATAGTATATTGGTTTTCTGCAATGCCTGTCATGCAGTCTATCTGTCTGTCCGTCTGTATGACGCACAAAGTCTAAGCATTTGAGTACTACGTCCACCAGGAGACTAAAAATAATAATCGATAAGATCGATAATTGCAAATCGATAAGGCCACATATCTCCCAAAAATTTGAAGGCTACGGTCTCCAAATTTGGCTAGTGTGTTGTTGGCGATGTTCTTCCAAGATCGGCATATGCCACACCCACCTCCGCAGCCCCCAGGCCCCCGCCCCTAAAAATATTGAATGGCTATATCTTCCGCCGTTTTTGAGTTAGAACCGTCAAATTGTGTGGGTGGGGGTGTGTTACTGGTAGCTGTCTTTAAGAACTCATTATAAATTTTCATGGCCACGCCCACACCTGTGCCCATAAGCTCCAATGCCGATATTTCGGAATGTGTCAATCGATAAGTCCGCATATCTCCCACAATTTTAAAGATAGAGTGACCAAACTTGGAAGGTAACTTGCTACCTCCTACAAATATCGGCATATAAACTTTCAGACCACGCCCACACCCGTTGAGCCTAGGAACTTCGAGCCCAGAATCTGAAATGCGTATATCATCTACAATTTGTATGCGAGACTCACCAAATTTTGAAAGCATGTTTCTGGTATGTTTCCCCTAAGAGATCGATAAAAAAAAACTGGATGGCCACGCCTACTCCGATACACCTGTTAGTGTAAATCGATTTTAAATGCTATATAGATTTTAAGTTGGCATTGTTTATGTTTGCTGTACTAACGATCCAGACATATCCAGCCTTAGTTGTAAAACACGAGTTCCAAAATACCAGACAGAGGAACGGGGGTTTCAATAAAAAATGGGCAACTCTTCCTCTCCAAAGTTGCACATAATCCTAGCTCCTAATCCTTATTGCATAAAACTACTTGTCTTTCTGCGCTCAAAATGATCACTCTAAGCGGGAATCTAACACAGTTTTTATTTCATACAGGAATAGGAATTACTCAATTGTTTTGTGATTAATGACTTCTTTTTATAATTTAAATATGAATTTCATGTTTTCTTCTCCCATATTATTTGTATTATTATTATGATTATTAATGCTGCTATTATTATAATTGTTAATATCCCAGTTAGATATATTGTGCTTCTTTCTGAGTCCATAGCTCTTTCATCTACACTGATTCTTTAAAGAATTCAAGCATTTTCCTCGGATTGTTGGTTTTTATGTCTTCCAAACTTATGGCTTGTTTCCCTAGGATATTTCATATACATATGTACTTGTGACTAAGGCGACACAGTTTGTTTTCGGAAGATTCAGCTACTGATTGAAATTTAGCTAGTTTAAAGCTAGCTTGTCCTGTCGAAAGACGACCGCCAAATATCCCAAGTCTTTTGTCTTCCATGGATATTACTTGCTTAGCACATAATTTTGCTCTAGTCTAGTTTAGTGTCATTTCGTATCGTCTGTTAAACTTAAAATGTGAAAGTAGTGTTATTTGATGTAATTTATAGTTAGTTTAAAGGAATGGAATGCTCAGCTCAAGTGGCACTAGTAGAATAGTTGCATCTTAAAGTGAGACATTAACCTCATGGCTAACGACCCCAAAAAATAGTACTTCTGGCCAGCTGTGCCCCACAGACCCATCAAATTAACATTCTAATGTGAATCGCTCAACGGTGGAGCCACTTTATAAGCTCCATTGCTGGACATCATCATCATCATCATCAGCAGCAATTCGGAATTGGAACAACAAGGACTGCTAAGGTGATGGCAATAATGTTTGCTCCCGGTGATTAACGCAATTAAACAGGTGCTCAAAATGATGTTTCCAGTGGATTAGCCACGTTCCAAACTTGATAGAGAGAGAGGAGAGAGAGAGAGAGAGAGAGAGAGAGAGAGAGAGGAGAGAGAGAGAGAGAGTGATGCGTATATTTTACTACAGTTGGTTGCTATACGCCCGCTAATAAGCGCCACATTAGCAACATGCGCCACCTCTTCAGCCTCAACGTGAACCTCATCCTAACCCTCCTCCTCATTGCATGCTCATGCTAAGCCACATTCCACATTCGCATTAATTCAATGTGGATTTTGAGCAACCCCCGCCCCCTCTCCCTCCCCCACCCCCCATCACATTACATGCTGGGGGTGTTCGACAGCAGTTTGGGGAGAGAGAGAGGGTCGATTGTCCACGACGTCTGACGTTAAAATGCCATTAGACTTACAATGGTGGTGCAAAAGGAGCTCTGTGCCTCTCTCTGATGATTTGTAGGTGTTGTGCCGTGAGATTAAACCTGTAATTATTTATGCCCTGTTTTCTGCGATGGGCCTAAAGTGCCGCTGGTGTTGTGGCTCAATGTGCTCAATTTCCCAGCTGTGTGCAATCTTTATCGAACAACTTTTCAGCATTTGCCAATTTGAAATGTAAGCTAGTTCTGCTTTAGATTGTCAGCCCCATTTGCCCATGTTAATGTCAAAGTCTACATGCACTTTAACATGTTGTTAAGCCTAATTTTAAATTTCTCATACAGCTGGTAAATATTTGCAAGAGTTTAGGCAAGCCAAAAGCTTCTTAAACTTAACGAAAGCATGCTTGGGCTTGTATTGTGAAATAATTGTCAGCAGTTTATCGGATAGTTCAGGTACTTAAGTCTATTGTTAACTAACATGCACTTTGGCAGACACATGGGAAAAGTGCTTGGGTATTTTTTTTTTTTGTGGTGAAATGGTTCTGAAAATATTTGAATGGTTAATCCAATTAAGCTCATTAGTTTAGAATGCCAGAGCTTAAAGACGGTGTCAACAACAACTACAACAACAACAACAACAACAACTGTCCGGCGCCTAATTCACAGTTGCTGTCAGTGCAATTGTGAATTTTGTGTGTTTGTCCAACTGATTCACATGACCTCCGATGAATATGAGCAAAATAATGAGGCGCCAGTTTCACATGGCATTTATGCCCGAAATCCCAAAAGCCCAGCAGCCAAAACCCATTGTAAGATGATTTTTTGTTTTTTTTTCCATTAAGCCAAAAACAAAAAACACAACATTTTTATTGTATTTCGGACGGTGTGTGTGTGTGTGTGTGTGTGTGTATTTTTGTGCAGTCAAACTGCTAATTGAACAGTTTTTGTTTGTTAAAATAAAAAGCAAAAACAACAAGCACAAAAAAAGAAGTAGAAAAGAAAAACAAGCAAACTATTTAATGACAGTTGTCTGCCTGAGATGTGGCACATACATATGTTAGTAGCTATTTGGGGGGGGGGGGGGGGGGGGGGGGGAGGGTGGTGGCGGTCGGGTTCTGGTTGGTTCGAGTGGTGCCAAATTCCGGACACAGCATAGTTCAATGTTTTGCTACACAAAGAGCACGCCCCACTTGGGGGCACAGCACTAAAAAGTCAACAGAAAAACCATTAACGCTTACAAAAAAACCACTTGGCATGCTATTGTTGTATGTTTTATGTTATTGTTGGTTACGTTGTTGTTCCTGTTGTTGTTGTTGTTGTTGTTGTGTATGAAAAACAATTGCAATTGCGCAAACAAAATTTAATTTGCGAATGAGATTGACGAGACGATATAATGACGACTACAATGACAATGACGCCAGAAAAGAATAACAACTCCCCAAAAACGAAGAGTCAGAGAGAGAGAGAGAGAGAGAGAGACAGAGAGAGAGAGAGAGAGAGACAGAGAGAGAGAGAGAGAGACAGAGAGAGAGAGAGAGAGAGAGAGATAAGCAGAGAGAGTTGTGGAATTTTTTATATCCAAGCTCATTAAGATCATTAAGAAAACAAATGAAAAAAATAAGGACACAAATCACAAATAAACTGAGTATTTCTGGTTAAACCAATTTTTGGTTGATATTGGACAGGGTTGTCAACTATACTTCACAAATTGTTACTTCATAACTTTGTAAATCTGTTCAATTCTGGTACTTAAACTTAAGCTTCAGATCTTATAGATTATCCTTGCATCCATGTTGAACATAATATGTTGAATTTAAATATAACTGTAATGAAAATATCTTAGGCTTATCGATGGATTATTATTCACATTATACTCATTCTGATTTACGTATTCTTCCCTTAAATAAATTTTCAACTCTAAGATATCTTTGATCGGGCTTAACTTTGAAAAATGTATTTTATTCCTTAGGCTCTATAAACTTTCCTGCCTCTTCCTTATTTCCTGTATTACTCTTTATTTCTCCCTTCAAATATTGCTTTCGTTACTATTAAATTACTAATAGAGTTGTAAACTCTTAAATATATCATTGTATAATATATTTAATTTAACTAAAGAAAAAAATTAATAACGTTTAAAAATTTGTTGATCTTTTTTTCCTGATTTTTATAATTTTAACTTCAACTTTACATTGAACCTTAACATAAGCTTTATTTAATTTTTGTTTATTATCATTTTAAATATAATGCAAGTTTTGATTTATAATTTTTTTAAACGTTTTTTTATTTATGTATATTTTTGGGTTGATACATTTAAATCCATTGAAATGTTTTACTTGAAAACAACAAGTGAAGAAGATTGTAGACTAGCGAAAAGTGAAAATGCAGATAATGAGTTTTATGATCCATAAAGCGTCGCATACTACGTATACGGTATACTGTATTTAAAAGCCTCTCCGCTGACCCACTAAATGTAATCGTGCGTAATCCACACAACAAGTCAAAGCAGAGCGTGAATCTGGTTTACGACGTGAATTGTTTATTACGGCTAACGAACTTTCTATGCTGGGGCACTTGGCACTTGCATAATCAGACCCCAAACCGAAGACTCCCCGCCTCCATCCCTCTACCCAGCGATGACGTTGCATTTAGCGCATTGCGAGGTAATCAATGTCGAATCTGCTCTGATTGCATTGGGGAAAGCACGAGAAACATATACACGATTCACGACAAATAAGTTTTAATTATTTGTCACATTTGTACAAACATATATATATATATATATAGAAATGAATAAATGAAAGTGCAAGTGCAATTGTATTGTAAGTTTTTGAGCTTAAGACACATATTTAATTGGGTCGATCTATATGAAGACCAGTGAAAATATAATCATTTTAGTATACATTTTCGCTTACTTTGCAATGACTTATCAGATTCGTTTTTGAATTATAGCGCTTTGGCGCACTGTGAATAGCAAAGCAACTATCGATAAATAACGATCGGTACATGCTGACAGCAGCACAGTGACAGAGTAAGAGTTTAATGCACGTTATCTAAAACAGTGCTTAAGCTTAACAAACAATGTATATGCATATGTCTTATGTTGTACTTCATTCCAAACAAGTTATATGTAATTTCAAATTAGATTATCAATATATATTTTTAATTTTTTCAAGACTCCCGAGTTATCATTTCACGCATAACATGCAATGAGTATTCAAAATAATTGTTTTGCACATAAATACATGTATTTAATTTGTTCATATTACACATAGTAACACCCAAAATTTTCAAGATTTTGTCCCAATGTCAGTGAAAACGTATGCGAATGCGTTTCGTGGTGAACGGGCCAGAGCCATTTATATCGATAGTGGCAATGAAAATCTGTTGTCATGCCTATCGATAGGGGCATCGATTGCCGCCGCAACATTAGTCTGTTGGCGCAATTGAAACGCGAAGATCGTGTGTCTCTCTCGTGGTCTGGCGGAGAAACGGTCGCGAGTTTAAGTTCTCCGGCTAAACGGGAGCCAACATCTCTGATCGCATTTGTTTGTTAATCACGCTTATATGAATGATTAAGTACGTAATTAATTTTGGCTAATCTAACACTAAATAATTGCCTCGATTCGACTCACTATCTTTCTTGAAATTTGTCCCTCTGTGCGGTTGGCGGGAGTTCCGGCAACGGATTAAAATAATTTTTTTTTTTTTTTTTGTTTTTTTTTTTTTAAATGTGTCGCAATTAAATTATATATATAATTGTTATTATTTATATTCATGCGCACATATTTAATTGCCTAAGAAACAAAAACAGCGACAGCTGCCCAACAACAAGTGATGAGAACACAAAATAAACTGTGATCCGCGAATTTAAAGTGAAACCGAGTGCGAAGGCGGTGTCGAAGGCGGAGGCGGAGTGAAGTGCGTGCACTTTGGAATTGGAGTAATAACAACCACAACAACAATACATATCTACATACGCATTGTAAGTGTGTAAGCTTAAAAGGCTCCCCATGTCCCTGTCCTTGTCCCTCGACCTGTTCCTGTGTCTGTATCTATGTCTGTCTGTCCACGTTGCACAAGTTCAAGTTCAGCTTATTTTACCGGCTGCTAAATGAACTGAGCAACGGTTGTCGCCTGTCGCCGCCTTTCGTACATTCTTTGCGTTTACGTTGCGCCCACTACTTGAACTTACGACGCTCTCTCTCTGTCTCTCTGTTCTCTCTTAAAATGCTCTCCTGCATTTTGTTGCGTGCATTGCACCTTTTGGCTGTTGCTGCTATCTCGTTTTGACAGCGAATTGCTAATCGCCGTGGCATTTCGCACTCACACACACGCACTCACACACACACACACACAGAAATATACCGACAAAAACACGCACTCAGAGAGACTTTTACCCCCTGCGCCACCCACTCACACTCACACTCACACTCACACTTGCACTGGAGAGATCTTCTCGTCATCGTTCTTTTACTCATGCTCCTCTCGCTCTCACATTCAGGCATTCTTTGGGTTTTTGTCACAGCAGCAGCAACAATAACTTTGCTTAGATAAACAACATTTGATAAGTGAATTTTGTGTGTATATTTTGTATTATTATCGTTCGATTTTCGCTGGTCGCCCGCTTGTTTTGCTCTTACCTTCGTTTTTGCATTTCCCTTTCTTTTAGATAAGTCAACGATCCCAGCTTATCGCTCTTCCTTAACAATTACACTGACAATGGTAACCCACCCAAAACTTGTTGATTACCTTCTAAATTTAATTACCTCACTCTGTCGCCAGATATGCCCAATCGTATGTGTGTGTGTGTGTGTATGTTCATTATGGGCATTCGCATGCAATTTACCGTCGTCATGTTCTATTAGCTTTAGATAAAGACAAACATGTGTCTTATCGGACCGGATCCTTCGCTGCTTCATCAGGTAGAGGCTTCAATATGTTTGCTTTGAGATTTGCGTCTTATACTCTAAAACTGGACTACACCTTAACACTCGGCTCTACTCAGTTGTTGACCCTATATGGAGAATGTAGAAAATATAGTATATGTTATATTTCTATCTTATCTTGAATCGAAAGAGATATTAAGATAAATTATGCAATATTCTTAAAAAAATGATATAATCATTATCGTGCGAATAAAATAAACAATAAACAATCCAAATAGAATTGACAACACATAAAAAAGAAATAATAATAAGAACACAAAATAACAGCAATAAATAAGAAGATCATTCCTTTGACAGCGGCGCTGTAATAAAATCAATCGCAAAAAGAAAGACAATGAAAAATGACAGCTGATTATCAAAACAAGAATTTAAGTTTTATTCGAGGTGCGAAGACTTCAACCAAAAAAAAAAGAAGAAAACTAAATGACTCAAGCAGAGAAGCAGATAGAAGGAGAAAGAATTAAAGGTAGTTTCTGTTTATGTATTTTGAAGCCCATGTTGATGTTTATAAGAATATATAGCTTACACCTCTACACATACACAGTACATATATATGTATGTGTAACTGTTCTAGTCACTCAATCGAGTTGACTCTTTGTGTTCGTTCAGTGGATTGTCTCAAGTTTGGCTAAGTTATCGGCTTCCAATGGATCGTATAACTCAGTTGCGGCTCACGTGTTCTTTGGCCAGCAATAAGTTGAGTCGATCAAGATCAATCAAGGTGTAGTGATCTATACACTCGCACAGTCACACTCATACTCACACTCGCACTCACTTGCAACACCCACTCGAATTACTCAAATGAATCACATAATGTGCCAAAAAAAATGGGGAAAAAAAAAACTAAAAACTTATAATGAGCGAATTGTTGTCGTTTCATCTTTCCATGTTTGAAACATCTATCCATGTGGGCAGCAGTCAAGTCACCCCTCCCCCACACACCCCCCTTTAAATTGACAGACTTCACTCTTTATGGCCAACTGTTTCAATAGAAAGCCGCGCTCGAAGCGTGCTCTCCTCGAGGTCAGCCCCGAAGATGATCAAACCGAATATCGCTCTCGTTCACTGACTTCGATCGTCGATCGTCGATTGTGGATTGTGGATCGTCGATCGTCAGCGTCTAAATATAGATTTCGACCATATTTGATGATAAATATTGGCCATGAGTGGCAAACAGTGGCAACCGGACCTGCCTCAACCTGCCCAGCCAGAAGTACAATGTGTATCTTCTTCTACACTGAAAAAAAAAACACGAAAATACATAAAAATAAGAATAAATAAATACCATAACTGACTCAAGTAGCTTTATTTATTTATTTTTATTTGTTTTCTGTCAAGCTTGGCTTTTGATACCCGTATTATTAATATTATTATTTACATCGTACAGTTTGTAACGTCTTCAAGGAGACGATTAACATCGAACTACTTTATAATATTTCAAAGAAAAATCGGTCGGCCTTGTATAATTTACATGAAATCTGATGCTTTCCTTTTTGTCATTATTATTAATCAAGTATTTCATAGAAATATGTACGTATAAAGATTTTTATGAATCTATAATTTACTAAATATATATAAATATATATATATATATAAAATGGGATTGAACACAGAAATTGTCTTATCACCATCGTATTCAAGGGAGGGAGAGACATAGAGAAATATATATATATATATATATATAAATATATTATAATTTGTTGAAGTTTAATTCGGCTTATTCGTTGATTTGTAAAAATGATTTTTGTTAATATTCGCAAATATTAAACATTCGAAGAATGTTATCTAAAAAAAAAAACCAAATAAAAAGTTACTTAGTGCAGTGACTTATTTGCAGTGTATGTGTATCTTTTGCTGCTGCAGTGGCATTATCTGTGGCTGCCCCGCTGCACGTGTGTCTTGTGGTGTGCGGCAAGTCACGCCCATTGGCACTGGCGACAGACGGCGCGACATGTCAGACAGCAGCCCCCACGCGACATTTGCGACATGCCACATTTTTGCCGTCGCCGCTGTTGCCGCTGCTGCCTTAATAAGTTTTAATCTATTTGTCAATATTTCCTTGTTTAGTTCTCAAACATTGCACATGCACTATCTGCATCTGTATGCATATATGCATCTGCATCTGCATCTGCATTTGTATCGCAGCACTCGCCTGTGTGTATCTTTCGAGCCCACAATGCCCGCGTATTCATAAACAAGGCGACTCCGTCTCCGACGACGACTACGCTTATGACTCCAATACTCCGATTCTGACTCCTGACACTCAGAAAAAAAATTCGCCTCGGCCTAAAATGGGAGTTGCCCTCAAAACTACAAAAAGTTGACTTCTAAATGTACGAGGAAAAAATTTACCAAAATTAAACAGTCGTTTATTAAATTTTTTTTAAATTTATTTTGAAATAAATTTTGAAAACGAAGAAATGGAATCTTTTATTTCTAGGAAATATAATTGCTAAAATTCAGAAATAAGCAATAAAATTTGATCTCTCGAGTAGTCACTTAAAGTTAAGCTGTTGCCTGCCTTCGAGATAGCTTTGTGGATAACATTTTAAAATGTTTTAAAATGAATTATTTTAATCTAATAAATATTATATGAAATGATAAAATGATAAAATACTGATGTGTAATAGTTATTTTTAAATAGCAAAAAAGCTAATGCTATAAAGAAAACCCTGGAAATTGAACATATCTTTTCTAAATTTAAACAAATTTAAACTGCAATTAAGAAAGAGAAAGAAAATCTTTGGTATTTTCATCTTTTTTTTTGAGTGTAGCAGCCGCAGGCCCTCATGTTGTATGGCTGTCACTTTGCCATTACCACTGCAAACATTTTGCATACCCTTACGCCCATTGAGACATGGATATATAGCTGGATACAGATATCGATATATATATATATATATAGATCTCGTGATGTGAAACTATTATTTCAGCTTTCGCTCGATTGAGATCTTTTAAAACCGAACTTTGCAGTTACGAGCTGAAAATGATTATCATTTGTTTGGTATTTTCTTTGATTGTTATTTCGATCGCAAGAAACACATATATGTATGTAAATATATATATATATATATATGGATATATAAGTATACATAAGTACATAATACACATTGTGTGTCTGCAAAGGGTATTTAATCTTCGACAAACTAAAGATAAGTGCAACTTTTTCTTTATTTTTTTTTGTCGTGCATTTTGTTTGTCTTCGCTGATATGTACGAATGTGTTCCCCTTCCTCTCGCCTCCTCTCGCCTCCTCTCGCCTCCTCTCGCCTCCTCTCGCCTCCTCTCGCCTCCTCTCTGCTCCTCTCTGCTCCTCGCGCCTTCTCTCTGCTCCTTTCCTCTGCTTCTCTCTCCTCTCCTCTCCTCTTCGGAACGTTGGGCGGCAACGTTGGCGTTTAAACTGCAAGCTGTCGTCATTGTATTGTCATATTTCTGTTGCATGTGTTCTTTTTAGCCCACATGGTGCTCTCTCTTTCACTCTCGTTCACTCTCTCTCTCGCTCTCTCAATCTTTCTGTCTGTCTGTTTGTCTGTTTGCTTGTTTGTTTGCTTGCTTGTATCTCGTTGCCAGAAGTTTTTGTTGCTTCAGTTTCGGTTTCTGTGGCAAGCTATGGCTCGCAGAAAGTAAAAGTTGCATCTTCTGTGTGTGGCCTAATAGAGCCGCAAGAAGTAGCATGTTGCAAGTTCTGTGCGCAACGTCACCTTCTAACCGCCGCAACACACTCTTCCGAGAATTCCAATTGCCATAACATTGTGAAAATAGAAAAAAATATCATTTGTTGTTTTTGCTTTTCGCTTGTCCTCGACTTGAATTTAGAATCTTGAAATTGATTTCTTTTGATTTGCACACATTTGTTACCCTTTCGATATCTTTTGATATTGTCTTCTTCTCTTAATGTGTGTGTGTGTGTGTTTTTTTTTGTTTTAGATACAAAAGTCATCATAAATTGCGGTATAACAATTAATTAGCATATTCAAACTAAAGATTTTGTAAAATGCGCAATAGATATGAGCATAAAGATTTCCATATGGAAAAAGACCAGTTCTTTGTGGGCCCGATTGACTTGGTCTTGGAAAGTGTGTCAAAAGTATCTGAGACACATATGTCTCCAACCAATTGGAAAACTGACCTTGCACACGCTGTTTTGCATTGTGGCTGGCACGCAGGCAGGCCGGCAGGCAGGCAGGCAGCAGTCATAACAGATACACTATCTAACAGATACCGAGGGGGCAAGCAAGCGTATCGAACCTCAATTAATTACAACTATTGTTACTATATGCAAACACTTTACACAAAAGGACAATTGCTGTGTGTGCGTTATATGCATTTCAATTATAGCGAATTATGGCGACGACGCTTTCATATTTCAATTGATTTATTGAGGTATCAATTGACTGAATGAATGCAAAGAATGCGATCAATCGATCCGATCGCCTTGGCCCAACACTTAGATAGATGCGGACACAAAATTCACCTTCAGCCTCAATTTACAGCAGGCAGCACAACGACTTTGGACGTCGACTGCGACTGTGACTGCGACTGCGCTGCTCATCCATGCCTTGGCTTATCAGCAGCAAAAGCAGCAGCAGAGGCGAGTGGGCTGAGTTTCAATTCGAGAGCAGCGCGCGTTTATCACTCCAAAAAAAAACAAAGGCTGCTCTTGAGATAAGAGCTAATGTTTTTCAGTGTTCGAAAACTAGAAATGCGCGTTTTGTGTGTAATGTGTGTAATGTGTGTAATGTGTGTGTATCTCTATCTGTATCTGTATTTGCTCAGCATCTGCATACACACACACACACAAATACATATACACAATCGGGAGCCGTGCCTCAATTTGAGCTGTCAGCTGTTAGCAGCTGGCGTGTTGATGTCGTATCTGCCCAATGAATATGTATCTATATCTATATCTGCATCTGTATCTGTATCTGTTTATTAAGACACACGCACATATCGGTATCTCTATCGCTATCTCTGTCTCTGTCTCACTCTTACGCTTACGCTGTCTTCAATTTATGACTGAATATCATTTAATTAACTTCAATTTTACGCCGCTTTAGCCTCTTTTGTATTGTTACCTTAACATCAATATAACCCAACTCGATATTAATAAACAATCGTTCGGTTTCTGTTTTTTTTTTTTTTTTTCGCCGCTTTGAACGTTCGAACTTGGCACTTGGCTCGGAAATTTCATGCCTCACAAATCTCAATAGCTCTGCTTTTGTTGTTTGTTGTCTCATGTGTCGCTTTTTGCTAATGAGCAAGGGTCCACAAAATGGTAAACACAAACAAGAAACATCAACAAGCTTGGAAAACTTATTGCCCCAGCCCGAAATTCAAATACCCTTTAACTAACCAATATTTAGATTGCTCAATCTGCTCAAGTATCTCAAACATATTAATTTCTTCAAGTGTTGTTTTCTTATTTCTATTTGCACATTTCGATACAAAGGCATCCACAAAGCATGTCATAAAAAATTACCTATCGCAAATGGAAACAGCAGATCAGTTAACAGCTACGATTTCTATAACATACTACTACTATGCTCTCGCTCAGCTCTTGTTACTGCTATTGCTATTGCTACTACAGAGCGAAAGATTATTCATTTTAGTAATTTGCTATTTTAGCTCCGCTGGTGCTCCGTTAAACTTCGTAGCAATAGCAATAGCAATAGCAATAGCAATAGCAATAGCAATAGCAATAGCAATAGCAATAGCAATAGCAATAGCAATAGCAATAGCAATAGCAATAGCAAAACGAGCAACTATCCGTTAGCATAGCATAAATATTCATTTGGAATATTTGAATCAAACAATTTCGACATTTAATCAAACAGTTCAATATTCGAGCCGAGCTCGATTTCATTTCCACAGTAAATGCTCTGCTCATTTCAAATATGTACTGTGATTAGCAACATCTTTTCTGTTCATCTTCTGTTCATTTCTATGTTTCAATTTCCACTCATCTTCCACATTATTTACTAGCTTAACATTATATATATGATAAATTGTTAGTCAAAGCGCCATTTGTGTGTGTGTGTGTGTATATATATATATATATATATATATATATATATATGATACATACCTATGTATGTCTGTTGCACACACCAAATTACGATCAATGAATGCGCCTCATGACAAATTCAAAGCACTCGGCACAGTGTGCATAGAGTGTAAATCATATAGTACAAAATTTATGCATCTACACAATGGAGCTTAAATAAATAAAACTCCCGAGACAAAATCTCATTTCGTATGCATTTAAGCTTGAGTAATGAGCGGCGATTGCGACGCGATTGCGACGCGATTTTGGATTTGACGCGTTTTTTTCACGCGTTATTCGTGCCGCATCGCTTATATACCCATCAACGAAACTAGGTCAGAAGGGTATATTGAGGTTGAACAACTACAAGTGAACCATCTCCGACTATATAAATTATATATATTCTTGTTCAGCATCAGATAGCCAAGCCGATCTTAGAAACTGCAACAGCTAGCTAATTCAAATTGTGAATATAAGTTCTCATATACCATGGGTGTATCGAGTTTATCGATCAATATACCGATAGCAATAAGAGATATATGCATATGTCCGGACGTTGCATCCACCTATTCCCACCATTCATATTCAGCTTTAAATTGTCATGCAAATGTCTGGAAAAAATGATCATTTCGGTTGCATTCATCAAAGTCAATTTGAAGTGCGCTGAAGCCTGAACTTGTCTTAAAGAATAATTTACTGAGCGGATTTCGTGTGGCGATAGAAATGAAATAATTTTTGTTATTAACAATAAATCCAAAAGTTCTGGGATTAAATCAAATACGCCACTTTGGTTTTTGAGGGCCTAGAAGTGAATCTGATTTAAGGCTAATTTGGCTTATTCAATATTAATTAGCAAAAAAAAATTTGGCTATACGCTTTCATAAGCCAGAAACTCCCGGTTTTCATAAAGAGGCAGTGTTGCCATGCTTACGAATTCAGAAATATTGTATTTTGGACATGATATCACATTTTATTTTTAAAATTGTCGAGTTATCGTCTTCACACCTGTTTCACTCTCCACATGGTATTAATTATCTGTAAAAACTTAATCATTATCGCTTGAGAAACATTGAAGAATTTGGGTTATTAATATTTATCGAAATACTCACGTGCAAGTTAAATAAATAAAAAAATAAATAAATAAAGGGCTTACTCTCATACGCCAATACGCTGGGTTTGAATATCAAAGACGTGTACGGACTATAATAGGTGAGGTCATCTGATCAGGGTATATCATAGTGGAGTTCTCTCGATTAGATTAGCTTTAATTGATTTCTCTGCTCCATCGATCGGACTAATGACGATGATAACAATTTGGCGGAGTACAGAGTAACTACTAGTCGAGTCTTCGTACACGTTTCGTGTAATGTTTTGAAATGTCATATTAAAGTGTGCGATCGAATGCAATGCGATTCAAGTTGTTGTTCTGCTGTTTATCTGCTATCGCATCGTGTTAATCGCTGGCATTTTAATTTGCAATTCGACTTCCGTCAACTGCTGAGGAATTTTGAGCAGGCTGCTGAAAAACATTTCTGAGCCAGTTAACCACAAAAACCAAAAAAAAAAAGCAAATAATTAAATAAATACAAATAAAAAAGGCATTAAACCGCCGAGTCAAAATAAGTAAAATGGTTATGTAAATGCAAATGGAAATGAAAATGTAATTAATGAGCATAAAATGCGGAAAATTGTGGAAATACGTGAAACAAGTTTTCGTTTCGTTTTCATTTTCATTGCGGCTAGGACAGGCGGGCAGCTAGCCAGACAGAGGGACATAAACACATACAGGCAGACAGACAGACAGACAGAGGGACAGAGAAACAGACAGACAGACAGACAGACATACATACATACAGACAGACAGATAGACAGACAGAGGGACAGAGAGAGAGACAGAGAGACGGAGAGACATCTGGATGCAGACAGACATCGTCAAACATCTCGGCAATGTTTGGACAGTGTGATTGCTCCGTTAGCCAGTTGGCGCAGTTTTTAATTAAAAGTACGTGTAGTAACTGCAAGATACATTCACTTTTTTTTTGTATTATTTTTTTATTATTTGGCTTAGCGGTCTCTGCGCGAGTCTGCCAATTGCCTTAACCGTAATCGTAATGGTCTTTGCCACAGATGCTAATGAGCTAATGCGACGAGCCACATAATATGATGAATTGATCTGTTTTGTGCTCCAATCACCATCGAAAACACTCACTCTCTCTCTCACTCTCTCTCTGTCTTTCTCTCTCTCCCTGTCTCTCTCTCTCTGTCTCTCTCTCTCTCCCTCTCTCTCTCTCTCTCTCTCTCTCTCTCTCTCTCTCTCTGTGTGATATCTACACACATTTCATGTTTTTATTGCTTCGATAACATCTCATTTGATGATGCTTTTTTATTTTTACTTACGAGATCGAAAAAAGATTTTAAAATGGGGGGCTTTCACTAAATTATCTATATTTTCAAATTGTATTTGCCATTTAACTAAAAAATAATAATTGTAATTGTGTTAATCCACAGATAAAAAAAAGGTATTTCAACTGAAAATCGTTTCGTTTTTATTTAACCTATTTATTTGCTAATGAAACAAAAATCATGTTTCCAAATTTATATATCGTATCATCCCGAGATCGGGAGATCAAACCATAATACAAAATATGAGATCATAATTTTGAAAATTTGTGCACTATTGACCAAGTTATGCACTGTGCAAAGTTTTGAGCCAAGCCCATGTAACAAGAACTTATCTTCGACCGAAGCTGTATACATGATTTAGTTATGCAACACTTAAAAATGGTGTTGCCAACTCGCTTGCAGTCTTTATGAGCAGCCTCAAGTACTTTTAGCAATCACTAACTCGTTGTCAATCTTTTGTTCACAGCTGCGCAGCACGTTCCAGTCTCATTGCATGTGCGTATCTCTCTCACTGTGTGTATCTGTGTGTGGCTTCGTGCATGTGTGTGTGTGTGTGAGAGAGTGTGCTGTACGAGCTGCTGCCCACCTGCCGCCGCATAAGCAAATCGAGCACGTTAATTAAATGTCAACAGATTTCAAGTTGAGGAGCGCGCGGGACGCGAAAGGACGCGAAGTTGAAACCGAAACTGAAACCGTGGCAGTGGCAGAGGCGGAGGCAGAGTCAGAAGCAGAGTCAGAGCCAGAGGCAGAGGCAGAGATAAAAGCCAAAGCAGAGGCAGCAGCAGAAACCGAAGCGGAGGTTTAAGTGAAAAACGACAGCGGCGAATTGAAATTGTGCAAAATGTTTGCATGACTGTCAAATGAATCATAAGAAGAGCGCAACATAAGCGAAATAGCAACAACAACAACAACAATAACAACAAGAATAACAGCGGCAGCAGCCACAAGCAGCAACAACATTAAACATGGTTAATGCTGTGATGGATGCCATTGCGGTAAGTGTCCAAGCGTCCAAGTGTCCAAGTGTCCAAGTGTCCAATCTCTCAATGTATTCAGTATTCTGTGTTCAGTATAAAGTATTCCATATCCATATCCAACTTCCAGTTGTCCCATATCCACAGTCGTCGTCATAATAAGCGCCCAAGCTCGTTTAATTTAATTTAGAATAAATATGTATTTTTCCTTTATTTTTTTTTTATTTTTTTTTTTTTTTTTACTCGTATGATTTCTAAATTGAAATTGCAGTCGCAGCCAATTGAAGTTTGGTTTGTACTTCAAACAAGAAACTCGGTGATTGTCGTTTTTTTTTTTTTTTGGTTGCTTTTTGCGTTGCTTTGCCCACATTTTCAATTTGAATTTGTTTGCTGTGGCAATTGCTCAATTGGCTGGCCTGTCTACGTATTGGGTGTGCGTGTGTGTGTCTCTCTGTGTGTGTGTGTGTGTTGCACATTACACGCTAATCCATGTGTTTAAGGCCTTTTTTCTCCTTCACATTTACATATTACGTTTGTATGTATGTTTAAAACGACACTGCACGCTGCACATTAAGTGTTAAATGAGGCGTATGCGTGCTGTGCTGCAGCTTGCAACACGTGTGGCACATAAACACTGGACTGTTCGAAACCTGAGCAAATTACAGACACAGCAAGTTTAGCATACAGCTGCGTTTGAGAGAAAATTGAAACTGGAAAATTGTTGACTGAGTGAATAATAAAGTTGTTAGCCTGGACAACAAATTGGATAAATATTTGCAAACAAATCGCCATAGAAATGTTTATAAAGTTGTAATAATATAATTATAGCAAAATGTGTATACCTAAATGAGTAATTTCTAAAATAATTATTTTCATTTAATTTATAACAATTACTTAACGAATGCACACACATTTTTTGCGAACAAAACTTCGTGTCGAATTCCAGATTCTTAAATTTAATGTTTTCCAAACTTAAGGCTTAAAGCAATTTGATTTTTTTCATTGCGTGCTTGATTTTAAATTTCTGAATTAGCTTTTATTTCTTGAAAATAAAACTTGATAAAATATGGTAAATTGCATTACAGTTTTTTGAAACTAATGTCCAACATTTGTAGCATGTTGAAAAGCCAAAAAAAGAAAAGTTGAGTTGCATTTTGTTTTCATTTTTAGTCAGCAATTTTCTTCTCATTTTTTTATTGGATTACCCAAATTAAAATCTGTCTATATAGCTAGATTTATTCCAAACCTAAGCAATTCATATGCACAATTGCAGGGCACAATTGTGTCAGATAAATGGAATCGATTCAAATTCGTTTTCCCCACTTCAGTTTGGCACATAAAATTTGCATAGAGCTCGCTTTTAGCCGAAAACAAAAAGGCCAAAAACTGCAGAAATGTTTATTAATATCAACAAGCAGCAACAACAACAAATGTATTATACAAAAAAAAATTTGAAAATATAAAAAGAAGAAAAAAAACTTAAAACCAAAATAAATGCGCAGAGTCAAAGACAAAAAAAAAAAAAAAAAAAAAGCAGGCAACTGAAACCGAACCAAAACAGAAGTGGAGCTCAAATTAGCACAGAGCGTGGGAGCCGGTTTGTGTTGCGGCGTCGCTGCTGACGTAGCCGTATAAATTTTTGTAGTTGCACGTTGCACATGCAGCACTTTTTTTTGCTAGTCCGACCCCGGTCACGGCCCCCGATAAACAAGTTATTATTATTATTATTTTTATTATTATTATTATTATTATTATTATTATTGTTATTATTGGCCACATTTGTCGAGGCGAGAGTGGCGCATAATTATTCGAGGCGTTGCAATATCGCCAGCCTCGCCAAGGCCTCCCCACTCGATGCCACCGGCCACCGGCCACCGACCACCGGCCACCGGAAGTCAAGACCAGTTCAGACAATCAGTTAGTTGGGCCACCTTTAGGCCTTTGCGCGCTTTTGTTTGGGTAACGGAAATTCCTCACGGATGCCAACTCTCCACTGCCTCACTGCCCAGACGCTTGGGCATGATTTGGCAAAACAGATCGACAGCAAATAACAAAAGCAACAACAACAACAACAAGTGATGACGGTTACAGTCGGGCGTAGCCGACTGCAAAATACTCTGATACCAATAAGTAATGCCATCTGATAACATATACCACTGAATCGGCTGCGTATAGCCAAGAAATACTGATATTTGAAGGTGATTCCTACAATTCGTTCCTCCAAGTTTGTTGCGCAACATGTGCAAGTCTTTTGAGAATTTTGAGGACGTTACGAGCAAGTTTGGTCTTTAAAATTGTGGCAGATATGCGATTTATTAATTTACCCTCTTAGAAATATCGCTTTTATCGATTATGGGGGCAAGTGTAGGCGTGGCCATAACATTTTTTATCGATACTTGCAGGCAGTTATCACTAATTATACGTACTAAATTTAATGGCTCTAACTCAAAAACTGTGGAAGATACAGCCATTTCCGGGGCTTATGGGGCGGCAGAGGTGGCGATGCTGATCCTTAAAGGACATTTGCCTAAAACCTACCAACCAAATTTGGTGACTGTAGCTTTAAAATTGTGGTAGATATGTGGCCTTATTGATCTATTTCCTAGACTGCTAGTGGATGCAGATGGACAGACGGACAAAACCTATAAACTCTGGACACATTCGGTGTCAGTGTATAAAAACCACATCAAATATGAGAAAACGCATTAAACTGAAAGAAAATCAGCGACGACAACGCGTCGTTCGCCTCTCATGGCCAGTTCGAGACTTGATTGCCTGTGACTGTATCTGTGTCCGTATCTGTGTCTGTGTCAAGTCGATGGGTGCTTGAAACATCCGTTCATTAACCCACAAACCTGACAGATTTGCATAGAACTTGATTGCCAATCGGTTCTGATCGCTGTTGCACTTTTCCAGCGAATAGCTCGACACTTTTTAATACCCTTGCAGTGAGTTTTATAATTTTGTCGTGAATTATATATGTATATATATTCTTGATTAGCATCATTAACCGAGTCGATATAGCCATGTCCATTTGCCTGCCTATTAACTAGTCCCCCATATAGCTTTCAAAGTGGGCTTTTTAAATTTATTGAATGACTCCAGTTGGCAAGGGTATGCAAATTTTGGCTTGTTTATTGCATTTGCTAATATTGAGCAATTAACTTGGCTCAGTTCAGGTTTAATTACACATTTAGATAGTGCGGCGATAACCTAACGTATCGTGTCAGATCGTCAGACTATCAAAATGCATCGATTATACGATTTCGACACAAAATTTTCCAAAAATAAATTCAGTTGTCCTTTCCATGATTTGGCTATTAGCATTTGAGATTTTTCTTGTCACTATTTAAGAATTTGAAGTCTGTTTGATATTAACACTAAGTCTTGAGGCATTAAAAGTCCAAATCGCTAGCTGTTTTCGTAATGGGATTATTTTTATTTTGTGAGCAATCATTTTCTAAATATTTCGTTGATTCGTGCGTCATTTAAACAATGTGATTCATGTTATGAATATACGATTTTTTAACGCTCAAACATTTTCATATATTCTTGTAATATTCGGGTACATATCTCATATTCTTGCAATACTTACAGCTGCTCAGCTCACTGGCTAGCGATCTGGATGTGATGCTAAATGATTTGCGCTCACAGCCAAGTCATGGCACAACAACAACAGCGGCAACAACAGCAGCAGCAGCAGCAGCGGCAGCAGCAGCAACAACAAAAACAACAACAAGAACTACATCATCGGCAACAGCGACAACAGCAATGACAACGGCAACCATTAACCAGCAGCAACAGCAGCAGCAGCAGCAACAACATGCAAGGCAATTACAGCTGCAGCATTGGCAAAGCATTAGCAACAACAACAACAGCAGCAGCTACAATTACAACAAGCACAGCAGCAACAATAGTAATAATAGCATGCAACAGTCACGCCCACAATGCCTAAGTGAAATCCGATTGAGGCCTGTCAAAATTGGCAGATTATTAACTACGACTGCAACAACAACAACAACAACAACAGCAACAACAACCACATATCTACAACAACAACAACAGCAGCAGCAACAACAACAACAGCAGCAACAACAACAGCAATCAAATGGCTTTCATCGTCGCCGCTTGGCAGCAAAGCCATCAACATCGCCGCCGCAGTCGTCGCCGCATCGTCGTCCAGCACAGCGGCGACTGCGCAGCGAGCAGCAGCAGCAGCAGCAGCAGCAGCCGCAACAGCAGCAACAGCAACGTGAGGAGCTGGTGGACACCGATGCTGATACGGATGCCAGTGATTTGGCCAATATGACGTCACCGCTAAGTGCGAGCGCCGCTGCCACGCGCATCATTGGTCTCTCGCCGGACGTGAAGAAGCTGCAGAAGCTGCCACTTTGGTGTCGCAACAAGACGCCACACAACACAAGCCACAACAATTACTGCAACAACAACAACAACAACAGCAGCAGCAGCAGCGCAGTCAGCGGAATAACGGCACAGCGTCGACTTACAACCGCCAGGCAAATTCAGCTGCACAATATGCATCATAGGTAAGTGCCCCAAAGTGCAAAACCAGCGTGGAACACGCTGTGCTCTTAAGCTAGCTATAAGGAAGTGCCCCAGAATGGCCACGTGCCCGATTTCACCACAGAGAAACAGAAACAGAAACAGAAAAAAACAAAAACAAAAACAAAAACAAAAACAAAACATAAACATTATAAAATGCTGTATTTTTACACTTTTATTAAAGTATTATATGAACAGTTGCGGTCAAAATAATATTAGTGCCGCATTATGAAATGAAAATTCTCAATAATTGAATAATCCCTTTGATTCCGTGAACCCCATTGTACTCCTTCATATATTCTCTTCACATCCCCTTTTTTTAATGGTCTTTCAATCTTTACTTGTGTGCATTACTATTATTTTGATCGCAGCTTTATATATACTCCTATATATATATTCCATACATGGTCTGTGTCTGTCTCCGCAAACTATCTTCTTCGAACTACCCTCTCAGTTTAAAATTAATTAAACATTGGCCATATTTGTATTAGTGCTGCAGACAGCATATTCATCGAATAGGAACCATATATATATATATATATATATATATAAATATACACATATATGATACGTTGAGTTGAGTCATTACATATATTAAAAAATATTGTTCTTTCTTTCTTCATTCTTTTGGTTTCATAAATCTTTCATTTATATTTCATATTATTGATATTTCATTTTGATAAAGCAAGCTTTGTGTGAAAAATTAAACATTGTTCAGCTTGGAACAGATTTAAGATTTCATGTATTCATCTAAATAATTTATTAGTAATATAAGATTAACATCAATATTAATATTATTGATTTAATGCATTCATATAATTTAACTATCGATGGTATTATTTTAATATTAAAATTACTTATATTTATTAAAGAGAATGATGATGATGTTAATCAATGCTTAATTAATTCTTAAACAATTTTTTTTTAATATGTAAAATATTAAATTCTTAAACCACTCTTGATATGGAAAGCACTAGTTGTCAGGGTTATCGGCTCTTAAATACTCATCGAAATATACACCTACTACTCCTCTTTGAACTCAATTTTATTTGGATACGAATTTTTCACATTAGAAGCGACTGCTTTATAAATTGTATATGGGCAAAATTAAGTACACGCAGAAAAAAATGACTGTAAGCTAGAAATAATTTCTAAACATACGAAAAATAATCTCTTAAAACTATAAATGCTCATTTTTAGTTTTTTTGACAAATATATTTCATCATAATACAAATGATTTCTAAACAGTAATTGCCGTAAAACCGAAGATTTTTTCCCATTAAATTTATGTGATTTTATAAACTGTCTGAAATGTTTTTGCATATATGAAATATTGAAATATTTATTATTGAGTTCCAAAAAAAAACTGATGAAAGACTTCGATTAGAAAAATTAATCGTGGAATTAGGAAAAAGAAAAACCTTGGTTTTCAGAAAGCCACAACAGCAAAAGTGTGGCGATTTTCCAAAATGCATTCCGTTTTTTTTCTGAGTGTATGATCTTACTTAATTTGCCGTTGATGTTTTTCTTTTTGTTATGGTAATTTTGGGCATTGGGGCAGCTTCATGTGGGTAGCGAATACGTGGAACTTGGATTAGCAGCTGACCATTGTGACTGCGACTGCGACTGCGGTTGAGGATGAGCATGGCCTTGTTCCGAGCATAGACCCAGGAAGGTGTTGCCATGACTCAGACCTACACACACATACATATATATGCATAGTCACAGTCACAGTCACAGTCGCAGTCGCTGTCACAGTCACAGCTCGACTGCGTAATGCTTCACGCTTCGTTGAGCGCTTCATGCGAATGAGGCAAATGCATGAATGCCTACGAGGTGCCTACTGCCTACCTAGGCAGTAGTCAGTCTGCAACTTTGCTGGAAGGGGGGGTTGGTCTTGCTGATGCCCAAGACCGAAAACAATCGAGAACAATGGAGAATTCCTAATGCATCTGCACCTGTATGCATGTATGTAGATAACTACATATGTATATGTAATTACACGTCTTGTTTAAATGCATCGCTTTGCTTTGCGGATAATTTGTGCACGTATTTTGCCTTGAACTACCTTTTTGTGCCTGAAGTCAAGAGAGTCAATATATTAAGCAGTAGAAGTAGTAGTAGAAGTAGATTAGCGATGTGAAGTGATATTGATATTTACCTCCGAATAGTCTATCTTCATTCATAAAGACACATTTCCGAACATTATTCGACTTTTTTATACTCTTGCAGAAGGTATTATTATTTATTATTATTATTTTACCTAGTTATCCATAACAAATTTTCATATCGGCAGATTGACTACAGTCTGCAAGTGTATTATTTCTTTCTTATTTATTTTTACTATTTATTTATTTATTTTCTTTAATTGGGTTAATGGGGAAAACAATTTTAATAAGTACAGATGATTTATCCATTAAAAATGGGAAAACAGGCAGGAAGCACCTGCGACCCCTTAAGGTATATATTCTGGATCAGCATCAACAGTCGATTCGATTTAGCCATTTCCGTCTGTATAAACCAACCGATCCCAGAGACTGTTATAGCCAAATTTGGAATATTAATCCTCGCATACCATTAGCTGAGCAAGCTTATTTCATTTCATTGGTTTCTAGATTATCCATAATCGAGAAGATAATATCTGCAAGCCTGCTTTGCTCACTGTATCTAATAGTCGATCTGTCTCGACTAGAACATTCTAACTTGTTTCTTCGAAAGTATATACGAAATAGCACCCTTTTCTAATATTTTCACCCATTTAACTATTCACACAACTAGTATATTTTTCCTATCTAGTTTTGGTCATGACTTGTCTGCTATAGTCTGATAACTTTATAATGTACATATATTCAAATTATATATTAAGCTGTTAGTTGCTATATATTTGCAATTTGAAACTCATTTCGAATTACAAAAGGTAGCAAGCCAACTTTTCATTAGTTGCCTCTCAACTGGAATTTCACATCTGTTTGAAAGGTCGAAAGGCAACTGCATTTGACAGCTAACATAATCGATTGGGGGTTGAGCATGAAGCCAACTGCAAAATCTTGGCATGCCTAACCAGCAACTGCTCAATCCGCACCCTGCACCACGCACCCCTTACACTTTGCCTAAAACTAAACAGAGAAATATTTTTGTAATCCCCAAATAAGCGCCAAATGTTTAGCATATAAATTATGAGGCCAGTCAACGGCAGACGAGGCTGCTGCAAAACTATAAAACGGACACTCCCTTACCATACTCCCCCCTGCCCCTCTGCCCGGTACAATGCTCTGCCTGCAACCGAATTTGAGCAGGACCATTCAAGAGACCCACTCAAGACCCTCGTCGCGGTTAATGGCTGCTACTGCTACTGCTGCTGCTGCTGTTGTTGTTGTTGTTCTTGTTGTTATTTCGTTATTTCGTAATCGTCGTAGGCGTCACATGAATTTGGCTCAAGACATTTGGCCAAAACACAACACAACACAGCACAGCACAACACAACAGAACAGCTAACAAATGAGGGGCGGGCCCTGGCAAATATGTTAAAATGAAGTGTTATATTTTATGTGGTTGGCCGCAAAAACGAATGCGTCCAACACAAAAAAAAAAAAATAACAACAGCAACCACAACAACAACAACAAGAACAACCAATAACAATTTACAGCAATATCCCTGACAAGAACAAATACAACGAGCCATAAACTTAAGTAAATATGAATATGTACATGACAACGATGACGACGAAGATGACGATGGCTTCTTCAGTTTGTTGAGCTTGTTGACAGCACAGCAGCCCAACCAAGCAGAGCCAGAACCCCAAATGGGGATGGGGGTTGCTGGTTGGGGGGGGGGGGGGGGGGGCCTGAGACTGAGAGAGCCAAGTTTGCCGCTACAAAGGGTTGTGACTTTTGTGTCTTTAGCTATTTATTAAATTTGTTTGCCAACACACACATAAACAAACACACACACACACACACACACGCACACACATAAATTCACGCGGGCCTTTTATATATGTGGTATTTTGTATTTTGGATTGGGTAGAATTGGGGGGTGGCAGGAACAGCGAACAGGACGAGCAAACATGAGCTGCGTAACTAATTTGCTTAAAGTGCACGATGGCTCATCAGCGACAATGATGGCACAGTGGTTCAAACAGAATGCAGAATATGAGTGACAGCAGGGGTATTCAATAGCAAATATCAGAATAGATGAATAAAAAGTGTGAAAAGAGTTGAAGAACATGTTGATAGATAGTTAAAATTGAGAGTGAGCAAGGAATGAGTATGCTGATACATAAGATATATACCACACATAGATATGAAGAAGTGGGAGAGAGAGATAGAGAGAGAGATAGAGAGAGAGAGAGATAGAGATAGAGATAGAGATAGAGATAGAGATAGAGATAGAGATAGAGATAGAGATAGAGATAGAGATAGAGATAGAGATAGAGATAGAGATAGAGATAGAGAGTTGGAGAAATAAAGAGAAAAGGTGAAAAGAATATAGAGAATATAAAGAATAGCAACATAGATATCTATATAATTTGAGATCAGATTACACAAATATAACATAGAAATATAATATACAATATTTATTTATCTTCCCAGCTTGGGAATTGAATTATTCAGAATTCGGTCCACCTGCATTTTTTTAATTTCGATTATTGATATTATTTATTATATGTATATTTTTTAGTGTCAAAAATGCTTCCGCATTTACCTTTTTGTTTTTTTTTTTTTTTCTTCTTTTATTGAAGCATTTAATTATAATAAAATCATCTAAGCTAATTTTATTTTTGTACAACTTTTTGATTGTTCTTTTTCTTTTCGTTTTATGCTCTTATGCCTAATTTTTATATTAGATATGATTTCCTTGTGAAATTTCAACTTGGATTTTGAAGCTGTTTAACACTATGCAGGTGCATTCTTTTTTTCATTGGCCAACACTTGAATGTTTTTTTTTACAGACTTCGCAGTGCAACCCAATCAAATTCTGTACGCTATCGTCTCATTCTGATTGCATTTCAAGTTGTAGTTTTGAAAAGTTGAAATTTGTAACTGTCATTTAATGGATTTTAGGCCACTGTAAAACGAACATACACCCAAACCAAACACACACATATAAACTTTGCAGCCGCATTAAACTTTTTGCTTCAAAGTGTTTTGTGGTCTTCATGCAACGGCCGGGGGTGTGGACGGGCAACCAAATTGATGGCGTCTAAGACGAACTGACGGTTTCGCCTGACGACGACGTCATCATCATCATCATCTGCAGCATCAGCATCAACGTCAGTACGATGATCATCGCTTGGCTCATCATTATCGAAAAAGTTTTCAGCAATTTACGCGTTTTTAAGTTGTAGCCCACTTGGCGGGCTCAACGATGCGTATGAGCAACAAATGGGTGGAATCCCAATCTCGACCCGAATCGAGTCGAGTCGAATCGAGTTGAATCGAGTTGAATCGCGTCGAGTCGAGTCAGAGTGCGACAGGTGCTTGCTTTATTAACTGCTAACCAACACCGCGCAATTTACCCCCCTTGCCCACCACCCATGTGGTTTTTTCGAGCTCGTTGACATGTAAACAGATTAACATAATTAATTTATTTGCATTGTTGTCATTGTTGTTGTTTTTGTTGTTTTTGTTGTTTTTGTTGGCCGGGCCTAATCTAGCAAAAGTTGCTTTTGCTTTTGCTTTTGCTTTGGCTGCTGATGACATTCTCACTTTTGTTGCTTTTGTTGCTGTTGTTGCTGTTGCTGTTGTTGCCTGTTGTTTGCATTGTTAGCAAACTAATTTGTGCTTTTTGTCGTCGCCTAATCAAATTAATTAGTGCTGCATGCGCCAATTAATCAAAATGCATAAATATTTAAGTAGCGTGTGTGACTGTTAGTGTGTCTATGGGTGGCGTGTGTGTGTGTAGGTGTGTGTGTGTGGGTAAATTATGTGTGTTCCTGGTTCTTGATTAAGTTACTTGAGTTTGATGATTTCAAAATAACTATTTGCCATCACTTAACCATCGCAACTGACATATGACTAAAGGTTCATTTCAATTTGCATTTCGACTAGATGATTGCAATGAAACAAACGAAAGGATCATAATAATATACACAACTTTCGAAAAGAATTTTCGATGCGATTCTGATTCTGATACGTAAAGAAAAAAATTCCTCCAAAGATTCGGTATTATTCCAAACATTTTTACGGTATTTGTTTACGTATTATTACCCTGACATCTATGGTATATGCTAATGTACCGGACTAGTGAGCCTTAAAGCTGCATCTGTAAGTAAGGGAAACTTTTGCAGTTTGAACTCAGTGCTCTGAGTTGGAGTTGGGTAATTTGAAAAGCAACCAAATTCTATATGAACTTAAACAGTTAATAACAGAAATTAAAGACAATTTATTTTTGAGTTAGCTTAAAACGACTACGATTACTTTTATATGTAGAATGTTCTTAGAAGAAAAAGATATGAAAAAATGTATTTGCTATCTGTTGTCTAATGCTTCCGGCTCATAAGTTTGTTCATTAATGTTTGAGCTGGGAATTTGACAAGGGCAATACACTTGAAGATCTAAATCCGTTGACTGGCTCCCTTATGGTAAGCCAAACCTTTGAATATTTGGATTACACAAACAGAAACACAAATACAAGGAAGAGTACTCAATGCCAAGCACAATTTGGCGAGCAATGGATTCGAATGTTCAAATTGTTCAAATCCAAATGCCAATCAAGAGTTATATGTGTTGGCTTCATGATGAACATTATCATCATGCTCGTGGCATTAACAGACAATCGTATCAATCATATTTAGCATACAACTGCCACTCACTCAATGAATCAAATTGTCAGTTAGTCAATTCATATCGAGGTTACAACTTCTCTATTCGAACAACGAACAACGTATTCAAGCCAACTGACAAAAGTGAGCAACTCTGACAAGTCATTTGGAACATTGAGAAAGCTCAAATTTCGCAATTATGCAATGCGGCTGGCAGAGGGGGGAGGAGGGAGGAGGGAAAAGGGCGGGTATGTTTATGGTTACTGTTAAACTGACAGCTGTAAAATTGACAGCAGCCTTGTTGGTCAACAGATCAACTGAAGCGTCTCATTAGACGAAAGTTCTGTCAGCTTGAGCTCAGTCATTCACTCAGTCACTCACTTACTCATTCAGGCATTCATTCGCACACTCACAACGTATTCACTTATGCACAGCGCCAAATTTCCCCTGACAATAGACCGCAAGAGCCGAGCCAAAGACCAAAAGAATGACCAAAGACATAAAAAGAAAAAGAAACTCAAACTTCGAAGAGCAAAAAATGCTGGAAATATGCAAATTGAAAGGACAACCAAGATTAGAACTGAGCACTGGGAACTGTGAATGCGTCTTGGTATCCCCCCCCCCCCATCCCCCCATCCCCCGCCACCCCTCACACTCTACCAAAGAACAAAAAAAAAAACTTTGAGCTGACATAAATTGCATATTAAATTTTACATTTTTCATATTTATGCAGCGGCGCAGTCATAAAGTGAAAGTGACTCAAAAGGCATTTAAAGTGAGTGGGTGCGCTAGGGGGGAGGGGTTGTGGAGGGAACAACAGGGACAACATTTCAATTTAGCAAAATCTTCATTATGCTCAAGTGTAGACTGCAGGCAAATGGCGCTAAACGGAAGCGGAAACGTGACAGGCAAATGCTGACCCCCGCCCAAGTTATGCCCAAGCCCAAGCAAAACTTTCAATGAACAAAACACACACACACTAACACACACACACACACACACCAGCACACACTTTAGCTAGCCGCCATTCATTTGGCTATTGTCAGGCAAGGTCTTCATTGTCGCTGCTCAGCCTCATCCTGCTCAGGATATATTCTGCCATCCTCGTCGTCGTCGTCGTCTTTACTCTATTGTACAAACTTTTATAAAGTTATGAAAAGTCATTCAAGTGCGTGGCTCTAAGAGAAAGATAAAGAGAGAGAGAGAGAGAGAGAGAAAGAGAGAGCGATATAAGTATAGACATTGTTCGTCGACTTGGCGACTTTTTGGAGCACTTTGTGCTCATTTTCAACATCGCCTTTTTTTTTCGGTGCAAAAAGCAAAGACAGCGTCAACAAGGAGCAGAGCGGATCGTGGCGGGGCAGAGCGTTCAGGTGGGCGGGGTTACTGTCTGGTTTGGAGCTGACAGTAAAGCCGTCAGAAAAACGTGCATGTCGACAAGGATATTGTCCTTAGCTGTGTGTGTTCAATCTCCTCGATGTCGTCGCCGTTTGTCGTCGCCGTCGTCGTCGTCGTCGTCGTCGTCGTCGTCGTCGTCGTCGTCTTAAGCGGCAATCCCAAGTAGTTAGACACTGTAAATAAATATGAAATAATGGTCACAGCACTTTTAGCTACAGCTTGCAAGGAGTATATCGAAAGAGTATTATTAGAAGCATTCAACGAATAAGCTGCTATTAAAGTGATAAATATTAATGCAACTCAAATAGTTGGTATACAAATTGATAAACTACTCCCAAGCAACTTAAGATAAAAAAAAAATATACTCATATTTAGTATGTGACTAAATTAAACAGTCTAATTTCGCTGATATTTTTGGTTATCTATATATAAATATCTAAATAGTTGAAAGACGCAAACCTAACGCAACACAAAACAAAATAATATGCCAAATATAAATAAGTTAGACATCAGGAAATATCATTATTACTACTTATATCCAACACTCATTAAAAGAAATCTCCTAAATGCATTCGCACTCGGAAAATAATCTCCCTGAAATTTAGAAATTTTTATCGTCAAGGGTTGCCCCTATTATTCAGAAGGTATATTTATATAGCGCAAACGTGAGTTTCTCTAAAAATCAGAGTTTTTCTTTAGTTTAGAAAAATTATATTTATAATTTTCAGGGTGTTTTTTTTTTTTATTGTGTACACAAAATTCATATATTACATGCATTTTTTGCGTTTTCTTTATTAAACATTTTTTTCGTTCTTGTATTTGGAAACTATATGTAAAAACCAGAAAGTTTTGATAGTTTTCACAGCGATTTTATTTTAATGGACATTTTCAGATCGTTTTGTTTTATTCCGAGTGCATTTATCAATTACAATCATTTAATTTTATATATATTTGTGAATATATAGAAGAATCAGTTATCGCTCGACGCATATTATTCAAATGCATAATCCTTGGCTGGGCAAATGGATAACGTTGTAAATAAGAGCATTTGGCGAGTGCAGGGAAATATGCCGTTGTCCTCTGGGGGCTGGCAGCTTAAGTGAGCTTTGCCATTAGATTTGACTGTCGCACAGCTGCTCCCCACAACTGCGACTGTGGCTGCTCACCTGTCCAGGAGCTGGCAATTTGGCTGCACTTTGAGTGCTGTTGCCAAAACTCATTAACCACACGCGTTCGCCACGTTTAAAGTTAAAGTGGACGAAAGGCGGTGGTTGATGGCTGGCTGCTGATACTGACTCAAGTGGCAACAAGGCACAGCATCGCAATTCTGTATCGTTGTTTGTTGTTGCTTGTCACTAAGTTGGGGACGTGTCTGGCACGCCCACTTACCCCCCGCACACACACACACACCCATACACACACACACACACACACACCTCTCGCTAGAGGCAGGCTGTCGCATTTCATGTGCTCAGAATTGCGTGTTTCGCTGGCAGCAGTAAATAATTTTTGCCAAAAGGTTGTTGAAACATTTAATAAAACCAATATAAATCATAACAAACACTTAGCACGAACAACAACAACAACAACAAGACACTCACACACACACACACACACACACGCACACACACACACACACACACACATAGCCAGCACAGAGGCAACAAAGCGTAACTAAAATTCCAAAGCGTTGCCCATTTTGGCCGCAAAAACTTCTGTTGCCGGCGCGCCGTGCACAAAAATGCCGAGCAGGCCTCCGACCGGCAAATGACAAACATCTGTATCTGTATGTGTGTGTGTGTGTGTGTATGTGTGTGTGTGTGTGTGCATAAGTAAATATAACGCTCTTGGGCAGTGTGCTGTAAGCGGCATCAAAATGCTGCATTGCAAAGCATGAACACACCTTGCCGAGCGCCCGTCTCTGTCTGTGCCCGAGTGTTGGTGTGTGTGTGTGCGTGTGTGTGTGCGTGTGTGTGTGCGTGTGTGTGTGTGCGTGTGTGTGAGTGCGTGTGTGTGAGTGTGTGTCATACCATGCTATGTCGGCTCTTGCATAGTTCCATGTCCATGTCGACGTCGTCGTCGTCGTCGTCGTCGTTGGCAATGCCAGCTTCCCCATGGCAACATCCAGTGCACAGCGTCAATAATGGCGAAGCGCGACTAGCGCATACCCTGTATCCAATTGTTATCAAAGCTTTAGCATATAGTTCACGTTGCAACATTACTTTAACTTGGAGACTAAGCTTTAAGCTGTCAAAAACACACACTTTTGTTTGCGGCAAGTAAAGGTTTAAAGGTAAACATTGACAATTGTTGACAATTATTATTTGAATTTAATAAATTTAGAATAGCAGCTCCACAACTCTTCACGAGCTATTTATAGGGGGAACGGCTTTTCGAGTCCTGTTTTTATTTAAACAAAATTGACTTGTTTTAAGTTAGGCAAGTGCATTGCATCTTTTTCTTGAGAATCCCATTATTTTCATTGGGTGTGATTGTAAATGAGCTCGTGATGAGTTTGAGTTTGAGTTATGTTTTTCAACGACGAAATTCTCAAAAAATAACCCAAAACTAAAGGTTTATAATCGGATTTGAGCCATAGGCCCCCAATTTGACCCCTTAAAATCAGAGATTATCAAATAGAAATGATGATTTTAGCAAATATAATAATGATATTTGAATAAAGTTAAAGAAAACAGTAAAAAGTTGTATTTTGAGAAATATACATGTGAAATTTTATTTTTCTACTTTCTGCCTTTCTTTTTATCTGTCCACAGCTGATGGGTATATGTAATCATCATAAATATTGTCCACAGACTTATTTACATGCGTAGCTAGCTGCTGCATATAGCCGCTTTGTTGCTATTTTTTTGCAGGGCATCGAAATGTGCAAAAAATTAATTGCTGCGCATAAATCAAAAGACTTTTGCTCTCACTCTCTGTCTGAGAGTGACACCCTACGCCACACACACACACACACACACACCCCGTACCCCCCCACACACACACACACACACACACAAACGCACAACATTTGGCATCTTTCTCTGCACTTGTTACTATTTCTGTTTTGGCCATCATGCATGATTCGCTGCGTTCGCTGCACGCACTAACACACACACACACACACACACACACACACACGCACACACACTCACACACACACACGCACACAAAGACATACTCCGTTGCAGCAATATTTTTTTATTGTTTACTTTGGAGCTGCCATCAAGGCCACATTTGATGAGGTTCATGCACGCCATTCAACTCATCAGCGCTCGTCAGAAGGTGTTGTTACCCCGAATTGCCAAGAAATACGTTTGCTGTTGCACCAACAAGAATAAAACACAAAAATTACATTCAGAACAAAATACGATCAGAACTTTTGCCATAAAACTCAGCCCCCGTTGGCCATTGTCAGCTCCGTAAACAAGTCCAAAGTTGAGACTTAATAATGTCTTTTTGTTGGCTGTGAAAACGGCAATCATTTAACAATTGGCTGAAGAACATAAAAAATTAGATTTATTATCTAAAATTAAGTTATAGTTGCTATTTACTGTTGCTAGCGACGACATGTTCAGCGATAACTTATTAATTACTGATCGAGTAAAGTGCAAGTCAAATATATTAAATTTATTGAATATTGTTTTCTTTCGCAGTTGTCGATTGAGATGCAAAAGAACCGAGAAAACTAACAACCTTAAGTCAAAAATATATTAGTGATTCAAGTGCAAAACGTATCAAAAGTGATCAAAGCATTCAATTTAAAGGTGTTTGACTCAAAAATCAAGTTTTGTTTTTCATTTTACTTCTCATTAATAATCCCAAGCAGCCTGCTTCAATCCGCAACTGTTGAAATTCAGAAACGAAATCGGAAACTGAAACATATTTTTCAAAAATCTAAATACCGCAACTGATATTATTTTGTCCCGAAAAACAAATAATGATCGAAGGTATTTTATGTTGATCGTTTTCAATTCAAATGTTGAGCGCAGAACACCACGCACAACTGGTGATTGATTGATTTAATGAATAAAATAAAGTTTTTCATGCAAGAACTTATTTGTCGACCGATCGATAGTTCTTAGCTATATGAAATAGTGATCCCATCCAAGTCGGCCAGCTTTGACAAATGTCAAATGCCTGCAGCAAAAAGGCGGCCAAGTTCCAAGTTTCATTAAGATAACTTCAATGACAAGGCTATGTCGAATCGGTTAGTGATGCTGAACAGGAATATATATTTACTTTCAATGCGATTATGTAAATCGTTGCAAGTGTATAAAAGTTCTTCAATCGTGATTCGCAAATGGGTCATTTCGTTTGCTGCCTTTGAGATTGAAAATGTTTCTTATTAGAAATCGGCTGGGCAACAGCAGCTCTTCCTCTAACTTTCACATGCCATTAAAAGCAGAGTTCAAGCACCTATTTGGTTGAGGCTTTTGTTTTCCTTTGTCACTATCATAAGCTGGAAAATTGAAATGCATTCATTATGTATAATAATAATCTTGCATTTGCGAAGGTCGTTTCACAATTGTTTGTCAAGGGTGCAGCTGGGACTAGGAGGGAAGGGGTGGGGGCGTGTTGTCCACGCAGCAGCCTCAGTAAAAGTAGCAGTAGCAGTATGACCGGGACACCGTATCACGCATACGTCATGGGTGCCGGCTATAAAAATAGCCATGCATAAAATGCATACGAAGAAAAAAAAAGATAAAAAATAATGAAACAAGCAAAGAAAAATGCTCGTAAATAATGCACAAGCGATTTATCAGCGAGACAGTTGAATTTGCCGTTGCCGTTGCAGTTGCAGTTGCAGTTGCCATTGCCGTTGCCGTTGCAGTTGCCATTGCAGCAGTCAATAGCTGACTGTGAGAACCATCGACTCCAGCACCACTGAATACGAGCGACTATTCAAATGCAATTTAGCAATAGTTAGACGAAACAAAAAGTATAAATCCATGCAGAACCCACATTAGACTGGTCTCGCTGCTAACTCTTTTTTTTTTTGTGGGTTTCATTGTGGTGTTGCGGAGTTGTTGGTCTGTGTCTGTGTCTGTGTCTGGGTCTCGGAACTCGGATCTCGGGTTTTAGCCCACGCGCACCGACAGTTTGTTTAGCCCCGTTAAGCCTCACACTAATTACACTTGCGCTTTTTACAAATCCACACAAACACAAACACACACAACATTTTTCTTAGTCTCGCCACAAAAATACGTAAAAACCAAAAGCGGAATAACAACAAAAAAAAAGAAAAAAACACCATATACAACTCGAACATATTTTCATTTTCATGGTCAAAATGTCAGTGGACGGAGTACGGGTCTTTTTTGGCTTGGGTTTACGGCAGCGACAAATATGCAAATTCCTCGGTTCGCAATTTCCCTTTTTTGTTCGCCCAGCTGGCATTTCACTTTTTCCGTTTCCGCTTTTTTGAAGCACGCAAATCTTGATTTAATTTCCGACTATTAAGCTTAAATGCCAGCCAGCCAAAAATATTTGCGGCTTTCGTGCATACCAAATGGGATTTGTGCTTGGGCACGGCTTAAAGATCATTAGTATCCGTACAGCAAATACAAAATGTTGGATTCAGCTGCAATAGTTTTAAAACTATTGTTTCAACAAAAAAAAACAACAAAAACAACACATGAAGTCAAACGTTGAGCTTTGGCCTGGCTTAAAGCTCATTAGTCGCAGGAATTTACAAAAGAATTTTTGGACTGCAATTGTCATTAAACAAATTCAATTTGTATTTGCCTTGTTGCCAATGTTGAGAGTCTATTTCTTGTCTCTCTCTCTCTCCCTCTCTCTATCTCTCTCTCTCTCTCTCATGAGAAACTTTACTTTCACTGCATTTTTGGTTAAGGTTGTAGTACATGAATTACTCATGCTTTCTGTCATGCATACTTTGTTGCTAAACTTCAGAATGTCAAATTGTCTCATATCTTGTACAGTTTATGACTTTGCTTTTTGTTCTCAAACTTACTCAAATTAAACACTGTTTCGAAAACTTCTTTGCCAAAAGGTAAGTAGTTGTAACTTAGCTCAAAGTAGGCAGCTGCTGTCCCATATTGCTACTCAAATTTATGCCTGCTCTGTTGCCAAACTTCACAAAAGGAAAAAAGAAGAAAAAAAAAACGGAGACCAGCAATGCTTTTTAAGTTTGTCAATTCAATTAATTTTTACCAAAGTTGAGTGTGTGTGTTCAGCTTAGTACTATTCGCGCCTTACAGTGTTGCCAAACTTCACAGTTTGCCGCATCTGTTTGATAGGTGTTTATGAGCCACCAATGAATACAACACACAACTATTGGGGTCCGATACCCTTTGGGTGCGAACACTATTAGTTATTTATATAAGCTTTGCACCGGTCAACTCCTCACGCCCAATTCACACGACCCCGCCCACATCTGGTGTCACTGGTGCTTTTGCCGCTTGGACGCCTCCTTTGGTGTGACAAATGAATTTGGGTCAAAAGTTGTGAAAATTAAAATGGGGAGCCCCAAAAAGAACTCAATCGGAGGTGCCAAAGCGAACCATCGAAAATGAACTCGAACTTGAACTCGGTGCATGATGATGATGATGATGCTGGTGATGATGATGATGATGCCAAAGTTGCCGCAAACATTTGCACGTTTCGATTTCGAGGAGTTGTCTTTGACTTTGGATTTGGACATGGACATGAACATGGACGTGGACGTGGTCGCTGGGCAAGTTGGTGTCACGGGACAAAAGGGCTGGCTGGCGATTCGCCACGCTTTGGCAACTGAATGACATTCAACTGGTCTGCCGAATTGCAATTTTATTTTCGATTCCGCTTCGACGTGCCACATATGCTGCACGTACCAGCTAACAGAACCCAGACCGCCCGCCCCCATTCCATCGGCTATCCTAAACAGGGCCATTCAATTGAACGTTTACTTTTCTGTGTGTGGGTGTTTTTTTTTTTTTTTTTTTGTTTTCTTCGAGCTCATCTTCAAACCTCACAACTAACCAACCAACCAAGCAGCCAACCAACCAACCAACCAACCAACAACAAAAGGGATACTAAAGCGATACAAAAGATTTACGCCGCTTTTGGTTGGCAGCAGAACCTCTCTTCATTTCCTGTCCGAGCCCCCCACACCACCCACCCCACACACCACCCACCACCCACCTCCCTTGAGCGGATAACACCATCCTCCTTCGACTGAGTCCTGAGACCATTACTTTTGCCTTTGCGGGTTTGAGTAATGGATTAGATTCTTACTCACTTGTTGGGTTCGCTGGCTGCTCCATTGGTTAACGTTGACTCCGTGCCGGTGCCGTTGCCGGTGCCGGTGACGGTGACGATGACGGTGCCGTTGCCGGATTTCTTTTTTTTTTATTTTCGCACCCGCCTGTGATAGTGGTTCTAATACCCTAATGTTATGCCACATATTGCGATGGTAAACAACAGTTTTTAAGCACAATTCTTAGAGTAATCTTTCGGGTCTATCAAAATCAACAGGTAGTCGCTAACAAAAAAAAAAGAAGCAATCTGATTTTAGAAAAGTCTTTGAATGCATCTGATTCTCAAGTATTCGTTCCAGACAAGTAGAGCATAAATAATGCAATCACTTTGGTAACTCCCCTTTGAAACTTTGAATTCATTTTGTGAGCGCACTCAGAATTCGTTGTTAAAAATCTAGGCTTTTTTTTTTGGCTAGAAGTAGAGTGTGTGGTAAAAGGCTGAAGGTGGCACGGTGGTGATGAGGGGACGCGGGGCGCTTCTTTGGCAACCCCTTTTCAACCACAATGGGCTGGGGCATTAAAGCGGATTCCTTTTGGTTAATACGCACTGTTTACTCGTCTGCTTGGACAGACATTCCAATTTGGGATATAGACCGACCGACTGTTCCTATGATAGCCAAATGTTAAAGAACTTGCTAAAGTTAGTATATATTGGAATATAATATATTTTATTTTGATCTGCTTTCTTTTGCAATTTCTCTGTGACCCATTTATTTACTAAATCTGCATTATTTTCATCTTTTTGATTTCAACCTTTCGAAGTTTCATTTTGATATACTTTTGATTATAAACACATCTTGGTTGTCGCAGCTGGAAGGATTGTCGCGCTTGAATTTAGATGCTCGGGGCTGTTATTAAACAGGCAGATCTCATATATGAAATTTGAGTTAAAGCTGCGCAAAACTGAGACCAACACTTGACACTGTCAGTCACTGATGGTTGAACCAAACCGGCAACCTATCGAGACCCCCTAGTCGTCAGCTACGTGGTCGCACTTTTTGTCACGCTCTACTTGGTCACACTCCGCCGCAGACCCGCAGTCAGAGAGACAGAGCCGGAGTCAAAACCAGAAACCAGAAACCAGACACACTGCAAACACCGTCAACATCAACAGTCTATTAAAATGCCAGTCGAGGCATTGCGTACCAAGCCGTGCGACCTTATCAGTTCCGTGTTCACAGAAGGATGCGCCAATTCTCCATCCACCATCCACCATCCAAACGAACCCCTTCTGCTGGCTCCCCCCCAACTCCCCTCTTCCAATGTTTTTCTTCTAGCTTTCTTGTATATTTTTTTTTTTTTTTTTGTTGCGTTTCTGCTTTTTTGTTTGTAGTGTTTCAATGTTTCTGTTGTTGCTTAACATGCGTTTTAATGTGACCCTTGCGGGCTCATAAAATTTCAACGTTTCTTTGATGGTTTTAGGGTTTTACACATAGCCACACACAGGACTTTCTCTCTCTCTCTCTCTCTCTCTGCCTTGCCTGGCTACCTTTCATTTCATTTTTCCCCCACCATTCTTGTTTTCCTTCTGTTTTTCTGTGAGCTTCGATTGATTTTGATACGGCAAATGACAAAGAGCAGGAGTTGTGGTTGGTGGTGTACAGATTGTGACTACTATTTTGTGGTGGGTGGTTCATAAAATGCGGCTGGCCTACAGGTAGTTGCGTAGTGTGGGTTGCTGCACCACTGGAATGTGCTCCAGAGGTAATGGCTGGCAGGATTTTGGGTTCAGCCACGAATTGGTCTCACAAAATGCCTTTACAATTAGCAATTAACGTTTGGGCTTGTGCATAGAAAGTAAGGAATTTGATGTCTACAGAATCATCATCAGCAGTTGCTCTGCACAGAAATCAAAGACTGAACTCGCTCCAAACTGAGTTCATTAATTATTAACCAATTGATTAACCTCGCATTGTGTTCGCTGCCATGAATTGCCACGAATCCTAAGAGAGTGGACAGGTCGTAGTCTGGTTCATGTAGAAATGGGGCCCCTCTTTTAATCTCTCGATTTCTCTTGAGCTAAACTTCTACTTTCTTTCAGTTGAGATTTGCGCCTGTTTTGAACATATTCAAATATTTCAATATAGCTTCGACCTTTTCACTTTCACTATAAAGTTGAAAGTGAATCCCTCGATTTAATTTTTTTTTTTCCTATATTTTAATATTACTTGTGTTTCGTTGGGGGTTTTTACTGATCCCTAGCCACTTATACAAGCAGACAACAGAGCATTGAATACAGTCGCGAAAAATCGTCATACTTTTGCCATCAAGCTTCATCAGCTCATCTTATTGTTGAGAAAGTATATTTTTTAAGACCACAAAATTGAGCCTTTGTAAAAACCAGGGTTTTTCTTTAACTAATTCCTGGTTAATTTATCGAAAATGTAGAAATTTAGATGGGTTTCCTGCATTGACTTTTCCGTTACTTATATAAATATTATAAAACAAAAGTATTTTAAGATCTTATATATTTCAGATCTTATATAGTCAATCAATTAGCAAATTTTATTTATTTGTTTCTGAAAGTATTTTCTTTTTTCTACAAACACAAATTGTTTTCATTCCTGCTTTAAGAGGTTAATTTCTTGGCAATAAAAACATTTGTAAGAAACATAAAAAGACCTTTCTTTTATTTATTTTTATATATATTCTGGTCTCACTTTCGTAGTGTACCTGAATTCCTCGTCGTGCAACATATGCATATCATTTCCGCAGCAAGGAAAAAAAAAAAAAATGAAAAACACTTTACACCGTCATAACCGCAATCAAAAGTCAGCTTTGAATGCTACTCCTGATTCTGCTACCATGCTATATATATATATGTATATATATATATATGCATATATATATTCCATACTCCCATAGATCTGGCCACCCCTCGCAGCCCCTGTAAAACACTTTTCACTTTTGTTGTCGAAACATAATCCAAGTTTGTATCTATTTACATATTTATCAGCATTTTGCGGTATTTGTTGCCCCATGGTGTGGGCTGGTGGATTTATTTTAGGTAGGGTTGGGTTGTTGTGGAGCTCTGCCTTTTGGCTAGAATCCTACGTGCCGCATCTTTTAGCTGACTCTTTAACTGCTTATGGGTTAGATTTATAGTCACGGCTTTTATTTATGTCACTTTAGCCGTTGTTCTCGGCACCATTTTTCTTGCGGTTTTAGCATACTGTCTGTCTGGCTGTCTGGCTGTCTGTTTGCCTGTCTTTTTGCCTGTCTGCCTGTCTGTCTGTCTGCTCGTCGTACAGCGGATCCCAACACGAACGTTGCGTCGTCTACCCGTTGCATAAAATCAATTTCCTTGCCGCTCGTTCCGCACGATGATGAGGTAAAAGTGTTGCAAGTTTATGTTTTTTTTTTCTTTTTTTTTTCTTTTGGTTTCGCCAAAAGCTGAAGACGACACGCAGTCGTGTCGCTTGCCACAGCTGCCACATTGAGGGGTGGTTACTGGCTAGCTGGGGCTCGGTCAGGGGTGGCACATTTGGCGCTCAGCCGCGCGCTGTCTTGCATATTTAAGTTGTGCCCCGACAAACCAACAAGACCCCCCCTACCACCCCCCCCGCCAAATTTTCTCCATCTCCAGTTCCATTTGCACGTCCGGTTTTTTGGCTGAACATTTCCGTTCGGTTGTTCTTGTTGCTTGTTAGTTGGTGCCTCATTAACTGCTCCTATTTACCGTTATCTACACAATCATTTCATATATCTTTCATTCGCTGCACTCATTTCCGCCCACTTCCTGTGCTTCATGAACCCAACTCGACTCGACTGCCCTGCCCTGCCTGGTAGTCCCATCTAATAATGAACTGGCCCAAACGCCGTCTCTATCCATCTATCTATCTATCTATCTATCTATTTGTCTGTCTATTGCCGTCTCGCTCTTTGGGCCAATTAGCAAAATGTGTGAATATATATTTGGTGTTAATTTCCGTTTAATTGTTTAATATGTTGTTTGCATTTTCTATTAGCATCTTTCCGCTGCTTATTGTTACTTCAATTATTGCCTCATCCCACCCAGTCTCCCCCTTCTCTCTCTCTCTCTCTCTGTCTGTGGCACTCTGCCACCCATTTTGCTAATTGTATGAAGTGTTAGTCAAGTGGCTGTCAGCTTTTATCCAGTGAGTGGTGCCGAGCATTCTTGACGGCTATTTGCCGAGTGCTTAAGGGTGAGCTGCTGGTGGCATAAACAGCTCGTTGTCTTCACAGGTAGCCGGGTAGAAAAGAACACAACTCATTTAGTTGCTAGTTGGGTCAAGTTGGTCAAGTAACTCTCTCGCAACAAGACAGACACTATTTAAAACTCACTTTGCTGCCATGTCGAGTGATGTTAAGTGGCATATATATATCATATATATATATATATAATTGAGTATCTTCATTAGCTGCTCGCAACCCCCATTTGAGTAACTTAAAACTGGAAAACTTGTGCAAATGGCAGCAGCAGTGCTGGAAATTGCTATGATCCCTTGTAGTTTTCGCATTTGCTATTGCTTTAACGGAGCAATAGCAGAACCAATAGCAGACAACTGAAATGAATATATCTAAAATAATAATAATAAATAGAAAATGACCATTTTGCTGTCTGTAATTGTAGCAAGAGCAGAAGGAACTGGAGCAGAGCGAGAGCAAAGCAGTTGAAATGCACAGCTCGAAACTCTTCTTCATAAAGTGGCGTCCTATTGCCAGGGTATCTACAAGTTGAGTATGCCCAATTTGGCTGCTTTTTCAGCGCTTAAAAAGAGGCGTTAACTGTGCTTTATTGGAGAACGACCAGGGCTGGCTGCACACTAAGCTCCACAGCTAGTTAATTGGCTTAGATGACTCAGATCCTGTCTGTCTGTCTGAAGGATGAATTACGTGGGTTGTATGCAAGTGTGTAAATACCACAGTGTGTAATACATACAGTATGCACTTGGTACACACAACACACAACACACAGCGACGCTTAACTAATTTAAATCATTTGAATGGCCCCAGTCAACTAATTCCCGCGCAACTCTTAAGCCCCATGCAAATCCCAAGCCCAATCCCAACTGACATAAATGTGGCGCTAACTCTAAGCCCAGGAAAGGGCCTCAGCTGAATTTTTGGCTGACGACAGACGGTTTGCCAAACGTAGCCGCAGCCGCAGCCGCAGCCGCAGCTTCTTCAGCTGCCAAGTCGCCAACATGGCCAAGACGCAACTTTCAATTGTTCCCTTTCTCATTTGTTGTTTTTACTGCTGTTGTTGCTTTTGTTGCTTTTGTTGTTGCTGTTTTGAAAGTCGTAATAGAATAAAGTTTCGCACCCTGGGAATTCCAACTGTTGTTTTTCAAACGTTGTCGCGCCCCCTCCCCCACCTGAACCGCCGGCAAGCCCCGCCCCCATGTGCCCAGGTTCCCAAGGACGGCAACATAAAAAGCACATAGATCTTTCTTTCTCTTTCTCTGCCCCGTCGGCGTCTTTAGCTTGTTATGTGCGTGTAATCCACTCAGCCGCCAGCACCCAAACACCCCACCTCCCACCCCCCACCTCCTACCTCCCCACGCACCATACTCCCAATACACAGATCTAGCTCCAAACCCGCACCTTGAGTCGTATATATATGTACATATGACAGTTGGCATGGCCGCCATTTTGCCAGAATGCGTAATCCAATGCCTGGCAAAGATTGGTTTATTGCCTCTGCTCTTATTGAGAGCATTATGGAATGATGATATTTAAATGGGTCTGAGTCTATATCCACAGCTGTACAGAAGATAACTAAAAGTTGCAATTATATAAATTGGTAATTTACTGAAATTAATTTATAATTTGTTAAGACAGCCAAACACACATTACAAATGAACAACCTAAATAAATATCTATTCAGAGTTTCATTAAATCGACTCTCGAACTGATGCAGAAAAAATTTCATAGTCCACATATAAAAAGAGATTAAAGCTGAATATTATTGCCTGTTTTTATGGAGCGGATCCTTTGGTGAGCTGCTGTTGCTGTTGTCATCATTCATTTGTCATTTATTTCATATAAAGATAAATTTTACATTAGTCGATTTTTATTCCCTGAACCTGCACTTACAACAGAAGGAAGCATCTACAAACGCCATACGGTAAATATATTCTTGATCATATATAGCCTTTCAATTCAATATTTAGTATTCCCTATCCACATTTTATAGACTGTAAACAGATATATCTAAATCGGTCTACTATATCATATAGCTTTCATAGGAACAATCGGTTGGTGATTATTTTGTTTAACTGCAATTTAGATGTTGTCAATTTGATTCTGGTTTGAAAGGGTATGTAATCTTCGATCTTTCCTGTATCATTGCCATACCCAAAAGATATACGAATAGTGTTTATTTATTATTGTTTATTTATTTATTTAATGTAGACCAAATGCAGTCCACTAACTTTCAAAGAAAACAAATATGAAGGAAATTAAAAACAAAATCAGTTGAATTAAAAATAATTGATTTAAAATCAAAAATCAAATGTTAAGCTAAAATTTTAAATGTAAAAACCCAAGTAGAATATAATACACAAATATATATATATATAATATATATATATACATATATGTTTAGTGTATATATATGTATAGTATATAATTAGATCACAATGTAATATAACATTCGAGCTTGTGCACATGTGCACAATATGCTTAGTCAAGCGTTAAAAGTGTTCATTAGAAATTCTAGACGTGTGTGGCATATCTCAATGTCTGCTCGGACGAATATATATATATATATATATATATATATATATATATATATATACATACACCTGCTTATATCGTATGACAGTCATTATATCAACTGGCTCAAGGCCAAATCTGATTCACAATCAAGACACAAATTTAAAAGAAACGACAAATATTTGCAGCTTTGCTTAAATTGTATATATATATTTATATAAATATATGTATATATATATATGTATATGTATATATGTATATATATGTGCATATGTATGTATCATCCACTGCTCACCTACTTAAGACGCCGGCTGTCGTCTGTTGTCTGACGCCTCTTGTCTGCTTATTGCTTTTATTTATTTACTAGACTTAACTGGCAGCAGCCCCTATCCCCCCTATCCCCCCTATCCCTCCCCGTATCCCCCCCCCTATCCCTTTCCAGTGTTAGTTGTGTGTTTGATTTGTTGTTGCCCGGCTGCGCGTCGCAGGTGTTGCAGCGCTCATTTCTGTGGTGTTTATGTCTAAAAGTGGAATTTTATGGGCGCGCTTAAAAGTATGCAAAGTGTTTTCTTGTCATCCTTCGTCGTCTGCCTGGTTCTGGCAACCAGCCTGCCTGCTGCGCCTTTCTCTTCAGAGTGTTGCCAATTTCGCTTTTCTTTAAATCTAGCTTTTTTTATTATGTTGTTTGGTATTGTTTGTCACCCTTGTTGCATATGCAGCATGGCAGAGTAAAATGAAACCTACTAGTTAAACTCGTACGGATTTGTCAATGAATTTTTTAATAAATAAAAATGAACAAAGCCCAAAAGTGGAAATTTAAGAAATGCACCAAAACTACTGAAATTTAAAAGGATAGAAGAAATTCGGATCGTCTTTTCTCTACGATTCACAATATTTTTGGATGTTGCTCAAATAGGATTTTTAAAAAAACTAATTACACTGTTAACTAAATATATATATTGAAAAAATCAGCAATTATTTTTTGCAGAATACAACGAAAATAAAATGTAGCTTCTTTTTGCCCAACCAAAAGTTGGCAACACTGCCTGCAGTGGTCTGGTTGGTTGCTGTAACCTAACTGACTGTCTCAGTGACTGTCTGAGTTTGTCTTGGCTTGGTTGGGCCATAAAGCAACGCACTCAAAAGTAGGCAACACGATTTTTTATTGACTTCACATAAAGTTTGATGCATGCCTGATGTGGCGACGAGTTCGTTGTCTGAGCGTTGCGGGAGGCACATTTAAATCAGCAGGGTGGGGAGGGAGGGGGCGTGGCAATCAATATGCCAACTGTCCATTGATTGGATTTTGATTTGCTCGACAGGCGTCGCAGGCGGCGTCGTCGGGCAGTGATTAGGAATTGAGAAAGGGAGCGGAAACGGAAACGGAAACCCGAGGCACCCAAGGCACCCGGAGTCATAAAACTAATCAAGTTTAAATGCGAGTTGGGCATCAGCGTTAAGCTTCTTTAATGGAGCGCCCACGCCAAGTTGACAACAACCACATACCATCCCCGCACACACACACACACACACACACACACACACACACACGCACACACACTCGCAGAGAGTCACTAATTAAGTAATTACTTTTCGCTCATTAAACGCGACGCAAGAAATTCAACTCCAATTTGACTTGATGCTGTCTACCCCAGCGCCCTGTCGCCCTGTCGCCCTGTCCATCAAGCGCGCACTTAGTAGATATAGTTACAGCTACAGATACATTTACACACACACACACACACACACACACACACATGCAGTCTCCACAGACACATGGACATGGACAGTTAGCAAGTTTTGCGCATTTTATGCTCGACATCAATCGATTGAATCGACGACGCTTAAATATTAATGATAATATGAAACGGCAAACGGTGGCAGCGCATTGCTCCATTGCTCCATTGCTTGCCAAACCTCCCCTTTTGTGCCCCCATCTTAACCCCCTCCATGCCCGCCACTCCACATCTAGTTTTGTGGAGCTGCGACGCATTTCACAAGCAGCATTAAAAGTTTTGCGCAGTTTCTCGGATGAGTCATGCGAGCCAAATGCCAAATGTGCGCCGACTAGCGGAATACCCTGCACTTATCTGCACTTAATTCGAGCTTGCTGAAACTTGTACAAAGCTGTCAAACTGAATGGTCGATTGTATATCTGCTGGGCTTTTTTGCAATTGTCCAAGCTGATAATCAGATCGCTTTAAAAGAGTTTTAACAAACCAGCACCATATCGATTAATCGTTGTCTTCGGCTTATTTTGTATATAGAGCAAATTGGAAAGCTTTTTTAGTTAGGCTTCAGAACAAAAATCATGCACAAACTGAAGAAGTTATTCACAAACCGAATGCCTGTGAAATACAGCGCTTAATAGAGAATTATATCAAGTCAAAAGCTCTTATATCTTTCGTTCAGTGCATTTTGAATATATATCAAATTGCGAAGATTTCACGATGAAAAAGAATAAAGTTAACCAAGAAGTCTGGTTAAATAGATGGGGCCTACAATTCGGATGCCTGGCGAAACAAAAGAGCTTCAAAGCTCTTAAATATTTCGTGATTAGCTTTGATCTGACTTAATTGATATCTCAGCTCTTATATATGTACATGCAAATGAGCTTAAAGCTCTCAAAGCTTCCACGCATTGCACCAGCTTTCAATTCAACCGTCTGCCAACAACTGAAATGCCCCACTAAATGGACACGAAAAACGAAAAACCAAACTAAATCCCACTGTGCGAAAAGTGTAAGAAAAATATCAGACACCATAATTAACTTGCTCATAACGCTCACAAAACAAGAAGGCGCCACTTCCCGAGGACGAGGACGAGGACGACAAGGACGATCGGAGTCGGAGTCGGAGTCGGAGTCGGAGTGCAGTTGTGGCACATGCAGACGCCGCAAGTTGGCCAGATGCTGCCGCCTCCAAAAAATGACAACAACAGCGAAAGAAAGGCCAAATGTTGCTGGAGTGGGCGTGGCACTTACATGGGATAATTTTTTGGAGAGCAGACGCGTCGACGCTTTTTTATTTTTTTTATTTTATTTTTTTGGTTTTCTTACTTGTGTGTGTGTGTGTGTGTGTGTGCGCCTCAAACTCCGTGGTGTGCAAGAATTACAAAAGCCATGCACTGAAGTGCTTTAAAAAGATAAAAGCCATTTATCACGCGTGCACACACACACACACACACACGCGCGGGCAAAAACACACACAGGCATAGCCAGGTGGTGCAGGATATGGAATCCAGAAAGCAGACACGCGTGCCGCATTTTCATTGAACTGAGTAATCCCGACCAAAAATGTTTTGCCAGAAAGTACACACACACACATATGTATAGATATATATATATATATATATATATATATATAAAGGGAAATACATAGATGCATATTTATAATGAGCTTAATCGACGCTTGAATGCCCTTAACTTACAGTTAACTAACTAACTGCTATAGAAATAAAGAATAATTTAGAAAAAAATAGGAAATTATTGAAGGGAAAAACATTGCTGAAATCGATAAACAGAAAAACCGTTTCGGTTCCACTTCATTTGATGATTTCTATTCACAAAATTAATATGGCTTACAAAAATTATATATATATCTTAATATATATATATATATATATTAAGAATATATATATATATATATATATTAAGATATTATGTCTAAATGTTAGCCGCAGAAACTGATGAGTTTGATTAGGATAGCTTGGTAAATAAAATCGATTGTTTCTATGACAGCTGCTTAATATAGTGCTACGATCCTGTCAAGGCCGACAAGGCCCGCAACACTCGGCCAGTAATGCTTATCCAGAATCTATATATATTACGACAAAATTGTGCCATTCTCCAGATTTAATTATTCTAAGTAACGTTGGTTTTCAGCGGAAGAATATACAATATTTGAAGTGCCCAAGAAGTGCCCTGAAGAACTTACTCGTAATAATTTGAATCCATCGTGGTCGCATTTTGCTGAAGTTGGAATCCCTTGCCTTATTCGCTGCTAAGCTGCTTTTGGGATCAGCTTGCCATTAGGCGCGGGGCTAATGACCGCACCCCAAATACACTAACCACTACGCACCACCCGGCGGCAACCACCGACCCCAACAAGAACAAGAATAATAAACTTAGCAGGCTGATAACTTTTAGCCTAAAAGCATGCAACAGTTTTTTTTCTTTCCGTCCAGCTTTTCAGTGCACGTAGCTAAAGTTAGCCAGGTCATAAACCAGTTTTTCAATTTGTAATGCAAACGGGCAGCCAAAAAAAAAAAAAAAAAAAAAAAGGTTTTTCGCTTTTGCAAAGTGTATTGGAAACTGTGGGCTGGAAAGGGATCGAGTCGTGTCGTAAATAAGCAGCAAGCAGCAAGCAGCACCGCAAAACAGATAAGAGCCGGCACTCTTTGCGTTTAGCGTTGCTTCCTTTGGCTCGTTGAATGCAATGACTGCCACTAAATTTTGCCACACTGCCGCCGACAACGTCGACGTCGACGTCGGCATCGGCATCGGCTTTTATCGCATTCGCGTGTCTGGCATGCATGCTTCACTTCTGCCAATACACCAAACCAAACCGACTTACTGAGACCCAACCCTCAATGCCACCCACCTAATGTCCTCCCTGCTACCCGCCCTTCCGGTGGCGCCGCCGCCCACACGCAACAAAGCTGAAAATTGCTACTTTGTTCAGCGTCGTCGAGCTGGAGAGAAATGTGGAGTACTGGGTTAATATGTCTATCACTTTTATGGCTAGTTGGCTCCGCTAAGCACATATTTAATTTCGAGAGTTATTATTGTTGTTGCTGTTGTGTTGCTAATTATTGTTGCAACTTTCGCATTTGTTTTTTTTCTTTTTCTTTTGCTTATTATTATTATTTTATTTTTTATTTTTTGTTTGGGCGTTGATCGATGGGCGTGTCAGCTGCTGCGTGAGTGTTGCGCAATCTGCCAAATTGCATTTGAGTTTATTGTCCCACATTGTTATGCAGCATTGTGAGAAATGGCTCTGTACTCAGCTCATTTGAAACTGCAATTTTATTGCTCATTGTACTATATGAAAAATTGGCGTGTGAGTTTGACTGCTCGACTACGACATACCCTAAATTCGGCCCTTAAATATATTATAGGTTTATTGCAAAATTTCTCTTTAAAAATCTCTTTCATTTCCTAAACTGAATTTCTTTAAGTTGATCAATATTATGCATATGCATATTATGTATTATTATTATTATACATTGTATTATATATATCGGAAATCGAAATATATCGATAATCGAGAAACTAAGGCATATATCTCTAAAGTAATACTTATCGGTCTTATGGTCTCTGAGATGGCTCTATTGATTCGGTTGTTGTTGCTCCTGATCAAGAATATATTTTTATATATATACTTTGTGGGTTTCGAGATGCCTTCGTCTGCCTGTTACAAACATTTCCACAAAACCATTACAACCTTTTTACCCATTGTGAATGGGTTGAATGTGTATAACACATATTTATCAGCACGAATGGTCCCATAAAGTTTTTAGAGCCTCTCAGCAGCTAATAATAAATGGATATAAATTCATTTGTTTTTCGTATATTCCTATAACATTTTTCCAACTTTAGTACTTGCTGAAGATTTTGTTACACAATTAGAGAATTCTGCTGCAACCCACTGCCTCCCCCTGAAAAGCAAACTACAAACGGATCCACAGATTCGTCTGCAAATCTTACAACTTCTATATAAAAAAAAAAAAAACAAAATAATATAAATATATATATATATATATATATATATCTGCAATAATTATCAATCGTATATATATAATTATATATATACAATTATAGGTTCTCCAAGATTGTATTTTTTTTTTTGTTTTCATCTTTTCATGTCAAGCTGGCAAATGGCAAATGACAAACGACAAATGCTGCAATTGTTGTCGAGTTGAATTCATGTTGCATTCTACACTTGGCAATGCCGATTTTAGCATGCAGATCTAGTTGCAAGTTCCAGTTCCAGTTTCGCTCTATCACTCAGCTTATGCTCTCGATCAATGCATCTCTCTCTCTCATTCTCTCTCTCTCTCTCTCTCGTTCGCTATTTTTTTTTTGCTATTTGTTTCCTAGTGAGACCGCAACGGGTTTCACCTTACCACTAGCCTCAGGGCCGGGCTGCACTTGTTGTCAACAATTTTATCAAGGCAACAGCATAAAATAAAATAAAAATGTTGAACGCCTGCTGCTCGTTGTTGTTGTTGTTGTTGTTCTGTGTTGTGTTGCCTTTATTGGATTATGCGCTTTCTCTTTCATACATTTCCGCATGTGGCAAGTATTGGCAAGCGGAGGACAAACGCCAGTCGCGGAGAAACCAGATCGCTGGCCTCGCAGTGAAAAGCGCGTCAAGAGAAAATCGCTGCGCAAGCTCTCAAAATCGGGGAGGGGGGGTTACACACACACACACACACACACACACACACACACACACGCACACACACAGAGAGAGGCGCACACCTGAAACTGGAACTATTTGTCTGATGATGCGAAATTGAATTTCCATTTGCTGCACATGCGGCACAGCGGCTAATTAATTTGCAATTTTTGTTGTTGCGCTGGCGTTCGCTTATCGATTTGATTGCCGCATAGCTAAATTGCAGTTGATTGACCCTGCCACCAGCAGTGACTCAGTTGTAGTTGCGGCTGCTTGTGCTGACCAACACAACAACAACAGCAACCCAAAAAAAACAACCCAAACAAAAATTGCCAATTCCATTTTCCAATTCGTCCAGCTTCCTCGCACGCATGCGGCAATAGCTTTGCATACATTTACTCTCTATTCCAGCTCACTCTCTCTCAATCTCTCATTCTCTCATTCACTCTCTCTCTCTCTCTCTCTTAATCGTTGAGCCCTCTCTCCTGCTTTCGCTGGCGCTCTCTTTGCTGAGTGCGCCATTGGCTCTAAAGGCGCCGCATCAGCGTCGCCCGTCAGTCACCAGCAAACTTTCAATGCGAACGGGCGCCGCATCGGTTTTCGGTCTTCGTCGGTCTTCGTCGGTCGCCTTCGGTCGCCGTCGTCGTCGCTGTTACTTACGCCCACCCCCCCATATCCCCAAACACATCCCCGTTAATCCAGGCACTACTGCTGCGGCTATTTTCTTAGTTGCAACATAATCAAAGTGTGGGCTCTTAAGGTGTGTGTGTGTGTGTGTGTGTGTGTGTGTGTGGATCTCTCCCTTCTCCCCATATGCTCCCGTGCAGAGATCGCTTGTGATTCATTTAAATCCAGCGAAATTCGCGAGACCCAAACAACTTCCAAGTGTTGTTGTTGTTGTTTTTGTTGTTGTTGTTGTGGTTGCTGTCGTTGTCTTTTTTTGTGCTCGTGTGCTGTAACCTGTAGCCTAACGGTAACGCTCAAGTGAGCAAGCAGCAGCTTAAGAAACAACAAAAATGCTAGCAACATAAATGTAAAGAAGAAGCAAAAATAAAAGAAAAGATGAGTTTCATTATTGTATTTCTTATTTTTTTCTTTCGACAAACGACAAAGTGAAGAAGAAACATCAGCAACAACAACAGCAACAACAACAACAACAATAACAATGAAGCTCAGTAAATGAAATTCGCAATTTATGTAATGTTTATTTTATGGCGGTTTTTGTTTGTTTTTTTTTGGTTTTTTGCTTTTGCTTTTCGTTGTTGAAGTCATCAAAGTTCAGCTTAGAGTTCAGATCAGTTAAATTGTTCGTATTTATGTAGAAATTTTGGATTTATTTTAGGATCCTGATAGTGAAGAAATTATGCTGTACTTGAATTATATTCATCAGTTTATAGTTCTATTAGATTCGAAGAGAGCACAAAAATAAACAACTATTACCAAATAATATAAGATGACTTTCTTGGATAACTTTAAGTCATTTTGAAGGCCTGTGAAAAAGTTGGCAATTAAAAAAACTGCATCGAATGGGGGCAGGGGGCAGCTTCTCCTTTCAACAAACAAATACATTGAAATAAAAATGAAAAATTGCAGAAAATTCAGCTAACTAAACATCAGTTTTACTTTTCCCTCATATTATTTCTTAAAAGTGCGCAATTCGACTTGTTGAATCTTAAAAATAGCTTATTCAAAAAAAAAGAAAATGATAAAATAATATCTAATTCGATTAGTTTAAGATGCATATGCAATGTTTACTTTTGTTTTGAAATCAACAATTATGTAGACTATAGAAACGATATGTGTATATATACTTGTTGAGTAATTTTCTAGGGGTTTTTGAAGGCTTTCACAATCTTTGTAGTTTTTAGCAACAAATTGTGCAGCCCAACTGTGAGTAATGGCAATCACCCGATTAAAAGCAGGTCATTAATCATCCACTAGAAGAGCTCTCGTTGCGGTCAAGCCTATAGGGAGACTTGAATCTGTGTACGATCCCTTGTCTCCGATTAGTCACAGTACACACAGAGCAACCCACGCCAAAACACCACATACACATTTATTATTATTATATATGTATGTATGTGTATATATATATGCATATATGTATATGATATGTATCTTTGATACTGATAGTTCTGGCACTCAACAAATTTCGAGTCGCGTGCGAATCGCTAATGAAACGCGTCGTCGGTTTGCATTATTTTCAATTATTTCTGATTGTTTACAATATATATTTTTTTTGTTTTTTTTTTAATTTTTTTTTGTTTAAAAATTGTTGTTCTAAAGCCCATTAAAATATATGTATGCAGAGCAAGCGTCTGCAGCTGAGTGTGGGTGTATCTTGTGCATTATTGTATATATGGTTTATATACATACATATAAGATGTACATATATGTATATGTATATAAAACGTCTGATTAGTTTAATTAAAGCGTATTTTCAATTGTGCATTGTGCGCAGTTTACAATACAGCATATTTCCTGCGACTTACACACAGACACACACACACACACACACTGAAAGCGTTGCACAAAGGCTGAAAAAGTCAATAAGCAAAAAAAAAAAAAAAAAGGAGAAGTGCAGTTAAGTGATCGTCTTCTTCTTGTTGTTGGGCGCCAGTTGTTGCCCCTGTCAGCAGCAGAATGACAACGACCAGCCTGGGACGACATTTTCTGGAAAAGTTCTTTCAATTTCGGTGAGTGCAACAAACAGAGGCAGAGAGAGAGAATGAAAAAAAAAAAAACAACAACAACAACAACTATCTCGAAATAAGCAAATACCAATGCCAAAAATAAATATGGGTCAGGCGACGATGCAAAAAGATCGACAACAACAATGCGCCTACTGCAACCCAATGCAACTTGAGGCGACTTGCGGCGACTTGCGGCAACAGGCAAGTGTTGTGCAGCATCTTTTGCAGCTAGTAATCGCCTGTTGGCTATTTTTGTGTGTGTTGCACTGTTGCACTTGCCGCAAATTGCAGGAAATCGTTGCCACAAATCGATCGATCGCACTTGCATCCTCAGCAGCAACAGCAGCAACAGCAACAGCAGCCACAACAGGAACTGTTTACCTGCATTCTTGCCACTACCACAGACCAAGATGAATGGTTTGAATGAATGGCCTTAGATTGCTCGAACGCTTCTCGAGTGCTCAAGAGTTCGCCTTAAACTATTCACGATCGTTTCACCGATGCTGGCCATGATTTATGGGGCATACTTGACTTGAGGTCCAGCAGCTCGAACTGCATATTCGACTAACCCATTGAAAATGAGTTAAAACGCTAAACTGGCGCTGTGAAAAGTTACTCATAAGGTATATTTTCAAAGACTTGAACTCCTCGGATCATTTAGTCTTCACTATATCTCCATTAATCCTCTTTTACAATTCATCTATTACTTTTCAAATTATTATTGGCTATGCAACCAAATACTAGCTTAAACAGATGTTGTGAAAGCTTCACTTTCCACATTCCACTACTAATATTTTGACACTCTCTTTTAGTAATTTGATAGCAATCCCATCTTTAAATTGTTTACTTATCGTTATTTTTTATTGCACAATATTCGATAATTATTTGTATTTTTTTAGCTTGTTAGCTTGTTAGCTGGCAACGACTTGGACTGAGGGTATCGCCCAGTCGAGCTCTCTCGACTAGAACATTCTATCTTGTTTATTTTACGGTAGTTGAACTCAGCAGATTCCTGCCAACAACAAAGTTGCTCCTCGGCGTAGCTTTCGTTTCAGTTTGCAAGCTACTTAATTATCTGTAGCTAAGTTGCAAGTTGTTGTTGCAAGTGCAACTAGATCGGGGCCGGAGTTTTGCATGGGTGTTGAATCGAATTAAATATGATGGATGACATTTCACTTTAGCCCTGGAGTACAACACGATCACAGCTTAACACTTGATCGATCGATCCATCGATTACTAGCTCATTTTTTGCCATTAGTGAAATTTAGAAATTTAGAGTGTAACTGAACTTATTACTCAGAAAGTATATTTCTAAAGCGGAAGGTTCCGTCTTTTTTATAAAGCCAACTTTTTGCTACACATTAAAAGAATTTAAAAGAATTTAGAAAAAGTACGTTAAGCTTGAGTAAGCAAATTCATTACTATTTTCTTAATTTCAGCAAAGAGGGTATGCAATTCCATATTTTAGAAATATTTATTATTATTTAGAGATATATAATTCTGAAAGGAAAACATAGAAAAACCACTATCTACTTTTTAGCAAATGTTTTTCGTATATTTTTAGAAAATATTTCTAAGAACCCGAACATTTTCCTGGACGATTTTCAAAATTTCAGTGCAATATTTTTGTGACTTCAGCGATCTAAATAAATAAAATAAATGATAAAATACTTTGTTTTTTTTTATATATTTTTTTAATATATATATTAAATAAAGAGTAGACTCTATGTGGACCACAAACTTGAAGATATTAAAGTTTAAATGACACACTTTTAAATTAAAAATAAATTTTAATAAATTATCAATAATTGTTTTCAAATTAAAAATTAATAAAAAAATATAAATTGTTTCATTATACATACAAAATAAAATAAAAACCAAAAAAATCGGCAAAAGCATAAAAAATAAAACAAAAAAAAAAAAAGTATAAATATTGAAGATTCTACTTGGAACATGATCGATGACATTTTGTGTTCACTTCGAAGTGCAGTGGCACAGTTGCATGCCGCATGTGAAGCACTCGACATTTTTTGTCATATGTTAGTTAGATCGATCGAACAATCTGCAAAGCTGCCAGCCAAACGGAATCTGCTTTCAATTGATGAAGGAGCCTCATCCTCCTACACCCTCCACCCTCCACCCTCCCCCCTCCACCCACACCCTCCACACGCTGCCTGTTTACAACTATTTTGTGGCATGCAGCTGTTGGTTGCTGGTTGGTTGGTTGGTTGGTGCTTTGTCTGCGCTAAATAAATAAATAGTTTCGATCATTTTTGCTTTTGATCAAAGCAGAGGGACAACAAAGGCCAAAAGGTTGCAGCTGCTGTTAACTGCCAACTGCCAACTGCCAACTGCCAACTGCCAGCAGCCAACAGCCAACTGCTTCACGTCGTTATCCTTTTTTGGCTAATAAACATATTTTCTCATTTAGCCAGGGCTCATTATGGTCTCCCCCCCCATCCTTTCCCCTTCGTGCCAACGCTCAACTGGCAACAGCTAAGCATTTTTATCGCGTGCTATAATTGTCTGCATAACAATAACACTTTTGACATTAACAACCAGCAGCAAACAACCAACAACAATCATTATAACAACAACAACAACAACAAGAACAACAACAGCAACAAATACAACAATTGTCATAATTTTGCACAATAAAAAGTGTTTTTCTTGATTAAATGGCGCATGAGGGCGACAAAGGCAGACAAGGGTCGGGGAACAGCCACGAGCCGGAGTGCTTGAAGGGGCTGCGAGTGGGCGTGGCTAGGGCGTATAGCAGCAACTGAGGTCGCGGCCATCAAAGATGCAAAGATGGAAAACCAACTAGAGAGAAAAAGAAAGAAAGAAAAGAAAAGAAAAAAAAACTCAAACAAAAACTTGGCGAAATTTGCGCGTTTTCATTTCATTTTCTCTTGCAGCCACTTTCTCGGTGTGAAAATACCAAAAATGGCATTGCCCATAATTTTATTGCTTTCATTTGTGTTCAGCAACTTGACGCGTGGTGTTTTCGGGCTAAATAGTGCTATTAGTGGGGACTGTGTGGGGGGGGGGGGGTTAAATCGCAGAGAGTCGGGCGGGTTAAAGGGACTGCCTTTGGAACGGGTGCGCAACCACTCTGGGGAGGCGCCCCAAAGTTGCTCCAAAAGCGCTTTGTCACTCTTCGCGCACAAACAAACTCACACACACATGTGTGTGTGTGTGTGTGTGTGTGTGTGTGTGTGTGTGTGTGTGTGCTTATGTGACAGTTATGGGAATGCAACGACCAGGGTTGAAATGATGTGGCAACGCTCAAGCTTCAAATTACTTAACTTACTTTTTTTGCTTGGCTGACTGACAACTGCAACTTGTTCTTGCAAATATCAAATTTGTTTTTTTTTTCGCTCTGAGTTTCTTTCTTTCAGCAATTATTTCTTCATTGGGCTTCTTGATCAGAGTAAAATCGGAGTAAAAAATACACAAAGAGTGTTGTGCAAACCGGAAGGAGGCATCTCCTATTTATTTATATATACATATATATACATACATATTTATATAGTCGATATGAGACACTCGGATTTCAGAGATCCATTTGTCGCAAGCGGTTTTTTTTTCAGTACTTTTCTTTATTTTAGTCTACACTTTAATTCTTAATCAACAAGTCAATATCGATTCATATCGATTATTTTTCATATTATTATGATTATTATTATATTACTTCAATTTGGATATTGACATTGATCAGTTAATCCAATTGTGAAAGATTATGCTTTTAATATAAATATATATATTTATAAATATAAGTTAGGATACATCTAGATCTATATTGATATATATATATATATACCATTGCATGGCATCATATCGAATCATTTGCGTATTATGGCCAACAAATAAATCCCTGAGGTCTTCAAAATATGTTATACAGATCTGAATTGCTTAAGTGCCACGCACCTCGAGTGTTCCATCCCTGGTGCATTCTTCATTTGTGTGCTTGTCGCATTTGATTGGAGAAAGTCCAAGTTGTAAATTGTAAATTGCCATTTGCCATATTTGATCATTTCTGAGTTACTTGCTGCAACCCATCCATAAATACTCACATATATATATATATATATATATATATATATATAAGTACATATATGTATGCTCCTCATATATGGCCATCATCATCATCATCGCCATCATATTTTTATCATTATAATCGCCAGGCTGGCGGCAAAAGTTAAACACATTTTTGCTTCAAATTAACTCCCTTGGCGGGTATTTTGATTTTATTAGCTGTTATGTAACGTCTCATTTGAACTCACAGTTATAGTTTGATGCATAAAAGGATCTCGGATGGAATCATAAATCGTATTACCCAGCACTATCAATCAATCAATAAAATCAGTATCTGTAGCACTCTTAATTCCTCGATAATAATCGATAAGCTAAAGAACAAAAGAATATCGATTCCGATTTTGTGACAATGGGAAGGAATCCTGTTGCTTTAGTCAGAAGAGGATGCAGGGGAAACCCTAGAAACCCTAAAAAAACGTTTCAATTCGGCCAAGAATCAGTGTTGGTGGAGCTGCCTTTGGCACAATAACAATACAAATTAGATCCGGTTCCGATTCCGGTTCTGATTCCGGTTATAAAATGATTCAATCTTTGTCATTATTTAGTATATACATTACATATATGTGTGCTAGATATATACATATATATTTTGGTTCCTTAACGGTCTTTTTGGAACTAACAATATTGATTCGGTAAATTTACTCGTTAACAAATGTTTATTTTGAATTTCGGTCCTGATTCTGCATTTCAATCGCAAAATTCTTGATCCCGCGCTTGTTTTGATACCCTCATATCTAGTTTTATATATATAGTTTTTACTACAAATTCTACAATGTTGAGAAAATTCCATCAAAATCTTGTAACTTTTAAGCTTTTCTGCATCTTGTAAAGAAAAACGGAACATTTTCCACATTTCCAATTAGTGAAGCACTTTTACAACCGTATAGGGCATTTATATAGATACATATCTATTTATATATGTATGTAGATACATATCTGGAGTTAAGATTAATGTCAGTTTCTGCTGCAAGAGTATTAATTCTTCGTGTTGGCAAGTGGAGCAAGTGTTTCATTTTTCTGCATTGTGCTTCTTCTATTTTTGTTTTTGTTGTTAGCCATGATTATTTGTTTACTTGTTTATTTGTTTATTTGTTGCGCTGTCTGTCTGTCTGTCTGTCTGTCTGCCTGTCTCACTCATATCCCAATTCTTGCAATCGTCCCTCTCTCTCCATCGTCCCGCGTCCCTTTCGCTTTTGACCCTGTGGCGACTTTCGCTTGAAAATTTATTAATTTATCCTAGGGGAGCAATAGTTTGGCGTATATGTTGGCCCGCCTCTCCGCCTCCCCGCCTCCCCTTTCTTCACATTTTTTCCTAGCCAGACAGCAAACAGTTTTCCGCACCCACACCCACCCCCACCCCCTTCCCCACCCCCTTCCCCTCGCTTGCATGCTGTTTTGCTTGTTTTTTTTTTTTGTTTTTTTTTGGTTAGCTACTTCAACTTCAAATGGCGCCGCCTGCCGTTAAGATACTTTTGTATCTTTTTGTTTTTGCTGCTGTGCACGGAAATGGGCAGGGGCATTATTTAATTACAGGCTACAGTTGTCCTGTGCTGTCCGAGTCCAGGTCTACCGCCTACCCCCCTTGACCCCCCCACCTCCTCTTAACAATACCCCGCCTTGGGGCCTCGTTGTTCTTGTTGTTGTTGTTCTTTGGGGTCTTTATCGTCAAAAATATTTTCAAGCTGCTTGTGCAATGGCTGAGTTGGAGTTGGAGTCCCAGTTGCTGGGGATTGAGTGGCAGCTGGGTTGGGGGCGGGAGGAGGGGTTGGTGTTGCTTGGAGTGCTGTGTCCCTTTAGAATGGCAATTTCTTGACCCCGTCGATGGCCTGTGGGAGCCTCAGAACAATTTCCCAAATGTTGCCGTAAAGTTTTTAATTATTTTACTCAGCTGATTTTTTTTTTATTTTTATTTTTGTTTTTTTTTTTATTTTTGTTTTGCTTTTTTAATGTTTTTACTGTTGTTTCTTTTTTAAGCAGAAAATGCAAACGCAACAAATTCAATTAATGTCATTTTTTTTTTGCATCTTTTCGTTTGCAGGTGAGTTGCCTCAACTGATTGTATCTCTCAGTAAGTACGAATGTATCTGTGCAGCTGATAACATCAGAGGACGATATCGTGTCGAGACATGTTTGCCTCCTCAAACTGTGCTGCTGTGTTCCTGTCATGTTCCCCAAATATAATGCGCTTCAAAGACCAAGAGCCAAAACTCATCCAAAACTCATCCTCAACATCAATTTCCTCATTTTTAGCTTTCTTTTTCTTCTTTTTTTTTGTAATTTTTTTTGTTGTTGTTGTAGCCATATGCTTGCAGCCGCAGCAACAACATTTTTCCAGCATTTTATTTGGAGCTCATTTCCCCAAACTCACCCCACCCCACCCCCTCCACACTCCACACTCCTCTTTTCTCGATTTGACAGTTTGTTTACAGTATGGCCAAATGCACAGCATGCCTGCCTTGCTTCGAGTTGAGATCCAGAGATTGTCGGCACGATATGCTTGCTACTCGTGGGTGGTTCTTGTCAGCTAATCTGCCCCCAATTATGTCAAAGAGATCTCAAATGCAGACGTCAAGCCACAAAACTACAACAAACTGACGAATCATTCGTTTGTCAGTCTATCAATTTTTCATATTTTTTTTTATGCAATTTGTAAACGGATATTTGTTGAGTAGTTGTCATCAGCAAGTCACATTTTGACTAGCTTTATTTCTGTATATATTTAATTTCATGTTGAACGACTTGTAAAAGATGAAAGATCAAAGAGTATTTAACTTAAATTAAGCTGGAATTAATATGAATCCAGCTTTGCTGGCAGTTTTTTTTTTTTAATTTTTTTTTTTTGGCTAGCAAAATCAGTGTTTCTTGTCCGATATTAATGACAGCTTTACAGTTGCACAGTTTATTTAATATGTATATCAGTTGAAAGCTTATTTGATCATATTCCAAATATATATATATATATATTCCAAATTTCTCATACAGCTCGTACAAACAGACAGACTAAATCGACGCGATTTCTCGATGATGATCGAGTATATATACTTTATGGAGTCAAAGATGCTTCCTTCTGCCTGTTCCATACTTTTGCACGAATCAGTTTCAGTTTTGAATCATAGCTATTTATCGATTGACTTTTTATCGATTTGTCTTTTAACTGTTTGGATTTGTTACTTGATTTCAGCTGAGAAAATTGTAATTAATTGCAACAAGAGTTAGTCATGGACTTAATATGATTACACAATTAGTATATATAATATACAATCTTATATTACTATAATCTATGGATGTGTGTAGAGAGAGAGAGAGAGAGAGAGAGAGAAATCAACACTCAACAATTGAGAAGCTGCTCGCAGAGCAAAACTTGTTGAGAATCCTTTCGTTTTGTAAGTTCTACGCTAAAATTCCCAGAGCAACATTAGTCAGTTAGCTACAAGTGGCTAGCTGCCAAAAATAGTTATCTGGCTAAGCTGTGCAATCTGTCAAGTGATGTTAAAACTGTTTGCCTTGTTATCGTGGCCATTAAAATATTTTGCGGCCAACGTTGACTGCGCTGCCGCTGCGAGGAGCTGAGCTTATTGTTTTTGCGAATTGTTGCCGTTTTAATAATTAATCATTTGGCCTTAACAGCAAACGGCAGCAACCGCAAATATGCACATTATGTGGCCAAGCAGACGTCGAACAAACGGAGCCGATGTTCACAGGATATATGCGTAAGCCAATGAGCCAAACCAAACCAGAGAAAGCGCGAGAGAGACAGACAGACAGAGACAGACAGAGACAAAGAGAGAGAGAGAGAGAGAATGCTCAAACCGAAACCGATATAAATTGCATTATGGGCAAATTAATTGTTTTTACCGTTGCGAGAGGGGACGACGACATTAATGGGCCAACCACCCCCACCCCATCCCAGACCAGACCAGACCAGACCAAGACCAGCCCAAAACAGACGGGGCAGCATGCCGAAGGACATTAATAAGGCCCAAAGGATGTGGTGACATTAATTGCGCGACGTTTGCGGCAGGCGGGGTGAGGGGCAGAGGGGGATTGTCATTACATTTCCATATAAATATTTATCGCATGTGATAATGCCACACAGCACAACGACAACCCAACCCGACGCACCCGTCACTGGGTGGCTTCTGGCTTGTGGCTTGTGGGTTGTGGGTTGTCAATAGTTTTTCAATTTCCGTAATATATGTGCATTGTACACTCGAAAAATAGTAAATCGTCAATTAATTTTTCAGAAAGTAAATTACAAAAAAAAAATATTTTTTTTTTTTTTGGCATTCTAAAAACTACGGTTTGCATTTCCAAATTTTTGGATGGATTTTCACAAAATTTCAACAACAAAAAATTTGTCTAGTTTGCACGGTGTTTTTTTTTTTAAGTGTTCTTGTTACTAACTATTTTTGTTAAATATTTGTATTTATATTTCATAACTTATTTCTAAATTTTAGAAAGGATTTCTTTCTAAAAAACTAAAATTTGCATTTCAAATTTTTTTTTGGTATTTTTACGGCGATTTTCATTTAGTAAAATGTAGGTCGACTCTTTTTGCGAGTGTACACGCAGATAGAGAGAGAGATCAGCACAGCAAATGCAATTGCGAGCACATGTTGAGCCTACTCCACCCCCCCCCCCCCCCTCCCCTCACCGCTCCCTCCCGCATTGTTGCCTATCGGCGCCTGGCTTTGCATATGTAATTAAAGGCGGAAATTCCACACGTTGCCCAAATGGCTAAGAAATGCGAAATCGTAAATGGGTCCATGGTGCTTAAAGCTTTCTAAGCGCAAACATTAATTATTTTAATTAATAATTGTGTGGCATTAATTTTGATTTATATTTCATGCTTACCTCGCACTCCTCCCCTCTCTCTCTCTCTCTGGCTCTCGCTCTTATTCAGGCAATTTGTCAAATTTGTCTGCCAAATGGCTGACTCCCTCCCTCTCTCTCTCTCTCTCTCTCTCTCACTCTTTCTCTCTCGCACACTGCTTGAGGAATAATCAAAACAAAAGCAACAGCTGGTCGAACGAAGTCTTGCTCGCTTGATCGGTCGAGGCCACCGCAACAACAACAACAACAACAGCGACAACAAGAATAAAGGCCACAACAAGAATAACAATAACAGCAACAACAACAATAATAATATTAAGAGCTTGGCAAAGGGCTCTCCCACGTTCAAGTTACCATGACAATATTAAATACACACACACACACACACACACTTACAGACACACTGAGACGCTGGCAGCGCACACATGTTCCACTTCCACTTCCTTGGCAGAGCAGCCGCCGCCTTCAGTGCCAAGCGACGATCTTCATTGGCTCCCACTCACTCTCTTGCGAGCTGACGCTCTCTTTCTGTGACTGTTTGCTGCTGCTGCTGCTGCTGCTGCTGCTTCGCACGCTTCGCTGAGCTTTTTGGCCAACAGCAGCGACGTCAGCAGAATTGGGTGCGTTTATTACACAGTTGAACAAAATTAAAGTGATTTCGATGAATGGCTTGCACTTATTTTGAGCAAACCTTTCAAATATATGTCGTATATATATTATATTAGTGCTATGAAAGAAATATAAAACCAAGAAGGTCAACATTTTGTGCGACAGTGTAACTAACACAGCAAAGAATAGCAACTTACACTTCTTCATGTTAATATGCACACATGTTTTTGCAAAATACACATATACATATACACTCAGCAAAAAAAGTCACTCTAATTTTCAGTAAATCGATTTGCATTTCAAAATCTCATTTGGGATTTTTCTATAATTTAGACAAAAAATGTGTCTCATTTTCAGGCTGTTAGCTAAACTCTAATATAAAAGCATAGCTGGTTAACTTCATTAATTGTTTCTGAATTTCCGAAAGGATTTCTTTCTCAAAATAAGGTGTTTTACTTAATAATGGACAATATTAAAAAAAAAAAAAATATATAAAACATTTTGCGGATTGTCAATTTAGGAAAAGCTTTTCTAAATTTTAGAAATATTTTTCGTAATTGGGCGATTTTCATTTTAATGCCATTTACTAAGATGAAGTTTTTCTAAGTGTATGTGCATACATGTGCACGTTTATGTTGGGCAGTGTAAATAGGGGGGTGGGGGGTAGTGTGGGTGGGCGGGGTGCTTCACTTGTGTTCGTTCACTGTGAACAATATTGCAGTGAACAAACTGTTAACAGACCAGTTTGTTTTTGTATTTTTTTTCTGCTCTTTTAGTTTTTAGTTTTTGCCCGCATGTGTTTGAAATAACGCGCGCGTCTGCAATGCGGTTGACCAAAAACAATGTGGATGCTTTGTGCATTGTTTGTTATTAGTTGCTTCTGTTGTTTTGCTGTTTAGCTGTTTGTTGATTTTGATCACACGACCTGCAATGCGTTCTAAATTGCCAGTTGCAGTTGCAGTTGCCAGTTGTGCTGTTTACGCATATGGCACGCATACACCGCAATCAACGCCCAGCGATCTGCGGCTCTATTGAAAAACGCATGCGATTTGCGCAATTTGCTTGCATGCAGCAGAAGCGCAGCAGCAGCAACAGCAGCAGCAGCAGCGCCAACGCCAACGCCAACTCTAACTTGAATGTGGGCAGCGCAGCAGTGACTGCAGTGAGCGCCAACTCGTTCCACACACGCACACACACACACACACACCACTCACTCAGCATCAACCAGCAACCAAAAAGCACCAAACGCACATTGGCTCCGAGTTTATTTAATTTGTACAAAATGTAAAATGCAAAAGCTTTTTAGTTATGCATGTAACGAAAATAATACTATTCATTGAATATAGTATACAAAACAAAAAAACGAAATTAAAATTTAAGAATACATATATATACATGCATACATATGTACATAGCTGTCGATATGAAGTTGAACTTTGTTATTTTCACCAAATTGCTTTTCATTTTAAATAGTGCATAATAAGCCCAGTGTGCGTTGGGCTTAGCATGTTTTGTGTGTGTGTGTGTGAGTGGTGGTGAACTAAGGTAAGCGGGTGGCGACGAAGAAGAGCGCACGAGCACGAGCACGAGCACGAGCTTCGCTGTCGACGTCGCTGCCACTGTTGCTGCTGCTGCCGTCAGCCGGCATCGTCGGTTTGCTCAGTTGTGTTTTGCGTTCCACAGGCGACGGACGAAAGTTTTGAAAGCGCATCGTGCGGTTGGTCTTTTTTTTTGTTTTTGTGTTGTTTGTTGGTTTTCTAGTTGTTGTAGCTGTGTGTTGTGTGCGTGTGTTAACGATTCGATCAAAAATTATCGTTAGTGTGCAAAGCAAACAAAACAAAAACAAAACGAAACTAAAGGAAACGAAACGAAAAAAAAAAACCAAATACGATTTATTACAAATTGCGCTGTGTTTGGCAAATGTTTTAAATTGCTTTCATTTTACACACATATTTCTGCTCTTTTAATTTGTGTAGACAACTATCCAATATTATATAATACTAAAATACAACAATTAACTGAGAAACCCAAAAAAACAAAAATAAATTAAATCAAATAAGCCAAAGGAAATTGTTGTTGTTGTTGTTGTTGTTATTGTTGTCGTTGCTGCTGGCGCTGTTTGTTTATTTTTTTGCTGGCAGCCTCATCTTGCGCTTTGCGTTTGCCGCTGGCAGCGCTGCCGCCACCGCTGCCCGAATTTTTGTTTTGTTTGTGTTTTGTGTGTTGTTTTTCTTTCCTTTTCTTTTCTGTGTTTTGTTTTCTTTTTGCTTTTGTAATAAATGCAAAATTGATTGCAGCAAATAAAACTTGAAGTTTTCTTTTCTGTTGTCTTTAAAAATTTGATTATTTAAATTGCTTGCAAAACTCGCAATTTGGTATTTCGGTGCAAATGCTCATGTGGAACGTCTATTTTTTTTTTTTTTTATTTATTACTTTTTATTTTTTTGATATGTGGAGCGTCGTAAAGCAGTGAAGCGGATCAGAAGTGGACAGACAGATGGACGGACGGACGGACGGAGAGACTCTGAGTCACGTCATTTAACTGGTTTGCTGTGTTACTTGCTGGCTTGGCTTGGTGGTATCTGCCCAACGAATCAAGATTTGACTCTGACTCAGCTCGTCGAGATATATTCGTTAACACTATCATTATCAGCGCAAAGCTTCTTCGATGCAATATGAAAGAAATGGGCTTTTTTTTGTTTTGTTTTTAGAGTCAATCAACACTTTAAATTGCGTATTTCTTATCAGTGAATTTCTTCTTGTGTGGAATTTATATTTATATAATTTCAGTGGGAGAGCTCACTCAGTAGAAACTTGTACAATCGAATTTACAGACAAAAAAAATTTTAACTACTCAATTTTTATATTGTCATTTCTTTATCTAATATTTAATTTTTTTATTTTTTTTTTTATTTACTTTATTTGTGCATAGCTTTGGAGAGCATTGCATATTTATTATGCCTCAATAGAAATGATTTGCAACTTGGCAAACAGTGTTGATAAACAGCTTTTAGCTGACATTTGAACAACTTAATCAGCCAGCTGTGTTAAACTGATGTTTTGCTGCATTAGGCAGACATGTACAACAATGTACCAAAAAAGTTGTTGTTGTGGTTGTGGTCCATTCGTTCCACACTCAAGATCTACTCCAATACTCCAACACTCCAGTGGATCTGCTCAACATGTGATTAACTTTCTAAAAATAAATGAGAAACCACAGCGTGTGTTGTGTTGGTTGGCGGCAGCCCAGTAAAAAAAAAAAACATGCTCGAAATGGAAATGGCTCAATGGGCTCAAAACGATCTGAGGCATTTTGTTCTTTTGATTTTCCAACTTTTCCCCATTTTCCATTACGCTCTTCCCACTTTTTTTTTGACCAGCATTCTTGGACGCAACATAAATGCCAACTAAAATCATTAGCGAATCAATTTTACAACAAATGTGACAACACAGCCGGATGGGATGGGGAGGGAAGGGGAGGGGAGGGTAAGGGATAAGGGAAGCTGTGAATCTTTGACACTTGTAGACCGTTAAAATTGATTAACTGTAAGCTGCATGTAAAAGTCGAGAGTGCGCGACGAGCAAATGCCCTGTAGTCTGTACAAAAAAAATAGACTTAAGCTGAGTGGGTTATTTTTCTTTAACAAGAATAAAATTGGGAAGAAACGGGAAATAAATATATATATATATATATATATTCTACAGTAGGTTTCCTATGGCCAACGCCGAATGCTTTACTCTGTTCAGAAAACGCAGAAAAACTTTTTTCTTTTTTAATTATTTTTTCAATTTGTTTTGCATTGTGAACGCTCGAGTAAATTTCATTTTATTAACATGCATACATTATGTACGTGTGTGTGTGTGTGTGTGGGGGGGGGGGGGGGGGGGGGGGGGGGCGGTATGATGGTATTTATGTTAAAGGGGGGCATGAGAAATGTGGACGGGGGTAACCGAAACAGCTGCCATGACAACAGCTTGAGCGAGTTGTTAAATGAATAAATGAATGAGTGCTTGAATGAGTGCATAAGTGCAGCATTGATTGAGTGATTGACTGAGCGCTCGAGTGCATTATGCAAATAACAACAACAACAATAACAGCAACATAAAACCGAAACCGTTATTAAATACAAAAAAAAAAACGCTTTGTTTTTTTTTCATTTCAACACTATTTGTTTTGTTTAAAATCCACAAACGCCCAACGAATGCGAATGCGAATGCGAATGAAATGAATACGAATACGAAAACGAATACGAATGCGAATGCGAATGCGAATATAAAACGTTAGCGCTATGAAAATGCAGCTGCAACAAATTGTAAATTTATGCACCAAGTTGCATATCAAATAATTCACACAAAACGACGTCAACGAACTCTGTCCCCCAAAACAAAAAATATATAAATGTCCAAAGCAACAAAATTAACATCAGCAATAAAAACTTAAACAGTGACAGAGACAGGGACAGCGATACAGATAGAGAAGGCAAGACTGCAAAATTTGCACAGCTCGTTAAAAAAAAAGAAGAAAAAAAAAACCCCGAAAATAAAAAGAAAAAGAAAAACTTCTTTTTTATTCCACAACGCTCACGTAAGTAAAACGAAAAACAAATAATACAAATAAAACGCTTACCATGTGAAAAATTTGATGCTACCAAAAAGAAAAAAGAAAAAAGAAAACGTAAAAAGAAGAAAATCCAACAACAATTTCTAGCAAACTGCACTCAAAACAAAGAATTTGTCACTTTTGTGGGTGGTGCGGGAGGGATGAAGGCGGGGAGGGGGTAAATTACGGTACTTTATAATAAAAAGTGAAATGATGAGAGTCAAAAGCATGTCTTGATAAAAAAAAACTCTGGGGAATTGTTCAGGCAATTTAATTGTCAGCATAAATGAGTTTTAATGAGTCAAACTTGGCAGAGAAATGCAGACAGATTGATAGATATACATATATATATATATATATATATATATCATATTGAGAGCCAGCCCACAATTAAGCAACTCTGGGAAGTAGTTAACCTTTCTCGGAACACTATACTCCATAAGAGTGATCGAATGACCCTATAGAGTCATATTCCCGACTATTTTGATACAATTTGCAAAGCATTTTTGATAATTTTGCCAGATCTTGTTTATGTTCATTGTTTTCTTACTAAACTTGTCTAAAGTTATCGGTTCTTAGAAGATCTTTACTTTGATCGATAAGTTTCGATTTGCTAATGGATTTTCTTACAATCAATCGAGTAATATGACAGTTTATCAGCATATATCCTTTGAAGAGCTATATCTCAACAACTGTATCTTTTATTGCTAACTGAAATCGAATTGTATCGATATTTCCAGTTATCGATTAAATAAACTTGATCTATCCCATGGTATACAAGAGATAATATTCGCAATTTGGAGTCCTCAGCTCTCAGATCGACTAGAATATATATATATATATATATATATATATATATATATATATTATGGGTTATGGCTTCTGTTTTCTTTTTGCGCTATTAAAGTAAGAAAAATAAACACACAAACGAAGTGTAAAAACATTAAAAATTCTGCCATTAGCTGGCATTGTCTGGCATTAACCGATATTTACTATCATTATACTATGCCATTAGCCGTCGCAGTTTTTATTTTTTCTATTTTTTTTCCATTCCGTTTTTTTCTGTGAATTGAATCGTATTTTGTAAAATAAATAAGTTGTTGACAAGAACTGAATTTTTATCTGCCAGCTTGATTTGTCAGCATCAAAAGGGTAACAGCAACAATCACTTAACTGCATGCTACACACACACACACACACACAGAGACATTGTTGCAAGTGGCAAGTTAGTCTCGACTCAGTTGCACATGTGGCAGAGTCGCCGTCGTTCGTTCTTATCAGCGCCTTGCTCACTCAGAGGTCAGAGCTCAGAACTGGCTAGAAGATGTCCATTAGGTGTCTGTTTGGCCAGTGACCCATGTGATCCCGGCTTGCCAGCTTGCCACCTTGCCACCACCTGCAAATGGATGTGTGTGCGGCCCCAAGTTGTGCCCCAAACGATAACAGAACAAATGTAACAAAAGTTTTGTGTGCTGTCTCTCTCTCTCTCTCTTTGTCTCTCTCTATCTTTGTCTCTCTCTATCTTTGTCTCTCTCTCTCTGTTTGTCTCTGCGAGCAATCGACAAACGACAATTTGTTTGTAATTTGTTTGCCTATATAGACCAGTGCCCCCAAATGCGGCACAAACTGCCTCAGTTTATCTGTGCGTTGTACAAAATTGTTTCTACACAAATCGCTGAGCAAACAAAACAAACGCAGCAAAAGTCAAATGAAATCACTCGCCGCCGGCCGCCAAAAGCAAACAACAACCATAACAACAACAACAACGACAACTACAACAATGACAACAAATTGCCAACAAATGCAACCCAAATAGGTGCCCATTGCCCCACCCCCTGTGCCCTGTCCCCTGTCCCCTGTCCCCTTTCCCCCACTTTTCTTTTCTTCTTAGTCGCTGGCCAAAGTTTTTATCAGCCGCAGGCGATGAGTTGACTTTCGTTTTTCTTATATCTCTGCCAGCTGACACTGCTGCACCTGCCGCCTTATCAGCGCCTGTCCATTCACCCTGCTCCCCCCATTCCCCTCAGCTGCCCCACCTCAGCTGCTGCTGCTGCTGCTGCTGTTGTCTGCATGTGAAACCAAGTCGAAGTAAAGCTATTTGGTAACCGATTACAAAACTTTTGTTGTGGCTCAACACGATGTCAATTGACTCGTTTATCATCGCAGCTAGAAAGAGAGAGAGAGAGAGAGACTGTGAGAGAGAGAGAGAGAGAGAGGGGGGGGGCCTCACTTAAATGTATTTCGAATGAAGATTGAAAATAAATGCAAGTTACATGACACAATTCATTGAACCTATTGACCATGCTGCAACTCGGCGTGGCAACACAAAAACATCTGCACCGTTTTCAAATGCTCTGTGATATGTATCGTAATAATATTGGTAGACAAGATTATAATGTCGAAACAGACATATTACACAGATAAACATGGACTCACTCGGCCCACATTAATTGATTTTTATAAATCGGCAGATTTGCATAAGAAGCTGTGGCAAAAGCCAAGTCTAAACCAGTCGAGCAATGTTTATCCACATATTTTATATGGTATAAATATATATATATATGCAATATATGGTATATGTAATATAACTAAAGAAAATCACAAAAGCACAGTTAAATGGTTTGCTAAAAGTGATAATTAAGTTGCGTGTTGCAAAAAAAAAATGAAAATGAATTTATTGATTTCGCTTGCAAAAGATAAGATTTGAAAATATTCATTATGATAAAGGCTCAACTGAGCTATCAAATAATGTTAAGTGGGCCGCAGACATCACTAGTCTAAGCCCAAAGATCAAGCAAAAAACTCGCAACTTTTTCCAAATTGAAAAACCAAGAAAAGTTCAGCAGCAATCGATAATTGTGTGTTTTTCAATTTCGAGTTCAAATTCATTTAGTGGCATTCCGCACTTGTTTTGAATCTGTTTGCGGCGCTGCAACAGTTGGTAAATGAAAACTTTCAACTCCCTCACTCCCCGTGCCATTCACCTGGCAGCAGCAGCAGCAGCAGCAACAATTTGGAGCAATATATCCACGGAGAGATCGCTTCGAATGGCGAAACCCGTATAGACAATAACTCTATATATAGACACCTGTTTGGCGTGGGCGGCAAAAGCGGAATGGGCGCGGCCGATTCGCTGTCAGGGCCAAATGACCAACCAGCAACCTCTGCATGTTGCAGGTGCACGGTTGTCGTTGTTGTTGTTGTTGCTGTTGTTGTTCCTCCTTTGAGAGCAGCACAACGCCAACGCCAAAGCCCCATTAAAGAAAAACAGAAAACAAAAAACAACAAGAATTAACAATTGAGTGTTGAGCACACCGAAGATGAAATACCCTTCAAAATCGAAATTGAACATGCAATTTTTAAGGCTTGAGCATTATTTTATTTTATTTTAATTGTTTTTTCTATTTTCTGTAAACTGAATATGCCACATTTGATGGATATTATTATTATTATTATTATTGTTTTTCAAATATGAGCAATTTAGTGACATGGAAATTGATTAAAAATAAATAAATAAATAATTAAAAATAAAAAATAAGAAATGATTTCTTTAATACGAGAACAAATCTATGCAATGGCAGCTATATAATATAGTGGTCCGATCCGATCCGATCCCAAGCCGAGTGACAACCATCAATAAATAAATAAAAATTTATAAAATGTAATTAGATAAATATTTAAGATATAGATTTTAATGCGGGCGTCAGTCTGCCCGGAGATCGGGAATATATATTTATTTATTTATATATTTATTTATTTATTTATTTATTTATTTATTTAAAGTCAATCGACACAAAAAATACAAAAAGTAAGACAAATTTCAATTGAATCAAATGTATGATAAAATTTAAAATTATATATATATATATATAAATTAGAAATATTTATAGTATTTCTGGGGGTATTTAAATGCAGGATGGTCCAATATTCATTGCGTGAATTGGGGAAAACCCAAGAAAAAACACAATCAGACCAAAAAATAATTAGTATGAATTAGTTGAGACCCACCACAAATATATATATGCTTCATGCTTCAACTGCATGACACAATTTGAATACTCTGCGAAAGGGTATAAAAACCAAATCGAAAACAAATATAAATACAGATACAAATACAGATACAGATACAAATACAAAGACTACCTTGCCTCGTTGTTGTCATAAATCTTTGCAACGACTTCGACGCCGGTGGCGCCCCCGCAACAATGCGGCCAACATTGAAAGTGCCATCTATATGTATATATATATTTACATATATATATATGTATATATTGTTATTGTATCTGTTGTGGGTATCTTGTATCTTTTAGATAGTCGCGTGGAGGCAGTCACGTCTGCGTCGACTGCGATATCTGCTCGCTCTCTGAACTATCATTGGCATCACAACAAACAGTTTGCTTTGTTTTCTTTTGCTGTGTTCCGCCCACACCCACTATCCCCTCCATCCCCTCCTCTTGGTGGCGTCGTCTTCCAATTGGCTTCTTGGCTTGATTAAATGTTGCCAACGACGACGACAACACACAGAACAGACAACGACGATGAACTTGAAGCTCAATCAGTTTCTGTCTGCCGTTTCAAATATGAAAGAACGCCCCCCCTCCCCCCACCCCCCTGCCTTGCCCCTTGGCAACCGCAATTGCTCAAAAAATCATTGTTGTTGTTGTCGTCAACGTCTCAAGCATCTTACACGCAAAGAGTTCAAAAACAAAAACAAACAAAAAAGATACGCAAAAAAATGCGAGCGGAAGTTCTGCAAAAAAAGCCAAAAAACCAAAAAAAAAAAAAACCAAAATCAGCAGCCAAAAACATTGGCTTCAGTTTAACTGTTGGTTGGTGCATAGCTCTGTGCAGCGTTGCCACATTTCCGCAAGCTAGATCCGCATATTGCATATTGTATTTACCTCTTGAGCAACTTTGCCACATTCGACCAATTTTGATGAGTGCTTCTTCTTCTTCTTCCTTTCTTTTTCTAAAATCAAATACTTTTGAAAAGGCATTTAATTTGAGTATTAATCTAAAGATGAGTCCATAATTACAGAACATAGACAGCTCTTTAGGAACATTGCCACCGATCCGTGTTTACCAAATTGTGTATCAAATTGATTCTTCAGTCAAAAATATACTATTCTGTTCTATTCAGATACTCTTCTGCTTCTTTTAATAATCTCCTCTGGCAATAATCTCAATTTTTTGTCAGCAATAAAGTTGAAAAATAATTTCAAAGACACTTTGAAATTTCTCAATTCGTTAAATTTTACACAAATGTTAATTGAGTAGTGGAGCAGAGGAATGGGGGGGGGGGGGGGGGGGGGGGGGTTAAGGCGTCGACTGACATTCAAATGAGGCAGCAGCAATAAGGGAGCCCTAATGCAAGTGGGGCGTGGCAGTAAATGAGAAGTGGGCGGTGCCCATTAACAGACAGCCGCAACGGGCAACATAAAAATGCTAAATAAATATAAAAATTGATTATGTCAAATTGAAAGTTGAACAGCAGGGGAAAAGTGAGAGAAAAACAACAACAAAAAAAAAGCAACAACAAAAAATCAGAAATGTCAACAAGCGTGGGGAAGGGGGGGGCGTGGGGCGGGTGAGGCGTGGCAGCTGCGGGTTGTGCCGGCAATCAAAGTTGAAAATTAGGCAATAAAATTAAACGAACAGCGACGAGAAACGAGGCGATAAAGGAACAACAAGCCGGCTGGCGAGGAGGGTGTAGAGGGGGGGGGGGGGGGGGGGCGGTGGGGGTACACTGATAGGTGCGGCGGATTGTGCTGGCTTAAGGGGGCAGGAAGAGGTGGGTGTGGGGGGGGGTGTAAGAATTGGGCGTTGTGTTAACCTTTTGCCACACACAATAAACAAAAAGAAAAGGAAAGAAAAAATGTATATAAAATAAAAAAAATATATAGATATCCAAAGAAAATTGCCGCAAATGGTGGCAACATTGACAGGGGCAGCGCAATAACAACTGTGCGGCATTGTTGCCACACTTCACTGTATTATTATGTGTGGAGTGTATTATGCAGCCATGAATTATGCCGCCAAGCGAAACAAAATCCCATTTGGGTCATTACAACGATTGATTTGCCTCCACTCCCCCCCATGCCACAGCTGGTCTGTGGGTGGCAAGTAGCAGTAACCTGGCAACAGTTGGTTTTGGCCACACACACACCACGCACACTCTTGTGCGGCCAAGTCAGTAAATAAACCTGGGAGCAACGTCTACAGTTATGCTTACAGTGTTGTCTAACGACTGATCAGAATACATTTTATTAAAATATATATAAAATAGAAATAGTCTCGAAGTAGTCTTTGCTCCAGCTCGAAGAGGAAGCGATCAATCGTTGTGCATAAAGTTAAGTGAGCAACAACAGATAAAATTTAGTGTTGACTGCCACACAGTGTTGGTAAGTTCTTTGGCGTGCAGGCTAAGGCAACTCTGCCAACCGCAATCCGCAAAATGACGTAAGCAGTTGTCTCTTGGACAAGTGCTCCAAAACTATATTTGTTCAACTTCAAATTGAACGCAGTTTTCCAGCCAGTGCTGTAAAGTTTTTTCCGCTTTTTTTTTTGATAATGAATTATTTAAAGTATTTAAACTTCAGTTTTGATTTCTTTGAAGTTATGGTTAGAGTTAAAAAATATGCCAGTGTTAAACAACACGAAACTGTGGTAACTTCACCCAAGAAGCAAAGTAAGCACAACTGGAATTTTTGTTTGGGATATGGCCGAGGAGCACGCATTTCAGCCATTAAACATTAATTAATAACCATGGCTGCGCTCTAAATGGCCACAAAAGTTTGCAAGCTGCCTGCAAGTTGTTGGTTGCAAGCTGCCTGCTCCAGTTTGGCATTTGCAAATTGTTGCAGCAGCAGCAGCAAACAGCAATTTGTGATTTTTGCGCCTCATAATCAGCTAAATGCATCATTACTGTGCCGAGCAGTAAGCCGAGTGTGCCTCGAGAGAAATTTTAATGGAACGCGCAGCGTGCTGCAATTACAACACAACACACACACAGCCACATGCCACATGCCACATAACGCAGTGTGGCAGTTGGGGGCGGCAATGGCAACAAATGGGGAATGGGGAAATGCAGAAAAATGGGCTGCTGCTGCTCATTAAATTTCCGCTCTCTTCGCAAACAAAAATAAAAAAAAATAAAATGAAGTGGCCGCTGCTGACGTCGACTGCGGCGGCGACGGCGACTGCATTGGTTATGCTCTGCAAACTCATCAAATAACTGCAATTGTCGTAGTTTTTACTTTGCAGCACTGTTGCCGCTTTTCATCTGCTTTCTGAGCTTTTACTTGTTGCCAGTCACGTTTTCATCTCGCAAATTTTTTTTGCTAGCTCTTGCACTTTTCTCTCTCTCTCTCTCTCTCACACACTCGACATAGACCGTGCTGGCAAACAAAGCCAAAGCGGATGACAAAAACAAAGACAGAGATAGAGAATGAGAATGAGAGAGATAGAGAGAGAGAGAGGACGTGGGAGTGAATGTCTGTCTGTCTGTCAGTCACTCAGCCAGGCTGCACCTGTTTCGCCAACTGGACCGGCCAGTATTCATTTGATGCGGCTGCAGCACGAAGGAATCTACCGGCACAATGCAAATTTTCTGGTTCATTGCAAGTGCATTGAAACTGTAATCAGATACGAGCATCACTCAAACAACCCCCCCCCCCCCCCCCTTAAATTCAAATCTTGCGACTGTAACAAAAGCTTTAACAATAACTGTAACTGGCCCTGGGGTTTTTTTTGGCTTGTGGATCTTGTGGATTCTGTGTGCAGGTAGACAACACAGCTCAGCTTTTTAGATGTTATAATGATAATAAATTGGCTTTTAACTACGATATATGTGAAATATATGTATATATGTTTTTCCGATCAACTCCAGACCGTTCCTTAAATATCTCAGCTATACAGTAATTATAAAGAATATTATATTAAATATTAATGTCGTTATTGATGCAGAAATTGCAAAATTTCTCAATTTTGATCAAATAATTTACAGTTATTGACAAATCATTTTTCTCATCTTAATTTTGGGCACATTGCTCGGCCCTTAAAATCAGCTTTTCGAGATTTCTGCCCAAAATAAACTCAAAATATGAGTTTTACATAGATCTCAGTTGGAATCATGCAACAATCCCCTAATTTCCAGTTGATTTTCATTTGCCATGCAGTAAAATGTAATTTTTGCTGCTGCTGTTGCTGCTTCTTTTTCTTTCCACGTTGATCTGCTGAACTGCACTTAACGGTTAACCGCTGATCGCCAGCTGAGTACTGCGCAACTGTAAGCGCAGCTGACCCAACGACACCCTTTCTGGAATGCAAAACGAAACACGCGAGAGCAGAGAGCAAACGGATCGTGCCAACAAGAGATCAACTACAGCAGAGACAAACAGAGAGAGAGAGAGAGAGAGAGCGTAGTCACTCTCGCACATTCCACACGCTGCGCAGCTTTGGCATTGCAAATGAGTAACGTCGCTGTCGCTGCTGCTGTCGACGTCAGATATTTGTGTTGAACTTTTACACTTGCGTTGGGCAAAGCATACAGCAGTGGGAGATAGACGACGTGACGGGGGAAGGGGAAAGGGAAGGGGAGAGGTAGCTGCTATTTGTATTGGTGGATCATGGCTCTTGTGGTGGGAGGGGGAGGGGGGGAGTAGAGAGGTGGGTCTTGTGATTATTGCAACATTGCCCAGCCGCAGCAGCAGCAGCTGTTGTGTGGATTGTATCTATGCATGGGTCTATGAGTATCTCGATTTGTATGTGTGTATATATATTTCTATATATGTGTGTGTGTGCATCATATTTCTTTCAAATGGCTTTTTATGCTCTGTTGTTGATGATTCAACAAGTCCAAGGCGTAAAAACAAAAACAAAAACCAAACAAAATAAAAACAAAAACAAGCAACAACAACAAATTATGTGTCTGTATAAAGACACTTAAATATATTGTAATAAAAATATTTTTGTAAACGCTCGTCAAGGATTGAAATGAAAAGTTTTTATGGCGCACGCTATTAACAAAATATCTACAACAAATTTTTATTATTATTATTATTCTGTTTTCTAATTTGGTTTATGCTTTTTTGTTTCTTCTTTTTTCATTGTTGTTGTGGGTTGTGTAAAGTGGGTTGTGTTGTACAATGGCAAATTGAAAGCATTTTGAATATCATTTGAAAAGGTAGAATGAACTCTTAATTAATGCGCCCGAAGATAGCGAGAGCAGGAGGAGGCATGCCACACGCTCGTCGGCGCAGCGGGGTGACGGGTGTGGTGCATGTAGCACAAGCTGATAACGGTACTCCAACTTGACCTAGCGACCAACAAAGAATAAAACTTGAAAATCTCTTCGAAACAACTTGAATGAGATCGACTTGCAGATGCTCTGGAATTCAATTTGATAAAAAGAAGCATTATTAATAAGAAGAAGAAATCATTTCTATTTAATGATCTTCAGTTATCTATCGATTAACTATTGACTATATACTCCAGCTACTATACCCTCTAATATGCTAGGGTAGGGTAGAAACTAAGCACAAACATCAATCGTTTTTTTTCTTCTTCTATATATATATATATGTAAATGTGCTTCCCGATGAAATGTTATACGGCATTTCATTCATATGCAAATCGAACAACGCGAAAGTGTCAATTGATTATTGTTGTTGTTGTTGTGGATTCCCGTATCATTGATGGGGGGTTACAAAAGATTTAGTTATTAGCTAACAATAAGATGTGGATGCCATTGCTGCAGGCACTATGGAAATGCTGGCAACTCTCTTTTCACGTACAGATCTTTATTTTATTTTATTTATTTATTTCTGTTTTTTTTTTTTTTTTGGAATGATTAACAGAGCAAATTAAACCGTTTCCGTTGCTCACTTTACTCTTTCTCTGGTATTTCTTTCGTTGTGTTTCTTTCTTTCCCCCTTCTCCCTCACTTTATCCCTCTCTTGTTGTTGGTTTACAAATTGCGCCTTGGCTTCAGCTCTCAATTAGAGTTAGTTGCTTTTAAATCCACATTCAACATCTCTTTCTCTCTCGCTCTGGCATAGATCATGGCTCATGACGTCAGCTTAGCGGCTGCTGCTACTTCTTCTTCTTCTTCTTGTTACACTTATTGGTCTATCAATTAAGCAGCAGTGGAAACTGCGTATGTTGCTCTCTTTCTCTCTCTTTCCAGTCACATGTTAATTTCGCAGTCGACGTCGAAGCTTTTGCAAAGGGGCCGCTGCATTTTTAGTTTTTTTTTTTTTTTTTTTTTGTGCTTTGGGTGTGGGTAACGTTTGTTTGCAGGCGCTGTCACAGTCGCGAATGGCATCCACAATGCGTTCCATGTAAAAGTTGCTTAGCAGGTTTTTGTCTTCGTTTTGTTTTTTTTCTTGCTTTGTTGCACTTTTTGATTGTTGTTATTGCTGCTGCTGCTGCTGTTGCACTTTCATATTTTGTTTTTGCAGTTCTTTTTTGTTGTTTTTTGTTGCTGCTGATTTTTGTTGCTGACTCTTATCATAAATATTTCAACGCCTCTGTTTTAGATGTTGCTGCTGCTGCTGCTGCTGCTGCAACGCCTTTCACCAAACGGCGAAATGGACAAAATAAATGTATCTGTTTGGTACGAGAATTGTGCAAGCAGCCTCCACATTTCCGTTAGGCAACACAATTAGTCTAGTCACACACAGCCAGACCAGCCCAGCCCAGCCGCCCACTTACTACACACACACACACACATATATATATATATATGGAAAATGAGAAAGATACACGCCTCGAAATGTATCTCATGGCCAACACACACACACATACATAATTCATACCTCTTCAGTACACAAATCACACAAATTGCATTCGCGCCGCGCGCGCAAACAAATTAAAAATTCATAAAAAAAAAAAAAACTAAAATCAAATTTTCAACAGCAGCAGCAGCAGCAAGAAGAATAAGAAGAAGGACAAGTCGAAGAAGCAGCAGCAACATAAAAATATATATAAAATAACAATAAAAAAAAAAACAAAAATCCCAAAAAATAATAAAATACACAAATCCGATTTACATTTACACAATTTATGGTCGCATGTCGCAGGCCATATTTATTTATTTATTTAGATAGCTTCGCTTATCGTCGTCGTCGTCGTCGTTGTTGTTGTTGTTGTTGTTTAGTTTTGTTGTTGTTGCTGTTGTTGTTGTTATCATTGTTGTTGTTTTGTCAAACGCCGCGCCGTCTGGCATTTTGATGTGGGCGCTGAGCGTTGCGTGGGCGTTGCAAGTGCGCGCGCGGGCCTTGAGTTATGTAGTCGTCGCCGTTGCCGTTGCCGTTGCCGTCGCCGTTGCTGTTGCCTATGCGGGATGTGGTTTTTCTTTCGTTGTAGCTAGCCAGCTTCAGCTGCCTCAATGCCAACGACAACGACAACAACCATCGACAACAAGCACAGCATTCATACAATGGCCATTGAAAGTCGATGGAAATCAATTTGCTAATGTTGTCACCAGGCGGCGGCAGCCAGCTTGCCTAGTTAGATGGATCGTCAAATTGTCCTCTTCCTTATGCTGCTGCCTTCCCCGTTGAGTTGAGCTCAACTTGCCCCTGGCGGCCAATTACAAAAGCCAAAGCCAAAGAGCAAAAATCCAAACGTTAAGCGTGGCACGCAGCAATCGCATTCATTGCAGCAGCATCAGCAGCAATGCGAAATCAATTACACTAAAGCCAACACACTGCCCCCTGCCCCCCGACCCCCGACCCCCTGCTGCCTCCGCAATACGCTCAGCCACCGCCCCCTTGGTGGATGGCCGTTAAAAGTGGGGTGAGTGTCGCGCACGTGCCACGCGCAACGCCAATAATTTGTAGTAACAAGCAAACAAGCAGCAACCACCGAAAGGTCGCACACACACACACACACACACACACACACACACACACACACACACACACACACACACATACACCTAAGGGGGGTCACACACGCCAGAATTGAAAAAATGACTAAACACAAAACGGTAAAGCATAAACCGTATATATATATATATATATATATATATATGTACGTATGTATATTGTATATAGTAACACAGCAGAAGCTGCCTCAAAACTCTATTCAAATAGCCAAAATAAAAAATTGGAAAAATATTAAAAAAAAACAATTAAGAATGCTCCAGTCGAGAGGGCTCGACGAGAAGATACTCTGATCCCAGCTGCTAATGTTAAATTTGTTAAATCGATTAAGACACAGGTCAAGATATGCGAGTTGATTACACGATCCTAATGCAATGTGTACAATTGGGAATATGTTAATCTATAACAATTGAAAAACAAAAATCGATTTGTATTTATCGATCGAATGCGATAAACTTGATCTGCTTATGGCAAACAAGAACTTATATTGCATATTTAAAGTCTCGAGCTCTTCTAGTCTGACGAGATCACTTTTTTGCACATAGACTGAGCTGATAATCAGGAATATATATATATATATATATATATATATATATACATTATTCATTCACAATTCATATTATAGTTGATTCAGCTACTGGGTCTAAAGATCTCTGAACGTATAATATGCCCATTTGCAAACAGAGTCAGGCTCTGGCAAATGGCAAAAAGAAAATGTGAAAATGGAAAATGGAAAATGAAAAGTATTTTGTATTGCAAGTTTCGAGCGCATAACTTTGGGGCACTCGACTAAGCGAAACTCGAAAGTTTACTGCATTCCGAGTGAAGGCCGGGGTGAGGGGGGGATGTGTAAATGTGGAGCTTGCAACTCAGTGGGGAATTGTGGGACAACTGGTAAAAGCTTGTTGCTCGTTGAACATGCAAACTCGAAGCGATAATCATTCATCAATCATTCATACGCAAATATGAATCACATTCATAGATGTGCAAATCACAGCTCAGCTTCAAATGGTACAACTATCAAACACTCACAATGAATACGATTCACGTGAGTTGAATGAATGCAGACATGCTTTCAATATTTGTAAATTCGACAATAGAATAATTTGACTACTTTTTACTTTAGCGGATTAGTTGAAATTTGCATATAGTCTTAGAAATGGACTTTCTGCATAAAAAGTTGAGTTAGCCTTGTCACCAGAAGTATGACGATTTTCTAAAACAGATTCCCATTTAATGTGCAGCTGCCTTCTAGCACTAAGCAGACAATATTGCTATAATATATATATATAATATATATATATATATATAATAATAGTATTGTCTGCTCAGTGCTTATGTGTAATGTGCATTTAAATGTTGATCCCTGACTGTTTTTACCCAATGCACAGGCTCGACTCGACAAGAAGTACATCAAATCCATATCCATTATCCTTGAACTTGCATGTTTAATCGTTGTTTAATTTGGGCTACATTTTTGCTTGCATTCCAGGCGCGTTTTAGATAAAACATTTAGCTCCAAATTGATAATAGATTTATTATTATTTTTATATTTTTTGCTGCCAGTCGAATGAAAGAAAGAACTCGAAATGAGCACTGGCACTGGCAGTTGATTAAAATCAATAACAGCTACATACATATGTATATAATGTCTCTTGATTACATTTAAGATACATATTTATCTATCAATTCACATGAACAATTCGTCTGAATATGTGCATCGTAGTTCACTTCGAATTGGATCAATAACAAACACAAATATTGTTTATTGATCACATTTAAATGCTTGTACACAATTTGAGATGCCCAGACACATCTTCAAGATACATATGTATCTTTTTGTAATTTACATACAGCCCAATTATGCCCACTTCTGGCCGCTTTCAATGCATTTCCAAGCATTTCTGCGGGGTGTAGTCAATTAAAAAAGATACTCACAAATAAATGTGCACAGAAAAGCAGTTAATTGAGCTAATTTATGGCGCCCATTAGACTGCCCAATTGGGCTGCCTATCTATAAATATATATATATATATAGATATATATAGATATTTATATGCTTATATATAGTTGTGCTCCATAAGTTTGTTGCCCATTGTTGGCATTTCCATTTAACGGTCCAAATATGCAAACACAAACGCTGCAGACTGTGTCGAGTCTGCTGCCTGCTGCTTATTGTTTGGCCTTGAAATCGAGCACTATCAGTCAACAGCAGAACACAACTGCATTTATACAATGGACACAAAAAGTGGTTGCCATAACTGAAATGCAAAAGTCGCAAATGAAACGCGCACTCGATTTGCGTTTTGCGATACGCGTTTCACTTGCCCTGAACCACCCAACCCAACCCAACCCAACCCAACCAACCAAGCCAACCAAGCCAAGCCACCACTATACTAGCAGCAAGCCAGCGCCGTCCTCGGCCAGCCAGCGGTTCTAGTGAATTGTGCTCAACAACTATGCCAAGTTTGGTTCACAATTTGTTGACAATTGCGTTTCACACTTTGCATAACAATCAGGCGGTGCCCGGCACACAGAAATCTTCACAGTATACAGTGGGTGCCGAATGTATGCGCACGCATCCACAATGCACATTTTCGACGAATATCCAGCAGATGCCTAGACAAATAAGTGGTGGTATAAGTTATTGATATAGCGCGTTCTTGTCCAGCAATTACAGGTCGAACATATCTCATCCAATATGTATTTTTCAATAATATATATATACATATATATATATATGTATATGTGTGTGTCTGTGTGTGTGTGTGTGTGGGGGGGGGGGAAGTTTGCAGAGAACAGATCTAAATTCAAATCTGGTTTTTTGGCTCGCTATTTATGAGTGCATTTATTGGAAAAATAGCGACACTTGGCCATATTCAACTTTTGCCCAACTGCTGCCAACTGGGCTAAAAAAAAAAAGAAAAAGAAAAAGAAAAAAAGCCAAGAATATTTCTGCGGAATTCTGTTCCATGAAATGAACGAACGAGCGAGCAAAGAAATGATTCATGTTGTGAATGCGAATGAATATTTTGAAATCGATTCGAATAAAGTGTGTAAACCACACCTACGAATAGATTTATATGCATATATATATATATATGTATATATATATATATATATATATATAATCGATCACGAACATTGCATTTGATTGCAAATTGCAAATTGTAATTGGGTTTGCAATTGTTGTAATTGCCTTTGCTTGTTGCTGTTTGCTGTTGTTGTGCCGGAAAATTGAGTTGCAACAACAACAACAACAACAAAAACGCGACATTAATTGCAAAATGCTCGCGTTGCTTTCATGTCGCTCCTCAAGTTAACTCGGACACCCTCCTCCATCCATCCATCCATCCAGTCCAACAACTGACCCCACAACAGACACAACTGATAAATTGACAATGCACGACAAACAACAACAACAACAACAACAAAAACAACAATGACACAGCAATAAAAACAACAACAACAACAACAGCTCGAAAGTGTTGAGAAAGTTACGAAACTGCAATGATAAGACTGGAAAATTCAGCACGTGCATTGGCAAATTGGATAAAAATGTCGACTGGATCGAAACAAAAAAAAAAAGAAAAACAGTAATATATATATATATATATATTTATATATAATATATATTTATATGCATTCTTACGCTTGAATCACTAAATCGCAAAATGAGTAATGCTTGTGAAATGTCACTGAGCAGCTGGCGGGGCAAATTTAGTCAAAGAAAAACATCGAATTTGCTTGACGAAAAAGAAACATTGAATAGCAGCGCACATATGTATATACCCTAGTAAGCATGGGTGAAAAGGGTATAATGCACGAAGGGAACAGCTCCGCCCCCTTAAAGCATATATACACATATTCCTGATCAGAATCATGTAGCCCGAGTGTCTCGGAGACTATACAATTTATAGTCGATAAGTTCTTGTATATTTCATCGATAACTGTTCGCGTTTCTCGTATATCGATTACCGATGAATATATATTATTTATGTTGACATATTGATCAATTTTACATATTACAAAAGCATCGGATAGGAAACAGCCAAGTTATAAACCAAAACTTATTCTCATATTCAACTCATTTCTCTGTCTCTCTCTCTCTCTCTCTCTCCCTCTCTCTCTCTCTCTCTCTTTCTCGCTGCTTACATTTGCGTGTGCAAAGCTTTTTAAAGGGAATCGTGAATCGACTTCAGCCTTCTTATTTTTTTTAAATTATCTCTAATCTAATCAGCAAATCAAAAATATTATGTCAGCTTGCTTGCTCGCCGGCATTAAACTGAGTTATAAGCTTTATAAGTGGAGCACTGCAGAAGACAAAAATGTGTGCATTGAGTGCCAGGGCATTAAGTATTCAAGTTTTAGAATTAATAAAGACTTGACTAAAGTTTAGATTAATCCAGCTAATAATAGACCAGTTTCAAAAAACAACAACAAAGTCAAGCAGACTTCTTATAACCCTGCAGAGGGTATTGTGATTTTGGCATGAAGTTGGGAATAAATTGAAGAAGAAGTTGATGTCCACCCCCCACAAAGTATATATATTCTTGATCAGCACAACTAGTTGACTTCACATTGAGATGCCCATCACTGTTTGTCAGTCGGTTTCTATCCAGTTTTAAAGGCATCTTGATGAGACTTGTCATACTTATGCAGGCACTACATATGTCCTGCTAAAGTCTATAAAATCGGGCTAACAACAGTTAATATTACTACAAGAATATATATAATATATATATATATATATATATATATATATATGAATTGAATTGAATACGAGCCAAAGCATTTGCCGCCTGCTCAGGCAATTTAGTGCGTTTGTAGTCAACACAATGTGGCACAATTCACGCAGGCAACAAGAATAATAATAACAAAAATACAAATAAACAAAAATAATGCCCATGAGTATTATTTATTTACAATTACGAGTATATGCATTTCGATTTATTGCTTCTAAATGGGTCTTTACGAGAAGCGGAAGCAGTGCCGCAAAAAAACAAAAGCATTTCGTGGACAAGTCGTGACGAAATATGCACACATACACTGTCTGTGTGTGTGTCTGTGTGTGTGTGTATGTGTGTGTCGTATAAATAAATTAAAAACTCAGTGAAGCCCAACGACGCAAAATGAAACCCACTTGGGGCTCGACCTTAGAGATGACGCTACTCAGCTCCTCGTCCCGGCTCCCCATCATATTTATTATTATTTATTTTTTGTTTTTCTTTTTTGCTGGGGGTTTCTTTCTTCAATTTCGTTTGATGTCAAAACAGAAGAAAAAGAACAAAATTAAAATAAAATAAAAACAAAAACAAAACAAATAAATACAGTAGCAAATGTTTATAATTGCTTATCACAAGATATTGTGGCCATATTTGTACATAGTATGCGGTTGTGTTGTGTTTGTATAATCATGTGTGGGGCACTCGAATTCATGAGTTGCTCAGTTGCTCAGTCGCTGAGTGCTGACAAATACCTAACTCGACTTTGGACTGCGACGACTTCCTTCTGGGTCATTCGAATGTTGTCCATACCTATAAAAAGAACCCACTTAGGATAAAAATACAAAATACAAAACGAAAAAAACGAGGAAGAAAAATAAAAACAAAAATAAATAATATTTTTTTTGTCATTTTCAACAAAATGAAATTGATACACGCCACACACATGCGTTGAATTATTGTTAAAAGTTCATAAAGTCGATCATAAAATACGACAACAACAACAACAACAAGAGTCATCATTTCGAAGAAGTCAAACACCGAAGTTGAATTACCCTTAAACTCGATGGGGAAATACATATATATACAATATGTAAAGGGTAATTTTTGTCTTACGACACGCATATCTATTTAAGTTATCAAAGTCGTAAAACAAAGCCTCAAATCTGATCTATTTTGATTGGCGAAATTTCTGTTCGACTCTAACTGAAAATACTCTCGAAAAACAGTTGAAATTGTACATTTTGATGTATGTATTTAACAGAAATGAGTTAACCTAATTAAAGGGAATTTGGATATTTAAAAAAATTCAAATTTTTGAATTTTTTTTGTTTATTAATCATTTATTTAAAAAATTATTAAATACAACTAAAAACGATTTCCAAAATAAAAATAAAGTTGCTCTGATCAAGATGGGATTTTTGATCCTACTGATTTTGCAGTGGACAAGGCAAACTGCCTGCCAAGGTTGGTCATGCCCATTGAACACCACAAATGAAGAGCCAGCAAATAACCACAGCTGAAGCGTCCCCTGCCACCCAACCCTACCGTCCCGCCACCGCCACGCCCCCTGTGGGATGAGTGTTTTTGACAAGCAGGCGACTGGGGGCGGACAGTTGGCAGGTGTTGCCATTGGTCCCGAATCTATATATCCATAAAAGCGCTATATAGTGTGTCACATAATATGATCCGACTGTTTGCCCCACACACACACACACAGCAACACTGTCTCCCCAATCCCCCACCTTGCCTCATGTTGCCCTTGTTTCGACTTACTGTTTTTATTAGTAATAACATTTTGAAAGCCTCAACATGTTCGTTAAATTAAAATTCATGCATTGAGTGCTCCGAGTGCTGCGAGTGCCTCGGCGGATATATGCGAAATGTGATACTTAAACCTGGTGGGCGGGGCCGGTGCCGGGGCAGGAACATAAATTGGGGGGCGGGGGTTTGGGTGGGGCTGATGGTTGGTGGTGCTGGTGGTTGACAAATGATGCCAAGAGTGTGTTGGTGGCACGTATTAAATATCGAATTCAATAAAACTGATTGACACATGTCTCCAGTGTTGAGAGTGCCGCACAATTCACCTTCAACCGAACAGTTGCATGTGGCAAGTTGCATTTGGTTAATGCCGTTGTTTTTGTTGTTGTTGTTTTTTGGTAGCATCAAGAAAGTTTTTCCGCATTTTGGAGTGTTTTCGTTTTTGTTCTTGTTTTTAGATCATTGGGTTTTACCATATCGAAATTTTACAGCATGTCGCAGGAGCTAATAAAGAGCACAGTGGCCGCTGCCATGGAGGAGACGTCCAAAGTGGAGGTGATTGTGTACACCGCCAAGTCGGACAAGACGCTCAAACAGAACATGAATGCCAAGGATGAGACGCTGCGAAAGCGTACCTCATTGATAATAGTGCCACAGCAAGTGGATGACATAATTGATAACACAGCCAGCACTCCGGTGCAGCTGAATCAGCAGCAGCAGCAGCAGCAGCAAAACCAGCAGCAACCAATGGAAGAGAAGCAGCAGCAACAGCAGCACATTGAGCATGGCAATCGAAATTCGATAGCCAGCATGGATAGCTGCGTCTCGACGAACACCAGCCAGAGCAATCAGTCAAGTGGCAGCTCCAGTTCGAGCAGCAGCTCCGAGGATGCCCATGCCGCCTATCAGGATCTACAGAATGGCAATGCCGATCATGATGATGATCATCATCATCATCATCATCATTTGGCTGTGATGAATTCGCCCAGCTGCTCGACCACATCGGAATCGACATCCTGCTGCAGCTCCGTCGATTACTCACTGCGCGAACAACTGCAGAACTTTGCCAATCGCAACGAGGATCAAGTGAAATGTGTCAATGATCTGCCAACTGCCGCAGAGTTGCTCAAGGGCATGCCTTGCCTGGCGATGGATGAGCCGATCTGTGGTGCACCACCACCATCAGCGCAGCAACCACACTGCGATGCGCTGCTCAGTCCACAGGAGGCGCCGCTGGGTCGTCGTTATGCCGAGGTGGCACAGTTCAAAGGTCACGCCAAGGCGAGGTGAGTCCTGCGTAACGGTAACGGTAACAGTTCAACAGCTGCAGTCTTCTTACAATAATATTATCATTTTGGATGCAGTCCTTCGAATCACTGATTTCGAAAGGATGTTCCATTCTTTCAAATCAATTGAATTAAATTTAAATATTTTTGCTGACTTTTTATTATTTGAAACCTTTTTTTGTATGTATTATCAACTTTTTAAAGAAGCCTTACATTTTGAGCTAATTTCTCCCACATTTTATTTATACTTCAATATTTGCATTTATAACGAATTACAACGTTTACCATTTTTAGTTTACCATCTAGGAAAGCCTCCCATTCACTTAATCAAAGTTTTTTCAATAAGTTAAGTCTGTTATTAGATTAAATACCACTAAAACTACCATAAATGGTTTTAGTATACTTTTTGATTGATTTTTTTTTGCGTCTTAACAATTAGTTGATTACTTATTAATTATAAACAGTTCGATACCCTGACTTACCTGTGCTTTGCTGTTTACTTTCCCGTCTAGTTGAATTGAAACTCTTTTTTATCTATTATCTGTGGCTTCGTTAGAGCCATGTCTGGGCGTCTTTCTAATCAACCTTAGACAACTTCCTACCACTTGGCTGTGACTTCAGCATTTGTAATCTTTTCAATCAGTCTTCGTCTGCCACCTATGTATCTTGTGGCATGTGACTTGCTCTCTCTCTCGCTATTCTACTCCTCCCCCGTGTCTCGAAGCAGGATTCGAGCGCACTTTGTGTTTAAGGAACTGTATTGTTTCGTTACCCTCAAACATTCTTGAACTAAACGATGTCAAATGCTCACTCAACTTGAGCTGAGCAAACCACAAGTAGTCGATCCCCTTTTAACTAACTACCCACCACCCACTTTTCTCTCTGTGTGTATATATATATATATATATATATATATATATATATTTTTCACAACTCGTTTTATGGCCTGCAGTTGTTGTTGTTGGCGTTTTTTGCACATCGCTTCCTTCGTCTTGTTGCACATGCATAATATACAACTTAATTAGTATTACTACTTTATAGCACTCTCGACGAAGACGATGCTGTTGAACAGCGTCCTGCCACTCCACCCATCGCTCACACACACACACACACACGCACACACACGCACAGAGAGCATCGCACAGCTCAGGCAACACACACACAGTGCTGAAATCTAATAATGGCACATTCCAAACACGCTTCCCCATTGCCACATTACCATATCAAAAACGACTATGGCTTGCATGCCCCACGGGCACAGACTATGCCCCTTGTCTGCCACCACTGAGGCATAACTCAAAAATGCAACGGGTTTTACATATGCATGTGTGTGTGTGTGTGTGCGTGTGTGTGTGAGTGAGTGTGCGTGTGTGTGTGTGCGTGTGTGTTGACATACGAAGTGTGTTGCTTCTGAAGTTTGAACGTTTTGAACTCGCCCTCTGTGAAAGGCTCTCTCGACACTCTTCGCAGCAACTCTGCAGGAGCTTTGCTGTACAGCAGCTCCCTGTCAAGGCGTACACTCAGAAAAATCGATCTGAATTTAAAAAAAAAACGCGAAAGTTGTTCGCAATACTAAAAAATAAAATGCCAAAAGTAGGCTTGTTTTTTATTGTTCAAAAACATTTTCTATTATTAAGAGAAATACATTTCTAAACAGTCAAAATGCATACACCAATTTCTAGAAAAATTCCATTCTAAAGTTTAGAAATAGTAATGAAATTGACTGACCAGGTTTTTGTATTAGAATTGAGTTGTCGTCTGCCTCAGATTAGAGGCCGAGTAGCTCAATGGGAAGCTACTCAATCGAGTATAAACTATCTAAAGTAGTAAAGTAAAACTATATATATGAAATCTTGACACACACTATATAAAGTTATAGACTGCTAGATGGACTGATATTTTTCCGAGTGTTTGGTACTCTTTGGATTAGTGCGCCACTCCAATCCGTTCATGTGTGCCCCATCGACAACAATGTTGAACTTTTTGAAAGCTGTCACAACTAATTTGCATAGATTCGGCACACCCACACACACACACACACACACACACACACACACACACATCAAATCGTAGCAGTAACCACCGGAACTTGTTGTTTTTGTTGTGCAACAACAGCAACAAAGCATCCGGGTCCTGACAACCCGCATAACTTTTCAATCTACTCGAATTGTTGCATATTTGTTTTTGATGCCAGTGCATTGATTTTCCACTCCAACTCGAATTTTTCCTCTTTTCCTCCATTTTTTTTGTCTGTCGTTGTCCACCTCAATATTCATGGCGTGAAAAAGTTTTGCTTCTTGTTTTTTGCAACTCTGATTTTGAAAAGGATGTGTAAGGATTCAGTTAGAAGTTTGGCAATTCGTAAAGGGCACAGAAAAGAAAGCAGTTTTAATGTGTCGTTAGTTGACCTAAACAAGGATCTCTCCGATGTCCCAAGCAGAATGGGTTTTGTAGTCCAGGCCATTCATGTAGCACAATGGGCCAAACTTGGGGGGAGGGGTCGGTTGGAGGTCGCTTCTCATTACGACATAGCCTAACCCAATGTAGCCGGAACGAACAAAACGTTGATTCATGTTTCATGTTTGTGGCAATCTGTGGCATCTTTGCCACACACTCATTTGTTATCCAGCTGACATATATTCTTTTCGGGCAATGCCTTGATGTCTACCCACTTCCTAGCCGTCATATCTTGGAAACTATGAGCTAACTTGCAGGTCTCCATTCGGTAGTCTCTAGTCTCTTGACCTAGGCCCCACCAGGCCCCACTAATTGGCCTAGTCCCAATGTTATGTAAATCCTCAAATCGCGCTCACCTTCAACCGCACCACCACACCACCGCACCATCAAACCAAGCACCACATTTGAACTTCATCCACTTTGGAGCATTTTATCTTAATTGCCATGCGACGGCAATTTACATGCGGCGCCACTTGGCGAACAGTCCTCTTTAAGCGCTCGCGATATCCTTCAACTTTATACATACTGTATACCCTGTAGTCATATGAATGGCTAGATGGCACATCTGACAATATGACCTGAGGATTATAATCACTATTAAATACTTGCATATATATTTTGCCTTCCTAAATACAGGGTATTTATTAGCTAAACAACCGCCTTAATAATTTTCTATGTTGTTTTTTCATTATTGTTGACTCTCATATTTTGTTTTCCCTTCGAAAATGCTCGGAAATTTATGTGCATTTTAGTTTCTGTTGTTGTCGCTTCAAACAAATTGTTCTATACCCTCTCGGGGTATATTGGGGCTTTCTAACTGAATAGAATATTTGATAAATAAGTAGATAAACCAGTTGGAAAGTAAATTGTGACTAAATTCGGTACGATATGCAGAGCAGGCAATAAGCAATATCAAACTGATTGTCCCCAAACCTTTTGTTCAAGTTCCGTTGCCAGCCATATCCTGACATCAGTTAATGGAAGGGTATTCAATCGCGTCCACTTCGAAAGAGGACTTTTCTCTGTCATGACTTGCTTGTTTGCTTTTGTTGTTACTGGCATGTCCTTCAGCCTGCATAAATTTATAGAGCCCTGACTAATTCCTCTAAGTGTTTTATTATCCGTTGCGTGTTGTCGTTGTTTGCTGCTGTTTTTGTTGCTGTTGCTGTTGTTGTTGCTGTTGCTGTTGCTGCTTGTTTGTGTTAATTTGACATGATTATGTCAGAATGTTTGACAACTTGTCATATGGCGAACAAAATGCTCTAGCTCAAGCATTGCTTGCAACTTTCTTCTTGACATGACACAGAACCAGCCACACTGGCTCCCCGCCTCCCTCCCTCCATGCCTCCCTCAAGGCAGCCATCCAAGACATGGGCATCCGTCCGTGCTCTGACTGCGTCCTTGAGGCAGGCGTCACCCAACGGAAGCGGAAGCACATGCCAGGCCAAAGTTTCACTTCACTTCAGTATTGTTTTTTTCTTCTTTCTTTTTTTTTCTTTTTTTTTCTTCTCTATTTTTTCATTCCGTTTGCTTTCTTTTGGGCCATTCTTGCGGCAAATTCATTAATAACATTTGTTCGGCAACATTTTGTTGCCCTCCTTCGCTCTTGGCCGTGTCTAGAAATATTGTTAAAATGGCGTAAAATTGCCAGCTTTTTCGGGGCGTCAGTTTGTGACACGCGTCCTTGCAGACACTTTGGCGGCAAGGCGTCTGCTAAAAAAAAAAAACAGAAAACCCAAAAAAAAAAAAAGACCAAGGGAAAAAAATAATAGATGAGATGACAAAAAATGTGTCGCAAATTAACCTTTTGGCAGCTGAGCCTTGAGACGGGGCAAGTGTTGTTGATAAATGGTCGGGGAGCAAATGGGCAAACAGCAAGCAATGAAGTCGCCCTTCAAATACATTTCAAGCAATTCTTATTTCCATACTAATATATTATTTCTCTCTCATTTTGCAGAACAAGTGAACAGCTGCCGTCTGCTGCTGTTGCTGGCGCTGCCACGCCCCTGACAGAGAAATCCGAGACGGCCGTCTCGGTGGTCAACAACAACAACAAGAATAACAACAACAATAACAACAATAAGAACAGCAGCAGCGGCAACAATCCGCAACAGTCACAAAAATCTCAGCTGCAACCACAAATAAGTCAACAACAATCGAACAATAACAGCAACAAATTAAATGGCCAATCAAATCTCAGTACGAATATTAACAACAACAACAACAGCAACAGTAACAACAGCAACATGACGCCCAGCAGCAGTCAGCAATTGGATGCGAAAAATGGCGAGAACAGCAGACGCAGCAGCAGCCTGGAACCGGATGCCGACGATGTCGTCGATCTGGCAAATGGCGGCGCCTTCGAGGACGATATGGAGGCTCTGCTGCCCAGATGCACGCGTCGGTCGAGAGATGAGCTCAGTCAGGTCAGTTCCTCTAATGACTTCTGTCCAAGTCCAAGTCTGGGCAGCAATTTTGAGTAATTTATAAATAATATATGCATAAATGTGGGACTGATTATGTCCTGTTTATTATTAATAGAATAGTTAAAAGTCTATTACAGTGAAGTATTCTATATTGAAGTATTACAATATAGTATTGGATTTACACAGTAATTTTTGGACTTTATAAAACAACGACTTATTTCCTCGACGCACCAACAACTTTACAACTTTTGGGTACTTGGAACATTGACGACTTCTTATTGACGATCTTCACGAACTCGACTCTCTCGTTCTGCTGTTCTTCTGCGACTGATGATCCTACTCTATATAATATAAAATAATATATATAATCGAGTATTCCATTTTCAAGGAATTTAATAAGCATCAAACGCTTGTCACATTTTGGCTTGGCTTCAAACAAAATGAAAATGCTTAGTTAAATGCATTTCTAATGGATTTAATACTTGTTAACTTAATGGCAGGCCAAAGATTAGGTACTTATTATTATATAATTGGAAAACACTTAGCTGCTGAGTGAGCAGCCAGGGTGGCATCGTTGTGGGCAACTGTTGAGCATATTGATGAGTCCGGTTCGTGTATTTGTCGCACTATTCATAATGGTTTGCCCAGTCCCCGATCCAGACGAACAGTAGGCACAGCCTGGGGGCAACAGCAAAGCCGCATGGAATCAGGCAGTCTGTGTGGCACATTAAGTGGCAATTACGCAAGCTGCCAATGGGCCATCAGCAGCAGCAGCAGCAGTAGCAGCAGCAGCAGCAGTAGCAGAATCAGTAGCTGCTTTTGTCCTTTTGTATGTGGCACTCATTCATTCATAATTTGCTACGTGTTGCCATGCCACCCCATAATCATATTGCTGGCTGGCTGGCTGGCTGGTGGCTGGTGGCCGCCATAAACTGCGCATCAAATGATTCCCATTTCGACAGATATAAAAATTACAATACACGTTCTCTACTCAACTCAACTCACACGTTGTTTGTTTGTTTGTTTGTTGGTTGGTTGGTTGGTTGCTTGGTTGGTTCCCTTTGACATGTACCACGGAATACCGAATTCCCTTACTCATTTCCATTATGCCATCATTATTTACATGCATTCGTGCGTGCTGCGTCTGTCTGCGCCGTCTGACTGCTCCCTCCTGGCATTCTTCATTAATAACTGCGAATCCTTTTCATCATCATCATCATTATGATTAAAAGCGACTCTCCTTTCGAAATGGCCCGACAGGAAATTACAGCCAAGGCGTCGCCATCTGTATGAATAATGCGAAACACTTTACGCGTCGCACAAAACTCTTTTTGACAAGTCAATTTACTAGTTAATTTGATATGCCAACCCAACCCAGACCCAGTGCCAGTCCCAGTCCCAGTGCCAGTGCCAGTGCCAGTCTCAGTGCCAGTGCCAGTGGCATTTCCAGCTCCACCCGGATAACTTCAACTAAACCCATCATCTACAAACCAAAAGTGCTTTCATCCGTAAAGCGTGGCTGCATTCTTGACATACTGTCTATAATTGCTTAATAATGCATTAGACGGCAAGCATATTGTGGCTTTGTTGCAGTTCTAGCCAAATTGCATGCTCTGTCTCCGCTCTGGTAACTGACAATAATCAACTCAGATTGCCATCTACTCATCGTGGGCGTCATTCTCAAACTGCTTGCGTTGCTATGCTGCCAAATTGAATGCACTTTAAAATACAGAAAGTAGAAAATCCATAATTTAACTACAAATAAGAGCAAATTGCTGTGAATGCTCCCCTTCTCTCATCAAACTATGCTGCTATGACGAATATTTAGAATTGTTTGCTTTTGCTGTCAAGCTTCTCTGAAATTGGGAAACTGTTTGAACAAAGCAATATATTGTCAACATAATAAAATATAACAGTTATATATATACATATATAATATGATTCTTGTTATGCCATTTTTTGGGTGGTTTAACGCACTTTTGTGTGCCTAATGTCAACTCGCCTTACTTAGGCAGATCTCCTTGCTGCCAAATTGCTGCAAATCAGTTTGCAACGTTGCCAAATTTCATACGCTGCAAAGTAGGCAGCACTTACGTGAAAAATAACTACCTTTCTTGTTTCCAAAGTTCTGCAAGGTTAGCATACTGTATTAATGGAGCCTTGTCTCGATGGCCGTTGGCCAAGTTCAAAGCCAAAAAACCCAAATGAGAACTTACACACGCTATTAAGTTTCCATGTAGAACACATCTGTGTATGTCCTGTGTCCTGTGTCCTGTGTCCCGTGTCCTGTGTCGGATGGAGTGGGTGGCAGGAAGTGCACTCACTAAACCGAACTGGGCAACCACAAACGAGTGGGCTGTCTGGACCGCTTTGAATGCATACCCAACTCGAGACACATGTTCACATTTTAATTTGTGTTGCATTTCCTGTTGCATTTGGCTAACGGCAAACCGACAGAAGACAGAAGACAGGCGACAGACGACAGACGACACACATAATACATACACAGGACACAGGACACAGAGAATGCGGCAGCTGTGGGGGCAAAAGGAGAAACATCTTCGTTGTCTCGACAGAGGCATAAAATATTGATTTCAATGGTGACCAGTTGTTGTTGGTGTTGGTGTTCGTGTTGGTGTTCGTGTGGCGGCTGTGGCCAGCAATTTCCTCGACGCTTTTTGGCCATTTATGAATATTCAATAAAAAACAAGAGCAACAACAATCGTTGGGCGATAAAAGTGTCTGCTGTGAACTCCTGCTTTGGCATGGCCACAGCCACAGATAGCTTCAAAGCAGCAGCAGCAACAACAATAACAACAACAACAACATGCAACATATGAGCCGCTTGCTGCTGCTTTTGCTGTTGCGTGCCCCACTGCCTGTTGTCTGGCAGTGGAAAGTTTTTATCGCCAGCCTGGCGATCAGTGGAGTTTGAGTTTTTGTGTTCGCTTCTGCTGCTGCTGCTGCTGTGTGCTCAACTTTATTACTTTCATTATGCTTCAACCCTGCTGGCATTGTGCCCATGCCTTGCGGCAGCCCCGCCTCCCCATTCAGCCACGCCTCTAGCCAAAGTCCATAAACAACTTTCGAGTCTAATCTGCAGCCACGGGCCATGTCCATGTCCAGGTGCACGTGTACTAATTGCAGCGGTATTAGTGGCGCTTTGTCAGCGGCTTACAGTCAGGGCGCCCAACCCCCCCATTCCCCTCCCCATCTACCTTATTTTTTCGGTCAGGTTTTAGTTGAGCTTGTCATGTCAGTCGTCCTGCGCGCAAGCTTTGAGAGTGACTCCTGGCATCCGTAATTTAATACCCTTGCAAAGGGTCTTATAATTTGGTCGCATTGCAGAAGACCTCTCCTTTCTGCAGCTCAAAGTATAAATCACTATATAATATATATTATATATATATATGTAAAACTGGTTGGCTTACTAAAATATTCGGGGTAAACTCAACTAGAAATACGGCGTTGGCTTCTTAAATTTCAAATGAAATTTCGTCTCCCGTCCAGTCTCTAAGGGTATTTGATCATCGGCGTGCCTAATTTGGCTGTTTTTATCTTTATTTCGTTGTTGGTTCTTTTTTTGTTGTTGTTTTTTTTTTTGGTTGTCCAGCAAATATGTTTGCTGATGCCAGCAGCACGATATGAAGCAGACAGGCAGCAGGACAACACCGCAGGATGCTTGTGACACAGCTTTAAAGTCGCTCTAATGAAGTGTGTGTCCCAAAAGCAAGGAATAAAAAGCTTTTGCTGTTGGCCTTACCACAGCTTGAGCTCCATTTCCGTTACCATTTGCAAACTGCAAAAATGTCCACTCATATGTCGAGGTCAACTAACACGCCAACACTCCAAATGGGGAGTGTCCAGCATTAGTTGGCATCCTGAGCATCCTGAGCATCATGTGGCAGACTGACTTACGCTGACCGAACTGAAACTGCCAAATTGTCCAGCTCCTTGGCGAGCTTCGCACATCCTTGATGCGCCTAATGGCTGTGACTTTTTGACAGCTACGGCTATGTGTGTCCTGTGTGCCATATCCTGTGCCATGTGTCCTTTTCACATCCATACCCTTAACCCCAGCCAGTCGAAGCGAAAACATTTGTCTGTGTCTCGGCATTGGCCACTTTTATGGCCATAGATTTTATGTGCAGCTTATTACATGGCTTCGATGTTGATTGTATTTGCCTTTGAATCCCTCATAAATGTCCTTATTTTGCTAGATTACTGTTATAGTTTATTCTAAGGTTTGTCCGACTAACTTCACGAAGAACGCTGCTCACAACTCATAATGATAATTGCTGAAATTTAATAACTTAATAATTACATTTCGATTGCTGGCAAGCTTTGCTGCAGCATGTGTTTCATTTCGGAATTTCGCTGGCAACCTTCACCAGAACAATTCGCGTTGCTTGTCTTTTTTGGTTTAGACAGTTTCGCATTGTTGCCAGACTTCACCAAAACGCTGTAAATTATGCATTCATAGTGCGACTGGCCACACAACAAATCGACAGCATGTCAACATCACGCTTCAATTAGCCAGTTCCAGCATCTCATTTGGGCCTCTATCTAACTCACACACACACACACACACACACACAACTGCAACGGCTGCTGACAGACAGAGAGTACATGGATATGAAGAGCAGAGCAGAGCAGAGCATAGGCAGTCGTCCTTTGGTCACAGTACTCTACAAACTAAGGCAGGACGCAAAGGCAGCAGCGCATGCCACCAGGCACATATGTCACCATCAAGCAAATGTTTCACTGTCTGTCCTCAGCCGTTGTTGTTGTTGTTGTTGTTTTAGTTGTTGCTGTTGCTTTTGTCGCAGTTGTTACCATTGCGGTTTTTTGGCCGCCGCTGTTGCTGCCATTAAATGTAATTCTCTGTGGTTTTTATGGTTTTTTAAAACATTCAACAACATTTTACGTGGCTGCTATTTATCTTTTATTTCGGCACTCACTTCAGCTGCCACACAATCCCCTCAGCTCCAGTCCCCATCTCAAGTTTTATTTGCAGCTCCTGCTGCTGCTGTTGCTCCTGTCATGTCCCTTGCCGTGTCGCCTCGCACGTTCCATATTTGTTGTTGCTGCTGTTGTTGCTGTTGTTAGTTGTGTACTGTTGCTGCTCTGCGTCAGGCAATAATTCAGTCTCGAGTGCAATTTGGCGACTGCTCACACACATACGCATAGAAACACATACTCAACCACACACACACACACAGACACACACACAGACGCAGATACACACACCGACACAGACACATACAGCTCATCTCACTCACCTTTTGTCAAACTATTAGCGCAACGACTGCAAAAGCAGTCAGTAAAGCCAAGTGGACTAAAATTGCAAGGACTACAAAAATAGAATGTGCTCTCA